>OX365962.1:18414874-18847374 GCA_947247005.1 Spisula solida | reverse complement strand
AAATTTGCTCGAATTAGACCGGTTGCTCGAATAATCGCTGCTCGTATTACCGAGGTTTTACTGTATATGCTGATATATCTGAATCACGTCATAACAAGTTTAAAATACAAATACGCTTGTAACATGTACATGTATAACTTGTATGTAATCGTGTTTAAGCTCATTATAGCTGGTGTATATTAGTATAGCTTGTGTAACATGTTTGTTAACAGAGTTTGGAAAAGACAATTACATTTTGCTTGATTTGACTAGAGTTGAGTCAATGATCTGTGGAATGATGGGACGTTCGGCATTGTGTCTTAAAATAAAGTGTATGCCCCGATTGTCAGAACACACCTCAGGTTGAAATCTCAACTCAGTTTGAGTTTATACTCAAATATAGAATATGAACTCGTACTTTTATATAAATAATGTGTGTACGGTTATTTAATTTCAGGGACCAGAAGATGCTTGGGAGCGTTATGGCTACCCCAGACCTTTCTCTAATTTACTGCGACGTCCCTAAAGTTGGATGCACGTATTGGAAACAGGTGTTTAGATACCTGACTCATGATTATGAGGGAACAGTTTCTGGACCAGAAGCGATTCCTCGTGTTTACGCTCATTTTGGGCCTTGGAATAACACAAAAGTGATACCATTAATTAAAAAAGAAAATGTTGATACTATAAATAGACGGGGGTTAAAGTTCATGATATCACGTGACCCATACGCCAGACTGTGGTCGGGTTATCTGGATAAACTTTATTTACCTGATTTCTGGTGGTGGTTTGGAACCAAAATTGTCAATACTACCCGCCAAAATGCTGACGTCATGTCTGTCCAATGCGGACATGACGTCACTTTTTCTGAGTTCCTAGAATTCATTGTGAACCATTTAAAAGCCGGGAAGCAGGTTGACCACCATTTTGCCCCGAGTTATACACGCTGCAATCCGTGTAAAATACATTTTGACATCATAGGAAAGATGGAAACTTTTAGCGCAGACACAAAACTGATACTGTCATATACAAATATAAGTCAAGGTCATGTAGCCAATGACTCAAAACAACCGAAAAAACAAAATGGAGGCGATGGAGGTGGTAAAAGTGGTGGCGACAGGGCCTTGGACGAAATGAAAACTTTAACTATATATAACTTTGATATTCAAACCAGATTGACAGATTTAGGGAAAAAGGGTGCGTGTTATAATCAAGCAGAAATAGCTCTCAGAATTTGGAAAACGTTTCAATATAACGGTTACCTAGGTGATGAATTAGAATTTCCATATGAAGAAATTCAAAACATTCAACATAAAGACCTAATAAAACAAAGTATTCTAGACAAAGTGATCTCTATAAGACGCAGCACTTCAAAAGATGTGATCAAATCATGGACACAACAGAGGAACTCGTATTTGAAGAAAGCGTATGCGAATATACCCAGACATCTACTAGAAGGTGTTCGTGATGCCTACATGAAAGACTTCGAATTGTTCCAGTATGAAAAAGAGCCAAGTTATATCTTCCAAAGATGACATGCGAGAAATACGCAAATACTGAGCACAGCTTAAAATGGGTCCAACACTTCAGTATTATTACCCGGTGCATAATAGTGATATTAGCGACGCAATCATCTGTTTGTTTATCTTATTTCTTGTGTTGACAACTATCAACATTTATTCCTGCAGCTATATTGTTACACTATTTGTAGTAAATCTTCAGCTTTTTATGACATTTACGCCTGAAACGATTTAGTTTCATTTTCATGTTCAGTTTTTTGTTAAGCATTGTGACGTATGCTTATGTACCATACTTTTTCTTTCGTTTTATGTTCCTTTTTATGTTTTTCGTGCTTGTCGGTGTTGTATGTTTGGGTGCTGCCTTTCCTGTCCGATTTTTCATTATCTATTTCAGCAGCGGCACTGTAACTCAGCTAAACATGAAATGAATTGTGTTTAGGTGCTAAACATGTTTATACCCTAAACATGTGTTTTTTTCCTAAATCTGTAACCGATTAATGTGTCCAGGCAGTAAACACGTGTCCATGTTCAATATGTTAACAACAATCATGTTTAGGTGGTTAAAACATTCATAATCTAAACATGAAATGCAACAGCAGAAGAATTGGTGCAAATTTCATAATATATTATGAATAATTTCTGTTCTAATGAATGGGCGGCTTATATACACCAAAAACAAAATTTTGCGTTTTTTGCCCTTTTTATCCATGAAATATCGTTAATATATCGAAAAAATGGATTTCAGGCCCAAATTACCACTTTACCAAATTGTCCTTTAGTCGAAATATTGACGATTTTTTCTACTTTCGGTTTGAGGTAGATGTGTAGCATCCTGATGTATAAAGTTTTTATCAGTGCTGCAAGTCAAAAGTGTCTCAGGGACGGGGTATAGGGACCATATGAATTTCTCATAACCCCCCAAAAAATCGTGGTAGCGGAAAGGATATAACACATCTTAATTTATATTTTGAACTTTATGTAACATTTTATAATCTAACACTGTTTTCCTCACCATATACGTGGGGAGATCCAAAAATAATGTCCCTGGTGCTGTTAAATAGTGCATACTGTAAATAATTTTTCACGTAGCTACATTAATCTATTTCCAAAATAATGACAAAATTTCATGATAATGCAATTATTTGTTATTGAGATCTACGTGTACATAGGAAGCTTACGTCAACGACGTCGTTATCAAAATTTGACGTTACTTTCATCATTCCTTTTCAAAGTATCATCATTGATGTTCTATACAGCAATCATGTCTGTTGACACATTTTTTTAAACACATTTACATACTAGAGTCTTTATGTAGTGAGGAAAACACATGGTTACGGACCTGTCTAATGTTTCAGGATCATAGAAATACACCCATGTCTCATCAACTGTAATTATACGCTGGAAAAATAACGTCATTTTCGTGTGCGGCGACATGACGTAAATGGTATATTTTGAATGTCTATATAATTATTTTAATATTCAAACAATATGACACAAATGATATTAATCAGAATTGAATTACTTTACATTTTGATATAAATTGTATTGACGTTCGCCAACAAATAAACTCACCAGCGGAACAGTGACATTACTTTTGGATCTACCCACGTATATATTACTTAGATAGACATAATGTTGGATAAAATAAAATTTTCACCAATTGAATGTTTGTATATAATATGTTTATATATTTTTATTACCTCCCCTTAAACAGACACCCGACGTTGATACTACGTTTTATTATATACCTAGCAATGTATTGCCACAAATACAGGCCAAATCGTGCAGTGGAATACAACGCGACAGATTGCATTTTCCGAATCATACGTGTCTGGTTTTCCGAATCCGTAGCATGCATGTCTGAAGTGTTATATGCCGAACATAATAATAATTATGCTAACGTCAATGACGTCACGACGTAAATAATTGCCTTTTAATGAATGGGCGTCGCGTTATATGCCGGAAATATGCCGAATTTCATGAAGTCAATGTATATACATCAAACGCATTTTCACTTTTGAAGGTATATAATAGAAGGAATATTACTGCAGTGGTGTTAATGCGTTAAGCCGTATTACCTCGAGTTGCTTGCGCCATACCACATCTCACTCGACCTAGCGTTCCCGTGAGATACGGTAATACACAAGCAACTCTATGTAATACGGCCCAATGGATCAACACACTGCAGTGATATTCCGTATTTAAGGCTGTTTATCTTTTTTAAAGATATGTCTTGTTTTAACTGTCCTTTCTGTCAAAATCATAGGATATTTCAACTATGACAGGAAAATGATGACAATGTAGCCTAACTAAATAGCAAACATACATTCATTTCTCGCGAAATCATGTGACAATAATCTTAAACATACATAAAACGTCAAGATTATAAATTATACAAATTGAGATATTTCTTTAAACTAACGAAAGAAAACAGATCTTATGACCTTATGATCTTATACTGATTCCTCTGTTTCTGTATGTTCGAACTTCAAGACGTGAACGCGGTATGGTTTAAACTGAGACGTTTACATTCAGTATGCGTATCACATATAAACATCGTCCATGAATATGTTTTAGCCATTATACACCAAGCTTAACGGGTTTAGGTATTAACACGTTTCTCAGCTAAACACCGTTTTCACAGTGTGTGCCGTTTTGTCCAGCATTCTGTGAAACTTGGAAAAGAAGATTCTTGAAACAGGTTTCAAAGGGTGCATGAAAACACGTCTAAGCTACTGATATAGATATTATATTTCATGGACAGCAAATAATTCCCCCTTAGCGTAATGTTTCATAGTAATCGATGAAGAAACAAAATACTAATGGCTATATTTTTATCGATGAGAAGCATATTTCGTCTCGGACCTGTAGCAAAAGGTCACTTGGTATTCATGTTTTTTGTAAATTTCGTGCAATGTCCCTATATTGCAATATCATTTTTAAAGTCACATTATGCCTTTAATGGCTATTTTCAAAAAGCAATAACTTGGCAACCTGTCTGTAAAATGATGCATTTTGAGCACTTACGTTGAGCCAAAAAAGGTGGTAAACACAATAAGATGACAAAAAACGAAATAAAGCCTCCAGTTGGTTTAAAAACAAAATAACGAAATGTAAACGATGAATGCATAATTTAAAGTCTAAGGGGAGCAACTCTTGCAAAATTAGTATTTTGTCATCCATGCAGTTTACTAAATGTCATATTTTGCAAGCTAATTCTACAGATATAGCTGGCATTCTGTCGTCAATTATAGGTAATTTATGAAAAACCTCCTAATTCTTTGAATTCAGTCTATCTACTGGACGATCGGGAAAAAAGGTTTTGGGAGAGGTAATGTGGCTTTAATATCAAGGTACATGTACTGTACGTGTACAATCAATTACGTACTACATACATTCTAAGATTACATAATAGCGTGATAATTACTCTAATACGAATACCCTTATTTATAGTCAAGATGTAATTATTATATAACTCTTTTCGTTGTCGTTGGTTTGCACCACATATAATACGGTACCGCAATTGAAATTAATAATATTTGTACATGCATGTTGTGTTTATATTATCGTGTGTACGTGTATACATGCCAATGAATGCTTGTATTTATACATGTGAAATCATCGGCATATTGCCTTATTGTCGAAAGAAATATCTGTGTCTGCTCGGAACGACGAGATTTCTATCAATAACAAATATATATAAAACAGCTGAGCTAATGATCTTTTTATTAATTTCCTCATTGATTTATAATGCAAAGAAATTAACATGTCCCTCGAATCTCCTAGAATTTGTATTAGCATATTTCAACAGTTGAATTATTGTCTATAATGTAACTACGGTCTTTGTTTTTTATTGTACCAATTAATTGAAACCACGCCCCCTCAACCCTGGGGAATATCGGGGACTAGTATTTTTGCCTTTTGCATCCCCAGGTAGAATCCCTCCCAAAGGGCCATACATACACAAAGTGCCCCTTCCTATGCCTCACGGATATAGTCACGGCTATTTTGGCCCGCTATTTTGGCGCGAAACAAACGCCCCGCACTCACCCGGCAGTGCGGAGACATCAGAAAGATAAAACACGGGACTGTTCCCCCGCTATCCCCCGCCCTTCCCGGGTTGAGGGAGGCGTTGTTTCAATTGACTTGTGCATAAGCGGAAGTTTTATAGTCCAAACAAAATTAAACTACATAACCAACAATACACCGTTATCTCACGGAAATTGAAAAAAAACCACTCAAAATGCGTGTAACATATTCGTGCATAAAAGTCGAGGACCAGCTTGATTTGTTCTCACTGTCTACCATGATATAATTTGGGTTGTTATTTGATAATAGGTAACTGTATCATTAATACAGAGTAAACCAAACATATTTTTTTTAATTTATAATATCTTACAAAGGTGCATTTGTACTTAAGCGGCTATTTAAATTCATCAATTAGACGGGTTCGAACCCCTTTCATCTGTTGTTACAAATATATAAATATGGTATAATACAAGTAAACAAAGCCAATCTACGTAGGTAAGGACGTACCTAGCTTCTGAGTGAACACCAAATTTCATTTGTATTATTAATTAAAGCTTAATTCTTATGACGTAAATGGATTAGATTGTTCTCTTTAACTAATTTGAAATCATACAGTTCTTTTCGTACACTAAATATTGCGCATTCAAGGCACAACTTAGTTGAGTTTAAACACATTTTTTATACATTTGCAATACTTCACATATACACAATCTGATACATGCATAACTTCTATATTATACATCGCTTATTAATATGTCATGCTAATTTGTAGTACCAAGGCTGATAACATACACGTGAAGCCACTATAGTTGGACAAACATAAATTGGCTGGGCTAAATTTAGCAACAGTAAATAAACACAACGACGAACTTCACATCTATAGTCCAGTTAGGATATTGTGACAGTGACGTTGCAGTTTATGTGTACGCAAAAAATCACAACCATTGTCTAAACAGGTAGAGCGAAGTTTAGTATGTTAGCTTAGCATTGAAGTTATAGTTGTTTGTACAGTATAAGCCTTTATAATTGGTTTTACATCCTTATAGTGGACTCGACCGCTGCGTCACTGGAGTTTTATCCTGACTGGACTATAATTCACCGGACAATTTTGTAACCATGATATTTGTGCAAACAATTTTCCTATAGCGCCAGTAGCTCAGTGGTAACGCCTCGGCCTATTGATAATCTACCATGTACGGAATCCTGTTCGGGCCACATTCAATTTCGCTTGTCTAACATGTGAACAGGCGATAATTATCGCGTCGAAGGCGATAATTATCGCCTCTTCTCATGGAGAGAGACACTTGTACTAGCGAAATTTAACACCTTCGCGAAAGTTTTCGGGCGATAATTATCGTCTTAATTTTCGCACGTATGTCTCAATTTTCACGGAATATGGACAAGCGAAATTTAAGGACATGCGAAAGTTAACGTTAAATTTCGCCCTTATAATTTTGGCGGGCTTATAACACGTGGTATCAGTGTACCCGGTGTAACATTAACACATGTAGTGTTCATACAGTACAACTCCCGTAGTGTTCATACAGTACAACTCCCGTAGTGTTCATACAATACAACTCCCGTAGTGTTCATACAGTACAACTCCCGTAGTGTTCATACAGTACAACCTCTGTTGTGGTCATACAGTACAACTCCCGTAGTGTTCATACAGTACAATTCCTGTATTGGTCATACAGTACAACTCCCGTAGTGTTCATACAGTACAACTCCCGTAGTGTTCATACAGTACAACTCCCGTAGTGGTCATACAGTACAACTCCCGTAGTGTTCATACAGTACAACTCCCGTAGTGTTCATACAGTACAACCTCTGTTGTGGTCATACAGTACAACTACCGTAGTGTTCATACAGTACAATTCCTGTATTGGTCATACAGTACAACTCCCGTAGTGTTCATACTGTACAACTCCTGTAGTGGCCATACAGTACAACCCCAGTTGTGTTCATACCGTACAACTCCCGAAGTGTTCATACAGTACAACTCCTGTAGTGGTCATACAGTACAACTCCCGTAGTGTTCATACAGTACAACTCCTGTAGTGGTCATACAGTACAAATCCCGTAGTGTTCATACAGTACAACCTCTGTTGTGGTCATACAGTACAACTCCCGTAGTGTTCATACAGTACAACTCCCGTAGTGTTCATACAGTACAACTCCCGTAGTGTTCATACAGTACAACTCCCGTAGTGTTCATACAGTACAACTCCCGTAGTGTTCATACAGTACAACTCCCGTAGTGTTCATACAGTACAACCTCTGTTGTGGTCATACAGTACAACCCCTGTTGTGGTCATACAGTACAACCCCTGTAGTGTTCATACAGTACAACTCTTGTAGTGGTCATACGGTACAACTCCCGTAGTGGTCATAAAGTACAACTCCTGTAGTGGTCGTACAGTACAACTCCTGTAGTGGTCATACAGTACAACTCCCGTAGTGGTCATACAGTACAACTCCTGTAGTGGTCATACAGTACAACCCATGTAGTGTTCATACAGTACAACCCTTGTAGTGTTCATACAGTACAACCCTTGTAGTGTTCATACAGTACAACTCCCGTAGTGGTCATACAGTACAACTCCCGTAGTGGTCATACAGTACAACTCCTGTAGTGGTCATACAGTACAACTCCCGTAGTGGTCATACAGTACAACTCCTGTAGTGGTCATACAGTACAACTCCTGTAGTGGTCATACAGTACAACTCCCGTAGTGGTCATACAGTACAACTCCCGTAGTGGTCATACAGTACAACTCCTGTAGTGGTCATACAGTACAACTCCTGTAGTGGTCATACAGTACAACCCATGTAGTGTTCATACAGTACAACTCCCGTAGTGTTCATACAGTACAACCCTTGTAGTGTTCATACAGTACAACTCCCGTAGTGGTCATACAGTACAACTCCTGTAGTGGTCATACAGTACAACTCCCGTAGTGGTCATACAGTACAACTCCTGTAGTGGTCATACAGTACAACTCCTGTAGTGGTCATACAGTACAACTCCCGTAGTGGTCATACAGTACAACTCCCGTAGTGGTCATACAGTACAACTCCTGTAGTGGTCATACAGTACAACTCCTGTAGTGGTCATACAGTACAACCCATGTAGTGTTCATACAGTACAACTTCCGTAGTGTTCATACAGTACAACCCTTGTAGTGTTCATACAGTACAACTCCCGTAGTGGTCATACAGTACAACTCCTGTAGTGGTCGTACAGTACAACCCATGTAGTGTTCATACAGTACAACCCTTGTAGTGTTCATACAGTACAATCCTTGTAGTGTTCATACAGTACAACTCCCGTAGTGGTCATACAGTATAACTCCTGTAGTGGTCATACAGTACAACTCCCGTAGTGGTCGTACAGTACAACCCATGTAGTGGTCATACAGTACAAACCTTGTAGTGTTCATACAACACAACCCTTGTAGTGTTCATACAGTACAACTCCCGTAGTGGTCATACAGTACAGCTCCTGTAGTGGTCATACAGTACAACTTCCGTAGTGTTCATACAGTACAACCTCTGTTGTGGTCATACAGTACAACCCCTGTAGTGTGCATACAGTACAACCTCTGTAGTGGTCATACAGTACAATTCCCGTAGTGTTCATACAGTTTAACCCCTGTAGTGGTCATACAGTACAACCTCTGTTGTGGTCATACAGTACAACTCCTGTAGTGTTCATACAGTACAACCTCTGTAGTGGCCATACAGTACAACCCCTGTAGTGGTCATACAGTGCAACCCTTGTAGTGGTCATACAATACAACCTCTGTTGTGGTCATACAGTACAACTCCCGTAGTGTTCATACAGTACAACCCCTGTAGTGGTCATACAGTACAACCTCTATATATTGGTCATACAGTATAACCCCCGCCAGTGGTCATAAAGTACACCCCTTGTAGTGGCCATACAGTAAAACCCATTTAGTGGTCATACAATACAACCTCTATATGTTGGTCATACATTGCAACCTCTATAGTGGTCATACAGCACAACCCCTGTAGTGGTCATACAGTAGCACCTCTAAATATTGGTCATACAGTACAACCTCTATAATGGCCACATCTACAGTGGTCTTACATAACAACTCATAAAGTGGTCTCACAGTACAACCTCTGTATGTTCATTCTCTTTAAGTAGCGTGAACTTGGCACGTAAATCTGCAGTCTGCACACAGGTCTGCAAATGAAATATTTTGCAGACCCAGGTCTGCAGTCTGCACTCAGGTCTGCAAATGTAATATTTTGCAGCCCTAGGTCTGCAGTCTGCACTTAGGTATGCAAATATAGTATTTTGCAGACCCAGGTCTGCAGTCTGCACTCAGGTCTGCAAATGAAATATTTTGCAGACCCAGGTCTGCAGTCTGCACTTAGGTCTGAAAATGTAATATTTTGCAGACCCAGGTCTGCAGTCTGCACTCAGGTCTGCAAATGAAATATTCTGCAGACCCAGGTCTGCAGTCTGCACTCAGGTCTGCAAATGGAATATTTTGCAGACCCAGGTCTGCAGTCTGCACTTAGGTCTGCAAATGTAACATTTTGCAGACAGTCTGCAAATGTAATATTTTGCAGACCTAGGTCTGCAGTCTGCACTTAGGTATGCAAATATAGTATTTTGCCGACCCAGGTCTGCAGTCTGCACTCATGTCTGCAAATGAAGTATTTTGCAGACCCAGGTCTGCAGTCTGCACACAGGTCTGCAAATGAAATATTTTGCAGACCTAGGTCTGCAGTCTGCACTTAGATCTGCAAATGAAGTATTTTGCAGACCTAGGTCTGCAGTCTGCACTCAGGTCTGCAAATGAAATATTTGCAAATGAAATATTTGCAGACCCAGGTCTGCAGTCTGCACTTAGGTCTGCAAATGTAATATTAACAATATCACTCGAGGTTACTCTAGATGGTCACATATATGCCATCGCCGGGATATCAATGTACATACCTGGTCACTATTGTTCCATCGTTCGATATGATGACCAGTTCCTCTGGTACGAAGGGTTGAAAGCTCGTTTGGCAAGCCTCTCTACGTGTTTCGACGAGATTTGGGCCCCTACTCATGCTATATATTGCCAAGTTTGAAGACTTTGAATGGTATTGAGTACATATATTGACACATGGTACAGTACATGTATAATATGTTACGATAGTATGATTGATAGTACTTGGTGCACCGGAGATACAGAACTTCGAAATTGGTCACGAATAAAACGTTGAAAAATTTATGGTAACATCTGGAACCTCATACTTTTTGGTGCGAGATTTACATTTATACTGGTATGCATTTTCACCAAAAAGTACAAGTATAAATGATATCCGATGATATAAGTTGAAATTTTGAAGAAATCATTACATTAGTTGGATCTGTTTTTGAGAAATACAAATTGATGTGGGTATTTTGGAAAATCCGTATTTCATATGTTAGCACTGATGGGTTTGCTTTCAAAACAATGTTGTGTCCTATCAATATATTAGCCGAGTTACCACTTAGTGTTCAGTACTAAAATGATGGGAAATGATCGTGTATAACATCAGTATGACTATTCACATATTTCGCGAAAAGGTTGTGTTTTGTAGTTACTGTAAACAATCTTGTATGATAATTCATTAAAAGTTTGTATAACTTTTATACATATCCCAATCTATTCTACACGAAATACAAGGCATACATTCATATGATTCTGATAATAATTAGACTAATAAACAACAGTTGGACAGAACATTCCAAAAATAGGTTCGTGGATAACTACAACCTTTAAGTCACATAATAATGGTAACAAAACGACGTCAAAAACGTCAAAATTACCGACGCCGTTCACTATATTCAACGGCGTCCTTATAACAGTAAATTCCGTGAAACCAGGGGTTATGGAAAAGTTGAAAAGCACCACATTTCGCCGCTTAGAATTTCGGTTGATTTTTTTTCAAAGTTGAGGATGATCCACCTATGTTCTAACACTTCTTTAAAAACGCGATATGTTATCAAGATTCATGTTTCACGAATGTAATAGGAATTTCATGAAAATTACAAATTACACTACTTTACTGTAACATAATCATGCTTATTTTGGTGTTTTATATGATAATATGATAATCTGGATATACAACAGAAAAAGTAAATAGCGGAAAAATATTTATTTTTATTTTGGTATACTTTTGACAAGTTTTTAGTGTGTACAGTCAAATATATGATTTGACATATGCAAGAATGTATCCAGCGAAAACGTACCCTGACCATAACGTACCCGAATTGACGGAAACGACACCACATGTCGACTAAGACGGAACAAAATTGACCAAAACGTACCCACATTGACATATTAAGATAAAACAAGAATCATGTCAAGATCATACAATGTCAATAATTACAATCGGAATATTGCTATTGGCAGAAACAGAAACATTTTTTTCGCTATTTACCCTTTTCACGAAAATATTTTTTCTGTTCGCATTTTAGTACTACCGCCAATGGAATAACGGTTGTCAATTTGTTTTGGTAATTCAGAAGTCAGTGACAATATTTGAATAAATACAATCAGAAAAACTAAATACTAGTATGTGAACAATATAATGCGCAACGCGAGAAAAAGGCCCTTAAGGTCAAACTTTTCGATTTGTGTTTTTTCACTAAAAGTAACTTTTAGATCTTTCCTCGTTTCAAAAATGTATCATTTCTGGCTTTACCATGTTCCGTTTGGTTGCTATGGAGATTTAAAAATGCTCTTTTCAGGAAATGATAAAAAATACAGTAAATAATTCGCATTACATGCATTATACATTAATGATTATTTTAAGTTTGTTTTACGTTACATCACCGCTTACTTTTTATCTTATAGAAGGTGATATAGATTAAGCTAGTTGTACAAATGAAAGGGTCACATATTTGGCATTTTGTGTTACTATAGCAACAAGCCTCAAACCAGGAAATTATCTTCGTACATGGCACACAGAAAATATGCTTTTGTATATATTTACACTGCAATTCAAATCGAAAAAGGAAAAGAGCTAAACTCATTAGTAAATATAAGAGTTTCACTCGATATATGGTTGTCATGGAAACAAAACATTCAAAACAATTAATTATAATTAAGCCGTTCTCCAGGAAACCGGGCTTAGTGACGTCATATGGTAAGGCCCTCAAATGCGAAAAAAGTGATTCTCTTTGGATTTATTCTTAAGTACTTGGATAATAGGACGCACTCAAAAAATGGCTGCCAATCAGCGTCGGATAAACCTATATTTAACGTTGAATGTAATCATTACTTTAATGGTGCATATCCTTTCGGTAAAGTTCGTTAGCTGCCGGAATTTACCGAGCTAATTATCTGCGCACATCATGACGGCCAATTCAAATGATCGGATTATACAGCCTGCAATAAAGCATATCTTATCTATATCTGTACCCTTAGGCAATAATGCTTTTCTGTTTAGTGATGTCATTTGTTACATACATGGATTTGTTTTATAACAATTTAAAGTTGCAGTGTGAAGTTAATTTACGCAATACAGGGTTATTCATATGCAAATGTGTCCACCAGCGAGCCATTGGTGAATGAAAAGTTTTTAATGTTCATTCGTCCAGTAGACTACCGGTGGGCACATTATGAGAGACCATGCTTGTATACAGGGTTATTCATATACAAGTGTGCCCACCAGCGAGCAATTGGTGAAAGGTTTTACTGTTCATTCACCCAATAGACTGCCGATGGGCACTTTGCATATGAATGGGTGATCTTTGATATTACATCACACATGATTGCGAATCCAGACTGGACACGGTATGTTTTAATACGGGAATGTTGAACATTATATGTTGAATATATCGGGCTTGATTTGTATCTGCAATTAAAGTTATGAATTTAACTTGAGCTATTAAAGTTATGAATTTATTTGATAGAAATAAGTGTCGACATAACTCTTAATTCAATCTCGAACTCAGATACTGAAATACTCATTAGTATGGCAGAAGGCTTCTCCAGTGGTGAACTGTATACTTTACAGCCGAAGAAAACAGAGGCGTTGAAAGTTCTCCCAGTAAACAGAAAGCAGCATATTAACGACCAATATTACCTTTATGATGATCCGATCTCAAATACCAAAGTTAGCACATATTTATTCAGAAATAAGCATACGTACGCAGTTCATCTACAAAGACAACTTTAACAAGTTTATTCAAATACCGGTACTGTACATTTTCGATCTATGCGGATTAATAATCATGCCAAGTTAAACCCTGTGGGATAATTGTTTAAGCTTTGAAAGAATTACGTGAAAGTTATCTATAATTGGATTATACACCAAAGTATACACTCACGCCAAATACAGCAAAGGAGGATGAAGATGCAATAATAATAATTTATTTCAATTTGGAGATTATACTGATAGCTGGGTAACCCGCCAGAAATTTACAAAAAAATATACCAATTTATTCTTATTTATGCACTTATAATATCACTGTTTGAAGAGTTTTCCCTTCTAAGCTCGGAAGGCAGTTGACTGCATGGATATAACAGGATACGAATATTAGGTATGCACCACGCATCCCTAAATTAACACAGCAAATGAGGACGATAAGAACTTTATTGAATTTCATTAATCTTTATATTTAATTTATTCAGGGTGATCGTATATGTATATGTTATAAGTTATTAACTCCTGTCCGCCAGCAACAAAGTTCAGACAAACTAATGTTAAAATCATGATTAATAAATCATTTGGCTGTACGCATTCATCAGAGAAAAGTGTCTACAACCTGGTACCTAAATTTATTGATGGTTAGGCAGAATTTAATAATAATAATACTAGGTTCTATGTTAACACATGTACATAGATGCCATACATATGTACTTATATTCGTTTTACAGTATAATAAATTCACAACACTTACAAACGCATAATTCAAACAAATGAAGAAATCAATAAATAAACACTAATACTTGATAGTAATCATTTAGAATGAAATCAATGATTCTCTCGAAGCCGGGGGATCATTGACCAATCACGCACTATGTCGACTGTGTCAGTCGAACGAAAACAAAGATCAGTGAAATGCCACAATGCCCAACAGACAAACTTTGCCGACACATTACACCACGCCAGGGAAACACACCGGATTAATCTACCCCCTATGACGGCTGTTCTCAGTTGTGAGGTCATCGCTAAGCGGCATCCGTATAGCCGAGACATCCATATAACGTAGGTTTTCCGGTAAACTTCGTATTAAAGTCTACGTTATGTTTCAACTCTATTCCTGAATATACTGTTTTTAGTATAAAAATGCTATTTAATTATATATCATTATGGTAAACATATTGACAATTTACACACATTTATTCTATCTCATCAACATCTATATTATAATAAATAAAGACAATACTGTAGTATTCGTAATTTTAGTAATTCGTACATCTTAAGCCGGGTTGATTACTTGCCCCAATGTATTTTCTACACAGATTAAAATTTATTCGTAAAGTAATAAGTATTGCTCTGTCCAGTGACGTTTTACCTTTTATTTGGATAATAATACTTTGTAAACTTGATTACTTGACTTGAAAAACTCAGACAAATTCTAAACTCAGAATCTTGTTGCAGTTTTTATTGATTTGGACTGAGCAAATCGATAATTTACAGAAAATACCGAATAGAACTTTGCGAAAATGGAACTTAAATAATTTATGAAATAAACACTTAGGCTACCATACGCATGAGTTTTAATAGTTTATTCGGGTAAAAAACTGATAAAAATACGTTTGTTTCCGGTCAATGTTCTGTGCATCGAATGCAGAAATGATCGAAGCTAACAAATAATATCAATTTAATGTCATAAATTGTGGCTTTCTTTGGATTGATTTTTTGTGAAAATGCATCTCACTGACGATGTGTTAATTTTGTAACAGCTCCATAACTAATTTGGCAACAAATTAACATTTACATTGTCGGGAAAACATGCGCTTATATGAAGCGTAATTCATCTGTTGAGACACGTGTGCGCTGAATTCGGCGCGCTCACGTTTGCGTCGTTTTCTCAAAATGACGTAACGTCGCTTAAGGGCCCTTTTCTCGCGTTGCGCATCAATTATTATATCATTCAAAAAGGGTTGTACAGACGCTTAAAATGCTCTCAAAGAAAAAAAAGAAATAACAATAAAAGTTTCAAACATGAATGTTTCAAACAAAAAATATGCTTTGTGATTCAATATTAAATTTTAAAAATGACCGAGCAGTGAAGTTGTTGTTATTTTCTTTTTTTCTTTGTGTTCACATTGAGACAATTAAGAAAGGGTACTGGCCTATTGGGTATACATGTAGTTTAAACAGCAGACCAATATGTTGATTGACCTAGATCAACAATATTTGCAGACTGTATACCAGGGGTGTAGACGTGGTGCTACATTTGTAGGTATACAAAATATTGCATTTAGAGACATCATTTAGATGTAGATGTAGGTACTAGGTATCCAATATATTTGATAAGCAAACCTAGATGTTGTTGTATTTCATTTATTTACCAGGATGTAGATCTAAATGATAGATCTACAACAAAATGATTTGTAAACCCGTATGTAGATATGTTTCATCTGCAGACATGGTTTTAGATCTAGGTGTTAGTTCTACAAAGTATTTTATTTGTAAACATGAGTGTAGATCTAGGTGCTCTGTCTGCAAAATTGTTCATTTGCAGACCTGAGTGCAGACTGCAGACCTGGGTCTGCAAAATACTACATTTTTTTGACCACTATAGAGGTTGTACTGTATTACAACTATATAGGCTGTACTGTATGACCACTATATAGGCTGTATTGTTTGACCACTATAGAGGTTGTATTGTATGACCACTATATAGGCTGTACTGTTTGACCACTATAGAGGTTGTATTGTATGACCACTATATAGGCTGTACTGTATGACAACTTTAGATGTTTTACTGTATGACAACTATATAGGCTGTACTGTATGACAACTATAGAGGTTGTACTGCATGACAACTATAGAGGTTGTACTGCATGGCAACTATAGAGGTTGTACTGTATGACAACTATAGAGGTTGTACTGCATGCCAACAATAGAGGTTGTACTGCATGTCAACAATAGAGGTTGTACTGCATGTCAACAATAGAGGCTGTACTGCATGTCAACAATAGAGGTTGTACTGCATGCCAACAATAGAGGTTGTACTGCATGTCAACAATAGAGGCTGTACTGCATGACAACTATAGAGGTTGTACTGCATGGCAACTATAGAGGTTGTACTGCATGCCAACAATAGAGGTTGTACTGCATGTCAACAATAGAGGTTGTACTGCATGTCAACAATAGAGGTTGTACTGCATGCCAACAATAAAGATTGTACTGCATGTCAACAATAGAGGCTGTACTGTATGACAACTATTGAGGTTATACTGTGTGACCGCTATAGACGTTGTACTGTATGACCGCTATAGAGTTTGTACTATTTGACCACTCGAGAGGTTTACTGTATGACAACTATAGAAAGTCGCGTTAATGGCTGTTGCAGGTGCAGGCCCATTGATCTGCAATATCATGCCATCCTACAAATATTTGGCTTGGCAGCGATTTTCGGAGTATTTCTTCAATTTCGGAAGGACTTTACGTTTGTTAAGCTTGGCAGTAACCATTGGCCATTTCATACATAATATTTAATGGCAGAAACTTGGTTTATTTTGAAAAAAGGTGTACATTTCTACTGGCGTCCAGTGTGCGTTTTGCAATGCATACTTTTGTTCTGTCTTTGCTGGCACATATTTGTTTATGGATATGTCGCATGGTGACAAAATGAACCCGTATGTCGTCTATGGTCATTATTTACGCAAACGTTGTACTTTTTTAGCTAGAAACTGGTTTTAACTATTTTGCAAGGGCATATGTGCATATGTATTAAGTTTTGTAATATGCTTGATAATTGTATGAATAGCTCCTAATGATGGGCCAACACATTTAGCTACTTGCCTTATTGTAAATACCAGTTTCCAAAAAAATAATCATTTAAGCATTAGTATACACTAGTAGACAGTGTTAATTTGCGTATTGTTACAGCTACACTGGACGGATTTTAAAATGTGAGGCATCACATTTAAAGCTAATATACAGCTCCCTATCTTATTCATTGATACAAGTAAGATATAACATCACTTGCATTCCAATCTTAACAACCCGCGTATCCAGGACAGCCAGGATGGACATTTGGTGGACAGCTACATTGGACAGTTGGTATATTTATGATATTAATGACACTTTAAATAATGGAGAGTTGAACAATTATAGGAATGTACAGCTAGGATGGACATTCAGAATGGACAGCTACATTGGACAGTTGATATAATTATGATATTCACATAGACATGACTATCAAACAACTATAGAAATGGCCACGCAGAATTGACATGCTGAATGGACAGCTACATTGCACGGTTGGTATATTTGTGATGTAAATGCAACTATCAAAGATTCACAGTTGAACTATTGTAGGAATGGACAGCTAGGATGTACAGGGTGTTAAAAAAGTTCGTTCTCAATGTTTGAGTTTCAATATTTTATTTTTCTGACATAAGAAGACTGTAAAATTCCCAGGTCGAAATCCAGACGAGTATACCATTGTTCTAATCTCACTGACATTAAATGAAGCTATTAGAGTAAGACATTAAAGTTGTCTACTGAGAACATAGCTAAAATTAAACTTTATATGAATTTAAATTTTGAGAACAAACTTTTTTAACACCCTGTACATTCAGAATGGACAGCTACATTGGACAGTTGGTAAAATTGTGAGATAAATACAGACATGACTTTCAAACAATAAATGAAATGGACAGCCAGAATGGACATTCAAAATGGACAGCTACATTGGACAGTTGGTAAAATTGTGAGATAAATACAGACATGACTTTAAAACAATAAATGAAATGGACAGCCAGAATGGACATTCAGAATAAACAGCTACATTGGACAGTTGGTATATTTGTGATTTAATTACAGACATGACTATCAAACAATTTTAGAAATGGACAGCCAGAATGGACATTCAGAAAGGACAGCTACATTGGACAGTTGGTGTATTTGTAATACACATACAGACATGACTATCTAACAATTACAGGAATGGACAGTCAGAATATACTTTTAGAATGGACAGCTACATTGGACAGTTGTATATTTGTGATATAAATGCAACTGTTATAGATGGACAGTTGTACAATTATAGGAATATACAGCTAGGATTGACATTCATAGAGGACAGCTACATTGGACAGTTGATTATTTGTGATATAAATACAGACATGACTATCAAACAATTGTAGGAATGGACAGCCATAATGGACATTCACAATGGACAGCTACATTGGACAGTTGGTATATAATTATGTTATATAAATTCAACTATCGAAGATGGAGAGTTGAACAATTGTAGGAATAGACCCGTGTATTCTAAGTGATTGGAAGTATAGCTCATCTATGCCCGTATATACTAAGGTTTTGAACGTTTAAACCCTTTTTGAACCCATACATTATAATGGATTGGTGGTTGATAAATGCCAAGTGCCATTCAATAAATAGAGAATAATAGGTTAGTGCCAGTCGCTTAATCTGCTCAGTAAGGGGATCAAACTCGGGAGTATATTGCCACTCTTTCATTAACCAGCGCGCAACGTCAGGTTCGTTCGTGACTTCGTGATAAACAACGACGTCAGACATCTCGATAGACGTCGTGTAGACGCAGGTAAGTCGAAATAAATAACCGATCAACCACCAGCTCATTTAGATTAGGAAAACCTCACCCCGGACACGGAATTGCAACCGGTGGCTCTCATATAAGAAAAAGTCCGTCAGATCACGTGGTTAGGTGACGGATTATCACTAGTCACATGACCAGGTGACCGATTATAGCTAAGTTTAATCCACACCCCGTTAACAGGCAGATTTTGCCAAAAGTGACTACATGAACAGCGATAATACCCCGCAGAAATATTTGTTCTTTCTTTATCCATCCGTGTTTTACACGATTTTATATGCACACATTCTAATGGTTTGAAATTAGCCCTACCCATGATCGGCTCCCACATGCAGCATCATCAGTCCGTCAAAATGATCCTACCCAGGTAAATAGTCCTACTTGCTCAGCAATTGTATCCTAGGACTAAAAACACGAGAAATTTAACGTTAAATTTCGCATGTCCTAAAATTTCGCTTGTCCAAAATTGAGACATACATGCGAAAATTAAGACGATAATTATCGCCCGAAAACTTTCGCGAAGGTGTTAAATTTCGCTAGTACACGTTTCTCTCTCCATGAGAAGAGGCGATAATTATCGCCTCCGACGCGATAATTATCGCCTGTTCACATGTTAGACATGCGAAATTTAATGTGGCCCGAACAGGATTTCGTATGGACGATATAAACGCCGCGCGGTCTACTGATCGCTTGTTATTAGAGTAGACAGAAAGAGTATAATTATGCACTATCAGTGAAAATGCCCAAGATCGAACAAAAATGGACACTTTTAGATGCAAACAAATGCTAGTTTTATCATCTGCGGACAACAGAGTACTGTAATTGTTAAACACTGTTTCATGTTTTGTAAAATAATATACAAAGGGAAATAACTCGTCATACTCACAGTTGTAGTGTGAAATCAAGGGAGGTAATAAATACTGGTAAGCATACTTAGTGGCACCACAGTTATCCGACCTTGATTCTCAACAATTTATATTTCGCATGCTATGTTTCTACGGAGCCCGTATCGGTGCAGCCGTTGAGTGCCTTGGTGTTGATGTGGTAGAATAATTGGCCCCCATAGCCATGAGGATGATGTTGTACATAAAGATATACACATTTAAAGAAATCGTAATTCTATACAGAAGTCTGCAGACATATCCTAGGTGGCACAGCGCAATGTCTGGGTTTTGTAACCTTTAACGACGTGTACATAATACAAAATTATATATTTGAGCACCCAATCATTTGTAAAAAAACCTTTAGTTATTCACACTTAACTAAAAGATGAACTGATAAGTCACCATGTCAAAGCATCGCGTGTATGGGTGCTATGTACCGGTTTCGTTAAACAGCAATTAAAGTTGTCTACTTGGAAAGCGCCTTGGACCCTTGTACATGTATTACGCTGTATCTTCGACGTTCGAAGTCGGAGAACATTGACTAATCTGACACGGACAACCTGAGTGATCATGCACTCACGACTGTATATCACAAGCTCGAACAATCAACAAGATACAATATACAGTCAGGTCTCGATATAACGACATCCGATATATAGAAATCTACTGACAATTTCTTAAACTGACCTCGTTTTATGGCGACAAATGTTTCTTAGCTCTTTGTATCAATTTAATATACTGACATATGTATTACAAATTATTTTGCTTGGAAACAAACAACGTCGTTATATCGAGACGTGACTGTACAGCTAACGAATAAAAACAATCAACTGTACCGTAACGGTACGTTTTCAATATAGTGAGTATACTTCGGCCTAGATTGTGGGACACATTTCGTGAAAAAGCATTTTCCCAATATTGTTAAAATATGCCCAGACAGAAGGAAAGACCTAGAACACAGGAGGGGTTATATTAGGCTGATAGATAATATTATCCCAGAACTTAGCATTAATTCTTGTGAAAAGACATTTGTCACGAAACCTGCCATAGTGTAATGCCAACGAGGAAATAGAAACAAGGAAGCAACAAGAAGAAATCGATGTAACATAATATATAGAAAGTTATTGTAACTGTTAAACAACTGGTATAATGTATGGTGTCTGCTTTAAGCCATTCCGTTCGAGCGTTACATCGGTTGTTAACATGAAAACAGAACTATTCTCTGTTGGAACTGAGAGGCGGTATTTCGGGATTGCGACCGTGCTTAAGAGAGGTTATTACTTTAAAGAGTTGCACTTGACTGTTATTTCGGCCATTTCCGTCAATATCCGCCCACAGTGAAGTTATTATTCGCTAACAAATATCGAAAATATCCGTAAAACTCCGTCAGCAGTGATGCATGATTGGTTAACTAATGTCGGCTATGTCCGTGATTCTCCGTCAATAAAAATGCAATTTATTATTGATAAACTCAAATCGGCATTATTCGCAAATGTCCGTGACTCTCCATCCATAGTAAAGTTTCAGTGACTAAATAATCTTCGTCAATTTCCGTCAATCTCCGTCAGCAGTCAGTAAAGTATTATTGATTACTGCACTAATCAAGGTTGAACGTCTGGTATTTCATTAGCTAGCTTATATATAATCTTGTTTTTCCTTTCACAATTATTCCTCTCAGACAATCGTCTACATTCCCAGACTGGTTCCTATTTGAGATTTATAGTGAATCTCATTACGTCAATTATTTCTTTATTACATTGTGTAATACAAAAACAATGATGAATTATTCCGTTATTGTGAATAAAGATGTACCTATGCGACTGGTAGAGTTACAAACATGCGTTAACGACCACCTGAAAAATAAAGACCACTAGTACGTTACCTGTCTACAGAGCATTATTTTTATGCTATTTATACCTGTAAAGGGAGACCTCGTGTATGATTTACTTTTCCCATTGATGACTTTCACATACAGATGCTAGCTAATATACTACAACTACAGTACAACCTCTGTAGAGCAATACCTTATGAGAGCGAGCTGTAAACATTGGCCGTTGTACAGAGGTTGTTGCTCTATAGATGCTGCATTTATGCTAGGTTCAATGTGTTATTGTAGAGAGGTTGTTGATCTACAGATGCTACATTTATGCTAGGTTTAATGTGTTATTGTAGAGAGGTTGTTGCTCTACAGATGCTACATTTATGCTAGGTTTAATGTGTTATTGTAGAGAGGTTGTTGATCTACAGATGCTGCATTTATGCTAGGTTTAATGTGTTATTGTAGAGAGGTTGTTGATCTACAGATGCTACATTTATGCTAGGTTTAATGTGTTATTGTAGAGAGGTTGTTGATCTACAGATGCTGCATTTATGCTAGGTTTAATGTGTTATTGTAGAGAGGTTGTTGATCTATAGATGCTACATTTATGCTAGGTTCAATGTGTTATTGTAGAGAGGTTGTTGATCTACAGATGCTACATTTATGCTAGGTTCAATGTGTTATTGTAGAGAGAGTGTTGATCTACAGATGCTGCATTTATGCTAGGTTCAATGTGTTATTGTAGAGAGAGTGTTGATCTACAGATGCTGCATTTATGCTAGGTTTAATGTGTTATTGTAGAGAGGTTGTTGATCTACAGATGCTGCATTTATGCTAGGTTTAATGTGTTATTGTACAGAGGTTGTTGCTCTACAGATGCTGCATTTATGCTAGGTTCAATGTGTTATTGTAGAGAGAGTGTTGATCTACAGATGCTACATTTATGCTAGGTTTAATGTGTTATTGTAGAGAGAGTGTTGATCTACAGATGCTACATTTATGCTAGGTTCAATGTGTTATTGTAGAGAGAGTGTTGATCTACAGATGCTGCTTTTATGCTAGGTTCAATGTGTTATTGTAGAGAGAGTGTTGATCTACAGATGCTACATTTATGCTAGGTTCAATGTGTTATTGTAGAGAGGTTGTTGCTCTACAGATGCTACATTTATGCTAGGTTCAATGTGTTATTGTAGAGAGAGTGTTGATCTACAGATGCTACATTTATGCTAGGTTCAATGTGTTATTGTAGAGAGGTTGTTGATCTACAGATGCTGCATTTATGACAGGGACATTTTGAAGGTGTTGTTATAGAGGATTGTTGCTCTAAAAAGGGTCGAAATAAATGAGATTGTCTCAAAAGCCAAAGTAGAATGGCATCTCTGCAACACGGGAATAGAAAGTCAGACGAGTTTCCATGGGAGTCACAAATTAAATGAATAGAACTTGACACCGGTTGAGTCAAACGGGCATCCGATTCTTCGTGGGACTCCCATACTGACTGGCCTGTAATATATTTCTCGTGCGACAAAGATAAGCATCCGTGAATAGAAATGCCACCTTACTTATCAAACAAAACAATGAAAAAGCCCACATCGTTCTTCAACACTAATATAAATACGAATGACAGTTATTGATACATTTAATATCGTCATCGTCCATCGTTACACGTCGCATTGTTTCAGTGTATAATGCTCGGTAAACCAACACCGCCGAGTCGAGAGAGCCGAGCGAAGACAGAGAGAGATATTACATTCTACAAACCTTGAGAAGGATCAGTATGTTTGTATCGTATTCTATTTACCCCCCCCCCCCCCCTCCTACATCACATCAAACCGTATTTGTCTTATACACAACATCTAGATTTAATTTACAATCATTGGTATTGATAATGTTGAGATAAAACCAGACACTAGGCTATCACATACACATTGAGAAATTCAGAAGAATTTAATAGCAAATATTTTACAAATATTTCGTGGATTTTTTTAGTTGTTTTGCTTCTCAAATATATACAGGCATAGAAAGCTTTATTCTATAAATAGTTTGAATTCATTTTATTTGATTAGAATCAGGAAATGTATTATGTTTTACGAAAGTATTGTGGAAAATATTTTGTTGTTGTGTAAGTTGAAGTGTTAGTGTTTTTCATGGAAGAATATCAGTATGCTAGTATATGGTGGAATACATTGTGTTCGGATATGGTGGTACTTTTCTAAGAATTGTGGATAATGGGTGATTCACCATACTACGGCGTACATATTGAAAGTTATATTGAGGTAAGCTTTCTAAACATGTTTTAACTAGTTGCTGTAATGCGTTTGGTTATTTACGAGAGATGATCAACAAGTACCCGGAACAATAGTCTGAAATCTTTCAAAATTGCCACACATTTCTAATTTGTCTAAAATATCCGTTGCATACAAGTTGATGTCAATTTTACGACTGGTTAACTTCTCTTAAAACATCACAGGCAATGTTGGGGCCGATATAGTGCTTTCCCTGGCAAATGACAACGCAGTACTTCAATCATTTGTAACTTGTATCTAATTAAAGCTTGACAGTTGCCAGTTCGTGTTCCTGATCCCTATAAGTAACATAGAGCTTGAGTGGGTTAAACGTTGCAGTAAGTGCCATCTCAAAATGTGACGTTAAAGTCCCATTTATCCACTATAGATCCCTATTTTCAAAACCTTGGTAAAGTATTAGCAGAACGATGCATCTTGAGCACATTAGTCCCAAAGAAAACAAAATACAGCCTATTGTTTTGAAGACACACGACAAACCGACTTGTAAACAATAAATGCATGATTTATAGTCTATGGGAAGCAACTCTTGCAAAAGCATACTATTTGTTTTCAAATTCAGTAAGATGGAATGATGGAATTTTCAGAAGAATGATGTTACATTTTGCAATATTATAAACGACATAATTATGGAGTAAACACATTTAAGGTTGTTGTTGAATATTTGTTCATGCTATGGTCTACTAAGTTTGTTGGTGTGAGTGTTTTGCTCAAATAAAAACATGTGTAACTAGGCAAGGAACACAGCGTTCATAAGAGTTCAACATTTCCAACTTAGCGATCAAGAATAACAACCGAAGAGTTCCGCAAAAGCGCTAATTGTGATCTTTATCTCCTAAACTAGAGAGTTAATGCCACTCTTGTTGTTCCTCGTGGTTTCTAGGGAAATATCACGTGTTGTTAAGATACAACTGTTTATTGTAAATTACAGTAACCTTGGTATAAGAAGTTATAATTTTGGTTGTGTCTAGCAAATTGTTCTCCGGTAACTAATGGCAACCAACACGTTTGTATGTGCATTGTACGATAGTATAACACAGTTTGCCTTGTTGCAGTTATAATACCGTAGCCAACAACGTCGCCGTGTACGCGTACATGTATAAAGTGACCGCTCACGATTAAGAGACTGTACGCGGAGCGTTTATTATACCTTGAATACATCATGTTAGAAAGTTTGACATTTTGTTGGTATTTTATAGCATCTATTCGGCATAACGCACCACTTGTCTATATTTGGTTGTTAAGATAATTGCTTTCAAGACTTTGAATCAGTCTTCTCTGGGAATGATTTGTAAACAAATACATAAACCCAGTCATGAAAACAATTACAGCGACTGATCAGCGAAACTACTCTGTATTCTTAAGCCAGAGCTATGACACGATACTCTAATGTTCCTTTTTGTTGTGTACGACTACGGAAATAGCAAATCGTTGTCATCGTTCAATACGTGCATACAGATAACGCGTTATTTAGCAAACTGGTTAAAACTTATTTGTCTAGTTCTAAAATTAGGACAATAAGTGTCCTCCTTATTTGATGACACACCAATATTGGTGTTCTACGATATGATGGCGATGTTATTTATTTCATTATGACTGTGGAATTCTAAGACAAATAGCCAATGGTCAGTCGTAGTCCGACGTGTCCTAATCAACATTGACTGGTCAGTAACAGTCAATATTAACAATATTAACAAAGCCTGATCAGGAATACGTATGGGGTTAAATACAATACAAAATGTCATGTTTGTATCAATGCTGTGACATGGGCACATGGACTGACCACTGTTGAGTGTATTCATGTTCAGCATTTACCAATACCAATTCCGCGCATGTGGATTGGACGCATTGGAGACAATTCAGAGAAAATGTCAGTAGCGTAGGACAGTAACTGTTCAAATTGGACGTAGGAAACATCAGAAAGAACGAAGCATAACACGAGATTAGCATTCTTAAGAGATATATGACTCGAGTAAGATAAGATTCAGTACAACGCTTCGCTATAATGGAACAGGCTAATTAACTGACAACTGCTCCACATGTGGAGGACAATGTTGTATTCCCGGTAGATCGATTTTCGTTAAATTTCGCGGACGAAAAATATTGCGAAATCAAACTCCTTCGAAAAATTCGAATAATGGAAATCAATGAAACGTAACGAGAGATTTTTCTTTCAATATCAGTATAATACAATAAATAGAGGATCTTACATGAGTGTCTTTCTATATTGAATTTATTAAACGAGTTGGATAAAATGATAAAATGCGAGGCTCTGCCGAGCATTTTATCACTTTTATTCAACGAGTTTAATAAATTTAATATGGAATGACACGAATGTAAGATTCTTTTTATCACATAAACTAAATACACAGTAAAAGTTTGTCAAGAATGCACACACTTCCCCTTTAGCAAATAAACTCCATAGGAGTAAAGCGGTTCATTGAAAGAGCTAAGAAAATAGTGCAACAATGTATACACCAATATGTTAATTTTTCTGCCTTTGAAAATAATATTTTTAGGGTATCTAAAATCCTGCAGATATAAAACTACGCTTAACAAAATAAATAATTAAATCTAGGACCACAGCAACACAACGTATTCTGTTCTGTTCTGTTCCGTGTTCCGTTCCGGGTTTTAGTAACAACCAAGGACAGGGGAAGTAACTAGGTTTTCCGCGTGAATTTATTCGCGATTCGTCTGAATAGCCGAAAATAACTGATTGTACACGATGCAAGTACTTGGTAAGCAAGGAAAATCGTCTTTAATACTCAAAATTAACGGATTTATACAATGAAATCAACATCCAGAGCCGTGTGTTTGTGTAGATGACAGATATTTGGTATGTACATTTCGTCCCGATCTTATTCGTACCCACGTTTAACGGACCTACCGTCATGTTTACTTACAGTTATAACTCTTAAGTTCTTGTGCATCTGTTATTGTGTGATTATAACATGCCATAGAGTGCTCACAACCGGATATAAAATTTATTCTATTCTAAAAATGTATTCTTTTACTTTTTTGACAACGTGTATGAATACATGAATAAAGTGACTCGCCCTTGTATAACCCTCATTAGCATGTTTATTACACGTGTGTATTATGACTTTTATGTAATGGGTTTATTAAACTCCCAGAGCCTATTTTATGTGATAAATATATGTATGTCATTATAGTCACCCGTACACTATACATGTATATAAGCCATAAATATGTACTACTGCATTTAGAATGTAAAAGGACAATTTTGTTAAAAAGAGGTTGTTTGCCAGGATTGACGCTTTGTGGAGAGGTTGTTGCCATAGAGATGTTTGTCAAATGTGTCTAGGCTGTTCATAAGAGATTGTTGACAATGGGTGCTGTTCATAAGAGATTGTTGCCAAGGGGGGCTGTTATAAGAGAGTGTTGCCAAGGGGGGCTGTTCATAAGAGAGTGTTGCCAAGGGGTGCTGTTCATAAGAGAGTGTTGCCAAGGGGTGCTGTTCATAAGAGATTGTTGCCAAGGGGCGCTGTTCATAAGAGATTGTTGCCAAGGGGGGCTGTTCATAAGAGATTGTTGTAAAGGGGCTCTGTTCATAAGGGATTGTTGCCAAGGGGAGCTGTTCATAAGAGATTGTTGCCAAAGGGGGCTGTTCATAAGAGATTGTTACCAAGGGAGGCTGTTCATAAGAGATCATTGTCAAGGGGGGGGGGGGTTCTAAAGAGATTGTTGTTAAAGAATGCTGTCACAGATAGTTACCAAAGAAGGCAGTTTTTAAGATATTTTTTTTTTAAAATAGGCTGTTTTTATTGTGAGATTGTGTTCAAAAAGGCGGTTAATAAAATTTTGTTTTCAGAGACGGATGCTCGTCAGCGAGTGTTGCCAAAGGGGGTCGCTCTTAAGAGATTATTGTATTTTAAAGATGGCTGTTCTTAAATGACGGTTGCCAAAATGCCTGTTTTGTCAGATATTATTGATTAAAGTGTGTGTTTCGAGAGATCGTAGCTCTAAAGGGGCATCTTAATTGTTTAATTTCTGTACAATCATAAAACATATTTGGGGAACAACATGTCGCGAATTCGTTCTTCGAAAGTTGTACGTATGGTCAAATGTTAGATGTGCTTTCTGCGTTTTGTTGCTGTCGAATCAGTTCACACGCACAACATTTTACGAACTTTATCGAAAATAAAAATTCGCGTATAATCCCTACTGAATAATTAAGAGATTTGTTCATTAATAATACATGTAGCAAAGCTGATGCCCAAACTTAATACAGATTCTCCGAGGCACCATGTGCGATTCAAAATTTATTCAGGCTAATAAACAATTAAAGGTGTCGTAATTGTACTATGTTTGGAATGATTTGGATCATTTCTCGGAATTATTTAATTAACAGACCCCAATCTCCCGAAGAATATCTCAAGTAGAAATCTCAAATCCAATGGAGACTTTTCTTAAATCAGAGTATGAAAGTTCAAGCTCGTGAAATGTCACTGTAAACACTGGATACTAGTAGTTGTTTTAAACACTGTTTCTGTATTGGGATGTCATTGGTTTCATTCAGCCTACTAAATTGATAGTAATACATGACAATATTTGAGATGAGATTTACCTCAGACTGAGATGCTTCGTGACATTAGGTTACTCCGGTTTTTTGCTTCTATGTTATTTATTTTGTATAAGAGCAACGAAGTATATAATTCTGTTGACGAACGATCATGATCACGTGACTCTTGTTTTATCAAACCACTTACAAAATAGTTAACCATATGTTCAAATTCTTTATAATATGTTAACATAATAGTAACTGTGTTATTTAAATCGTAATAAAAGTTGTTCAATATGAATTATACGTCAGTTAATGAACTCATACAAACCACATAATTATGTCACCAATATGTTCGTTTTAGGAATAATTAAGAATTTTAACTTCGTATCGAGAGGTCCCTGGCACAAATCTGGGCAGGAGCACTTGGTCATTACAGAAACATTTTTCGACAAACTTAACGAATTCACGAAAAAAAACCCACGAAATTCTAACACGATTAAATATCCATTAAATATAGAGCGGACCTAACAATGTATTATTACCCCCATAAAACATACCTATCAAATTGGCTGTTTCTATTTACGCCCAGTATCACGTGACATATTTATGAATGAATGAACGTAAACTTTATAGAAAAAATTTCTACGAGTCACGATGACAAGGCGAGTTGCACGAGAATCCAGTGTTACAGCTATGACGCATCTATTTTTAGAAACTCCAATATACTCTAGAAAAATTAAATCACGAGTGCGTAAATTAAATCACTCGTGCTACGCACTCGTGGTTTAATTTTTCCGCATCCGAACTCCTGCCCGTGTTTTATTCACCGACAATAAACGCGAACAGATTTTTATTTCTTAAATTAAACCCTCTCGGAAGTATTGAATTAACTGTTTTTGTTACTCCTACAAACAGCATTGGTTATTCTCGCGCCAGTTTACGATACAAACGTATGTCTTCTATCTTGTTAATTAGATAAGACTTTTCCAATTGGACTAACACAAATACCATATACAATAGAACCATATTTGTCAGGGGTAAATAAGCAACAACAGTAATTGTGTTACTTTAATGTTGCTCATGTTAAACTCATTCATCTCCGTGTTTTCTCAGTCGTTTATAGATTCTAACAGATGACCAGCACGCCATCTGGTGTTGATTCTGGTCAATAATGTAATTTACTACTCATCACGTGACTTGAAATTAGTTTTTCGAGAAACACGAACACTAGCTTCATAAAAGTCATAAACGCGTCATAAAACAACGGTAACAATAAGATGATATCTAACGCATTGATAGAATACAGGAAATTACTGTAAGAAATACTTGTACATGCTCCTCTATAGCCTAGCGGTTGATGGTCCGCTTCGAGTGCGGGAGGTCCCTGATTGCTCGATAGCCTAGCGGTTGAGGGTCCGCTTCAAGTGCTGGAGGTCCCGGGTTACTCGATAGCCTAGTAGTGTAGCGTCCGGTTCGAGTGCGTGAGGTCCCGGGTTACTCGATAGCCTAGTAGTGTAGCGTCCGCCTCGAGTGCGTGAGGTCCCGGGTTACTCGATAGCCTAGTGGTTGAGGGTCCGCTTCGAGAGCTGGAGGTCCCTGATCCCTCGATATCCTAGTGATGTAGCGTCCGCTTCGAGTGCGGGAGGTCCCTGATTCCTCCATAGCCTAGTGGTTGAGCGTCCGCTTCGAGTGCGGGAGGTCCCTGATTCCTCGATAGCCTAGCGGTTGAGGGTCCGCTTCAAGTGTTGGAGGTCCCGGGTTACTCGATAGCCTAGTAGTGTAGCGTCCGGTTCGAGTGCGTGAGGTCCCGGGTTACTCGATAGCCTAGTAGTGTAGCGTCCGCCTCGAGTGCGTGAGGTCCCGGGTTACTCGATAGCCTAGTAGTGTAGCGTCCGCCTCGAGTGCGTGAGGTCCCGGGTTACTCGATAGCCTAGTGGTTGAGGGTCCGCTTCGAGAGCTGGAGGTCCCGGGTTACTCGATAGCCTAGTGACTGAGGGTCCGCTTCGAGAGCTGGAGGTCCCTGATTCCTCGATAGCCTAGTGGTTGAGGGTCCGCTTCGAGTGCGGGAGGTCCCTGATTTCTCTATAGCCTAGTGGTGTAGCGTCCGCTTCGAGTGCTGCTGGTCCCGTGTTCCTCGATATCCTAGTGGTTCAGCGTCTGCTTGAAATGCGGAAAATTCAAGTCTTCTCGACAGCCTAACGATTGAACGCCCGCTTCGAGTGCGGGATAGCCTAGTTGTTGAGGGTACATTTCGAGTGCGGGAGGTCCTGGGTTCCTCGATATCCTAGTGGTTTAGCGTCCGTGCGGGAAGTCCCGAGTTCGATTCCAAGCCACGTCATACCAAAGTCGAAATTTGTACCAGTATTTTCCTTGATTAAATGGAGTAGGACTTGGAAGGTAAAATTATTCCGCAACACGGGTATTGACCACGGATATGCAGCCGAACGAAGTCTAAATTTTCGCTCCGTCAGTTGCCAACAAGAGTTGCCCCCCCCCCCCTTACAATTACTATTTACATTAGGGTTGAAATTCTCCCCATAGTTTAAAGCGAAGTTCGCAAATATGACTCCAATGACAATGCACACTTCATCAAACTTTGAAATAGATTTCTCGGACATTTATACGCTCCGTCAGTTTCAGTTCTCGGATTTAGGAAAGAAACTATTAAACTGTTCAATGAACCATTCCGTTGATAATCGTGATAATAAGATGTTGGTAATTTTCTCTTTATGGATATAAGACTTACCTCTCGTTTTTTCTCGTTTTTCACGAGATCGAGAAATTAGTCGATATCCGAATGTCGACCCCAGCTTCCGGTCGAAGGTCACGTGCCTCTGAATGCGGAAACAAACAATGGCAATGAATTACTCCCTAATTTGGTTGTGACTGACACGTTCAGGATGTTGAATGGTATGTGTGTAATGTATGTAGAGTTTAACACGTGTTTTTAACAAGTCGCCATCTGACGAATCCTGTTAAAAGCGCACATTATGTATTTTACAACAGCATTGTGTGACGGTCGTGAAATGTCTTCCCGAGCACACAGTCAGTGTTGTTATCCACATTTAACCGAAAACGAGTGTGGTGCATTTATATGTACTAGTTTCATTGATACTGGTTATTTGCACAAGCTTTGTGTGAGTTGCTGTGCTGACTGGGTGGTATAAAACTTCTGTTATTTGCCTTGCTATGTGATGTGTTAAAGCTCCACTATATGAGCTAGCTATTAATGTATTAGGAGTCCAACTGGAACAATTCGCTGGCTTAGAATTGGAAGGTCGTAAGTACAAAATCAATATTGTGTGAAAACAAGACAAAATGTCTGAAAACTACTCTTTACTTATGGAAAAACAAGCTTTTTAAACTTCATTTTGGTCAATATGACCACTTCCGATTTTCACGACAATAGGCTCATAAGAAGCACCTTGAGATGCAGATTTCAAATATACATGAGTTTTATAACTTATTACCTTCTTATGTCAAGACAGCGAGTTGTTCATACAAAAACCCCTGTAGTTAGTAAAGGTCTGTATTCACCGGTCAAATTTGATACGAACAAAGCCCAAATAACGTTTTACTTACATCTTCACTGCATGTGCTTTGTTCCAAATAAAACACATACTAGTAATATAATATATATTATACATTTTACACAATTGAAAGGGGTAGACAATCCAATATTTAGTACTTCGGGATGAGGTGCCTAAATAATAGGTGGATAGGTGGAATTTTAATTCTAATATTATAAGAACAAGTAGTATGATATTGACCTATAAGGCCAAGCCAAGGGAGAATACTCTGTAGATATTTATTTATACATTATTCACCGAATGTAATCAGGAAACGGCATTTATTCTGACAGAGACGGATAAAGGTAATTATATACCGTACTAGTACGATAATGGAGACGTTTTGAACGGACTTTTACGTATCCCTGGGGTAAATTTTGTCATGAGAAAAATAAGTCGTTTGATGGGACAATGCATCACATTATATTGTAGACAATTATTTTGAGATGAGTTTAGAATATAAGCGCGAGGCAATGTTCCTGGTAATGGAATGGATTAAGAATAGAACATTATACAATGTCATGTAGGAGTATAGTAATGCCGGAACGACAACCATAATGTAAAACACTTGTACGAAAATCCATTTAATAAATTATCTAGTTCCATTACCAAACAGAAAAAGACTAGCTTCAAATTATTCGTTGTGTCATTAAGGCGCCATAGTTTAACGAAATATTTTCAATTAGGTCAATTACTGAACTAATTTACGAGAAATTTAAGCATATGATAAACGAAACATTTGTTGATTTTTGGTGACAGATCAAATTTTATTTCGCTCATGATCAAAGAAAAGCCGATTTTGAAAAATACTGATTTCCGTTATCAATCTGTGAAAAAACGAACAAATATACTCTATTGCTTCTGTAAGAAATGTGACAATATATTGATCCTGTATTATATTTACGCTATCTTCAGCTGTTCATCCGTGATAGATGATTAATTCCAATGCATTGTAGAACTTAAACATGTTCTTCAGTTACCGAGTATTAAGTTTGTATTTTGAACAGCTCTTGAACTGTACTTATTCTAAAACAAATCTTGACTCGTTTTAGCACCTGTGCTTGAACTGCTCTGAAATTGTTCTAGATTGAAACTACTGGAACAGTTATTGAATTAAGTTCAAGAACTATGACAGAACTGCCCTGAAAAAGTTCAAGAACATTTGGACAAATGAATCTAAATTGATCTTGCAGTACACTTTAAGAGTGGTCATTTCACTTTTCAGTTCTTGAACAACTCAAGAACTTTTTAAGCACATGCAATGTTTTTAATTTGTTCTTAACTGTGCAAAATAATTATTGAGAATCATTCAAGGAGATGTTATACAAACACAGTTCATGAGCTGTTCTTCACTGGTCAAAAACCTGCTGACAGTATCAACTAAATAACTTTTTAAGCACATGCAATAGTCAAACTCACTTCAAAAGTCTACATCCGGTAAACATCGTCTTCATACGGTAAACATAATCTTTATACGGTAAACATCGTCTAAAGACGGTAAACATCGTCTTCATACGGTAAACATAATCTTTATACGGTAAACATCGTCTAAAGACGGTAAACATCGTCTTCATACGGTAAACATCGTCTATATACGGTAAACATCGTCTACATACGGTAAACATCGTATATATAGGTAAACATCGTCTACATACGGTAAAAATCGTCTACATGAGGTAAACATCGTCTATATACGGTAAACATCGTCTACATACGGTAAACATCATCTATATACGGTAAACACCGTCTATATACGGTAAACAACGTCTATATACGGTAAACATCGTCTATTATACGGTAAACATCGTCTATATACGGGAAACAACGTCTATATACGGGAAACAACGTCTATATACGGTAAACAACGTCTGTATACGGTAAACAACGTCTGTATACGGTAAACAACGTCTATATACGGTAAACAACGTCTGTATACGGTAAACAACGTCTGTATACGGTAAACAACGTCTACATACGGTAAACATCATCTATATACGGTAAACATCGTCTATATACGGTAAACATCGTCTATATACGGTAAACATCGTCTATTATACGGTAAACATCGTCTATATATGGGAAACAACGTCTATATACGGGAAACAACGTCTATATGCGGTAAACAACGTCTGTATACGGTAAATAACGTCTGCATACGGTAAACAACGTCTATATACGGTAAACAACGTCTGTATACGGTAAACAACGTCTGTATACGGTAAACAACGTCTACATACGGTAAAAACCGTCTATATACGGTAAACCCTCATCGATAGCCTAGTGGTCTTTATACGGTAAACATCGTCTATATACGGTAAACATCGTCTATATACGGTAAACCCTCATCGATAGCCTAGTGGTCTTTATACGGTAAACATCGTCTATATACGGTAAACACCGTCTACATACGGTAAACACCGTCTACATACGGTAAACATCGTCTATATACGGTAAACATCGTCTATATACGGTAAACACCGTCTATATACGGTAAACAACGTCTATATACGGTTAACAGCGTCTATATAAGGTAAACAGCGTCTATATACGGTAAACAGCGTCTATATACGGTAAACAACGTCTATATACGGTAAACATCATCTATATACGGTAAACATCATCTATATACGGTAAACATCGTCTTTATACGGTAAACAACGTCTATATACAGTAAACATCGTCTATATACGGTAAACATCGTCTATATACGGTAAACATCGTCTATATACGGTAAACACCGTCTATATACGGTAAACATCGTCTATATACGGTAAACAACGTCTATATACGGTAAACATCATCTATATACGGTAAACATCATCTATATACGGTAAACATCGTCTTTATACGGTAAACAACGTCTATATACAGTAAACATCGTCTATATACGGTAAACATCGTCTATATACGGTAAACATCGTCTACATACGGTAAACATCGTCTATATACGGTAAACATCGTCTATATACGGTAAACATCGTCTATATACGGTAAATAACGTCTATATACGGTAAACATTGTCTATATACGGTAAACAACGTCTATATACGGTAAACATCATCTATATACGGTAAACATCATCTATATACGGTAAACATCGTCTTTATACGGTAAACAACGTCTATATACGGTAAACATGGTCCATATACGGTAAACATTGTCTTTATACGGTAAACATCGTCTAAATACGGGAAACAACGTCTATATACGGTAAACATCATCTATATACGGTAAACAACGTCTACATACGGTAAACATAGTTTTTTACGGAAAACATCATCTACAGTCCTAACCCCCAAAGACTATTATAACTGATTGCTTCTATCCAGAAGACTAGTTCAGAAAATGAAGGATAATTTACGGTGAGATGTATATAATCTTGTAATCCGCCTCTCGATAATATGTTATTTCTGCTCATTAAGGCAAAGTCGACTTAACTATGATGAGTCAAACACGTGAAGAATGTATTTTAAGAAGCGTCTTCATGAGAGGTTACATGATGATGAAATGTAAGCGCCTGATAGATGCCATCTTGAAAAATTGAAAGCGTCTGACAGATCACGTGATACATGTATGGGCCTGAAAGGTCAAGTGATGAAATGTAAGCCTCTGCGAGGTCCATTGAAACAATTAAGTGTCTGAGAGGTCACTTAATGAGATTTAAGCGTATGAGAGATGACTTGATGAAATGTAAGCGTCTGAGAGGTGACTTGATGAAATGTAAGCGTCTGAGAGGTCACGTGATGAAATGTTAGCTTCAGTTCTCAGCATCAGTATTCTGCCTAATTGGCTGGTATTGAGTGGATTGGTTTTGTTTAATTTATTTTCTTACAGATAAGAAAAGTGCGAGTCTGGATGAGGTTTATGAAACTATCGGACTGATCAATTCAATATTCTAACATGACCGGCGATTTTGCCTATATATACAAAGAACAAATTATATCGTCGTATATCGGCCGATTTACAATGAAAATGACGTCACGTCGTTTTTATGACGTCATGCAGGTAAACAAGTAACGTAAACAACATAAATCTCGCAAAATAACAATGGCTTAATATATAATTCCGAGTTTAAATCATGTTAGAATCGAAATAAAATATTCAAAAGCCGTTGTATACCGGTTGTTATACAATGGTTTGTCGTTCTGGCGCTTGTTATTAACCACTCAGGCCTACGGCCTTCCTGGTTAATTCCTACGCGTCAGAACTCCAAACCATTGTATAACAACCGGTATACAACTGTTTTTCATAGTTTATTTCTTAATTGAACTGATCTAGTTCCTCTTAAAAACACAATAATGTGCTGTACAGTTTCTTTATGAGGGATTAGACAATATTCCCAGTAATAGATATGTCAAAATGTGTGCATATGTATAATATATATATGTATATATATATTAGTATATATAAGAAAACAATGATGTCCGTCCGCAGAACGTATATTAAAAAAAAATGACGAAATGAGTAATTAAAACTCCATAATTTACTTAAAAACCCTATGCATTTCGCCTTAAAGGCTCTTCATGGGTATATATATATTTATATATATATATATATAAATATATGAATACAGTGACCTTAACCTCGCCAGTCAAACTTACCATACGCATACGAAGTGCCGTCTTCTCACAAGCTACCCACATAGCAAGTTTCATTATGATGTCTCATTATGAAGGGAAGTTATCCATCGAAAACAAAGTGTCTCGATCGATCTCTACGTACAAAATAATCAAAGGTCCATAGCTCTGTTAAATAAAGTAGAAATGTACGCTCTAGGGTGCCTCATACCGATACTGCTGTGAAATTGTGGACAACATCCCTTGTGAAATGTAGGCGGAGTTGCATACAATCAACACAGGACCATAAAAAATGGTCTAACAATATGCACTAGAGCACCTAATAACAGTACTTCAATAAAAGTTTCATTAACATTCCTCAAGCAATTAAGGATGAGTTGCACACAGAAGAGTCGGGCGGGCGGATGGACGGAGGCATACCTTACCATATCACTTCAGCGGGATGTACACATACGTACCAATTAAACTAACCCTGATGCAAGCAAGCCAAGTGATAAAGAGTTATAGATGATCTGCACAATCTGATACAAGACTAGCCATGTGATAAAGAGTTATAGAGGATGTTCGTAATCTCATACAAGACAAGCCATGTGATAAAGAGTGTTATAGAGGATGTTCGAAATATCATACAAGACAAGCCATGTGATAAAGAATTATAGAGGATCTTAGCAATATCATACGAGCAAAGCCATGTGATAAAGAGTTAAAGAGAATGTAAGCAATCTGATACAAGCAAAGCCACGTGATAAAGAGTTGTAGAGGTTGTTAGCACTCTCATACAAGACAAGCCATGTGATAAGGAGTTATAGAGGATGTTAGCAATATCATACGAGCAAAGCCATGTGATAAAGAGTTAAAGAGAATGTAAGCAATCTGATACAAGCAAAGTCATGTGATAAAGAGTTATAGAGGATGTTAGCAATCTGATACTAGCAAAGTCATGTGATAAAGAGTTATAGAGGATGTTAGCACTCTCATACAAGACTAGCCATGTGCTAAAGAATTATAGAGGATGTTAGCAATATCATATGAGCAAAGCCACGTGATAAAGAGTTATAGAGGATGTTCGTAATCTCATACAAGACAAGCCACGTGATAAAGAGTTATAGAGGATGTTAGCAATATCATACGAGCAAAGCCACGTGATAAAGAGTTATAGAGGTTGTTAGCAATCTCATACGAGCAAAGCCACGTGATAAAGAGTTATAGAGGTTGTTAGCAATCTCATACGAGCAAAACCACGTGATAAAGAGTTATAGAGGTTGTAAGCAATCCCATACGAGCACAACCACGTGATAAAGAGTTATAGAGGTTGTTAGCAATCTCATACGAGCAAAGCCACGTGATAAAGAGTTATAGAGGTTGTTAGCAATCTCATACGAGCAAAACCACGTGATAAAGAGTTATAGAGATGTTAGCAATCTCATACGAGCAAAGCCACGTGATAAAGAGTTATAGAGGTTGTTAGCAATCTCATACGAGCAAAGCCACGTGATAAAGAGTTATAGAGGTTGTTATCAATCTCATACGAGCAAAACCACGTGATAAAGAGTTATAGAGGTTGTTAGCAATCTCATACGAGCAATACCACGTGATAAAGAGTTATAGAGGATGTTAGCAATTCAGAAACCAATATCCTTAATCTTATTGCACTGTCCTTACATACATCATCAATGATTAATTAATTCATTACCATTAAAACAATGTAGAATGATGTATATGTCATGCACGCGCTATATCATGTAATAATGCAATTATCAACTCCTATCTACTTGCGTGACCGGTGCAGCATGGTTCAATGGTTCAAGGTGTTGATTGTAAAGTATCACAGTGCATTCCCTGATGTCCATACATAATTAAACAACCATACAACATAGAAAACATGTCTACTAGGTGAAATCACAAACAATGATGTTGATTTCCCCCTCTAGATGCTAGAGCGCCTGGGAACCGGATCATTGCAATCATATGGTTAAAATCTCGGCCTAGGCACTTGACCATTTCTGAAACGCTTTTTTATTTTTTCTCACCAAACTAGAGATGGACTGGTTATAGTAACACAGTATTGCGTGTATCAGTGCTATACATGACTGTGGCACGTTTATGAAACAATACATTTAAACGAATTTCTCGCACCACACAAAGTTTCTGTCTCTTCCCTCGCCAGATGCTTTTGGCTAAGTAAACAGGAACAAAAACCGGATCATTTGCGGATAGCAGTTAACAGTATTAGACTACATTCAGTCAGCCACATACAACATCCCTTTGACTTGCCGCCTCTCCCCACATGTGTGCAAGTATTTCAGTACTTTATGTATACGAAATTTTCATGATACTTGTAATAATAATTTTTTTCGAAAAGCGAATTGCCTGGCAACGATGACAACAAAGAAGGAATCGGTACGCACTTTCCATGTTTCCGCCGTTTCTGTGTGGCTTTGGAATGTCTGTTCACTACAGTATTTAACTGATGAGAAATAACTTGTAGAGTATTACTGTCTGATATCGACCTTACATCTTCACGTTCTAAGGGTTTCATTGTTCTACGTTATGTAATAACAAAACAATTATTTTCCAATTTATTCCAATCAGGATTTCCGTTTTCCGTCTCTGGTAATATATTATCGTTATATCTTATAAAAGCGGTAGTGTCATAGCTGTGTCAGTTACAGCACAGGAATTTTAAATTCTATCCATATATCTGTGTTATGTATACAGTTTCAAGTTCCTACGGTTATAGTAGTTTCTCATTAAAGCGGTAGTGTCATAGCTATGTCAGTTATATGCTATTAAAGCGATAGTATCATATTTATGTCAGTTATATGCTATCAAAGCGATAGTGTCATAGCTATATCGTTTTTTCGGTCATAGCTATATCAGTTATATGTCATTAAAGCGATCGTGTCATAACTATATCAGTTATATGCCATCTAAGCGATTGTGTCATAATTATGTCAGTTATATGTCATCAAAGCGATAGTGTCATAACTATATCAGTTATATGCCATCAAAGCGATCGTGTCATAGTTATGTCAGTTATATGTCGTAAAAGCGGTAGTGTCATAGCTATGTCAGTTATATGTCATCAAAGCGATCGTGTCATAGTTATATCAGTTATATGTCATCTAAGCGATAGTGTCATAGCTATATCAGTTATATGTCATCAAAGCGATCGTGTCATAGCTATGTCAGTTATATGTCATCAAAGCGATCGTGTCATAACTATGTCAATTATATGTCATGAAAGCGATCGTGTTATAATTATGTCAGTTATATGTGATCAAAGCGATCGTGTCATAGTTATGTCAGTTATATGTCGTAAAAGCGGTAGTGTCATAGCTATGTCAGTTATATTTCATCAAAGTGATTGTGTAAAACCGATGTTTTGATGTTATTGCGGGTTCAAAAGGGTTATATTTATTCTTTATTACAGTCTCATTCACATTTATACTGTTACAATCAAATTATATAGCAAAGAACCATTCTAATACAAATTTACAAGATACAATGTACTAATCAATATTCTCAGCGATAGAACAAATGAAAAATGCACCTATATACATGTGTACACATATTATTAAAATGATATTATATGGACCCTGAAATAAAGATCAAACTTTAAACAGACAGAAGCGCTGAAAAATCTGAAATGTTATACTATGACTGTTTTGTTTAGTTGTTATAAAAAGTTGCTATAATAATAGAAATAAAAATATGTTCATCAAATGAGTGATTAAGAATATCTCACTAATGGAATAAATATGATGATTGTTACACATTAAACATACACACACATAAAAATGGTGACATACGTGTAACAGGAAATGAATACAATAGGGATGCTAAAATCATATTATCTACATATTATATAAAACATTTAGTGGGACGAGATGCATGTTATGAATTTAGTCTTATCCAATATGTCGAGAAACAGCTCCACTGTTGAACTATAGGTGGCTTCCATGTTAATTTCTTCAATAACGGCCGCATTAGTACTTGCCAAGACCTAAGAAATAACGCATATACACTGCCCACCTAAAATAAGTATACATATGTTATTTGCCCACTTACTTGCCTGTAATGATACTATTTGAAGAACAGTAAAGCAACACTAGATTTGAAGAAAATGAATACTTTTGTTTATTAAATGGAAAGGTCATACATTAATTGGTACCCTAGGTGCAAAATCTAAAGTTTATTTGTCCCTCTTGAACGATAACTTTGGTCACAAAAAGATTGAAAATACAGCCTTTTTGATCACATGGTTATTTTGTTCCGAACATCTTCATTTTTATTTTTATCTCTATTTTGACTCATTTAGTAACTGTAGTTTCAGAAACAAGTATAATTGTGACCATCTGATAAACATATATTGAATAATTTAACCAAGTTTAATTTACCACAATTATTTACTGTATACTTATTTTTGGTGAGCACTGTATAGCTTTATTTTGGATAGTGTCAATACATAAGAAGGCGTTTTGTCCCCAAATAGCCACAAAATACGCAATAACTGGCTATACAACATAGAACAATACCAATATACGTATACTTTTTCACAACATTTAACCAATTATTATTACTTGATCTAAAAATGGCATCCGTTTTTACGCATGAATTTGGTAGAAAATGAACTACGTTACTCGTTGTGCAATTGAATGAATATCAATCATGTTACACCAGTCATTCAAAGTATCCAGTAAACGTTGTAGGCACGTACTAGTTTCTGCCAACAATACTATGTCATCTGCATATAACAGAATGCATATACGATCGCCACCTAAATCCACTTCAATGTTAATGACTTTAAGTAAATGGCCAGATCATTTAATTTATTATATATAAATTAAACAAAATACAATATACGACATACAACCTTGTCTCAATCCACAATGAATATCAATCAATACAGTTTAAAAACGATTCACTCGGACACATGATGTTACGGGTGAATACAGACTTTTAATTGCACAAAACATGTTTCCGTAAATACATGCAGCCTTAATCATTATCCACAATGTTTTATGTATGCAGTTCACGTTACAATGGGTGGTATTGTATCCATGGCTTAACATTGTGTTCTACATGTATTCCCAGATTGTTTGAAGTCAATTATTTCTACGAAAGAAGTTTGGGGTATCTCAGGATAAAGCCTAGGGCACGATATATCTAATAGTAATTGAAATAGCTAAACTCGTTTATGGTTATTACATATTTAGCTTCTAACAAGAATATTCTCAAAATCACGAACTTTCATTAGAAGAGTACATAACATGCCACCGTAAATGGTATAGTTTTCTTCAGGGGAAATTTCTGATGAAATACAGAAGTTGATAGTCATGTAGTAGATGAGAATGTTTCATAGTCTGATATCCATATTGTACGAATGATCTAATCACATATATACTCGGAGGTTCATAGACTTTACTTATATTGATAGATCAAAATTCCTTAGTTTTTCACAATGTTTTGCATAATCTGACAAAAAAGCATCGGTGTCGTATTTTATGAATTGAACAAAAATATTGTGATTTGTTGAAATAAAGTTGTCATGAAATTTAGAGAAATTTGATTGGTTACAATGAATTTGATCTGGAATTTAGAGAAATACCATAGGTTGAAGTAAATTTTACCTGATTAGTAGTAAAATGACGAACAAATAAAAACATGCAGCAATCTTAAAAGAATAGATAATACGATAACTACGACAAGCGCATAACTATATAGTCATATATTTGTTTATTTTCATTGCCATGATTTCCTATCTAACAATAATCTCTACATGATATACAAGGTCAATGTTGTATGGTTCGTGATGTACGGTGATACTGGATGTAAAAACCTGCAATCATAATCATTGTACGATAGCTTTTCTTATTGATTTGTTGCATGGTACGACACAATTTTGGCTAACATTAAACGGACGAAAATAACATAACTCAAATGGAAATGTCGTGTACACATCTTCATTAATTAGTTATTTGTTTTTGCATGTAAGAAAGTTGTTTGAGTGCAGTTTACTTCTTACAACAATATTTGGTTAAATACTGACGAAACATAAGATTAATAAATAATTATATTATCCCCATGGGTCTACGACCTTCTGGATTTTTTTGAAAAAAAAAACTACATAAGTTTGTTGTGACAAATTTTAGAATCGGTTACCATAGTAATATTGACAATTTCTATACAATTACATTGATAACATACAAACATTGATATGTGAGTGTGTTATATAATCATGCTGTCCGTACCAAGGCGGAAGCCCTTTGGTCAACCTATATGTATGTACTGTCCACTTTATAGTAAATATACAAAAATACAAAAATGTTTCGCCTTTGTGTCTTTTTGTTGAACTTTGTTCATTTTGTATGTGCCATTCTGCAATTTTGTTGTTCAGCACAAGGCTGCTTCGTATCTTTCAAAATTGCATGGACACTACATATATGTTGTAGATTGTCCGGTTGTTGTTTTCTCGTCACATGGCTCTCGTTCCGTTTTGGTTTGACTGGCTTGGGCGGCAGACTTCCGGGGCGGGATGCCGTGTTTTCAGTGCTTTGTGTGTATTTAATGTTTTCTGTGCTCGGCTGGTTAGGTTGAGTGCTGCCTTCCCTGTCTGACTTAATATAATCTTTTATTATGGTGCCGTAAAATGATACTAAGTCTTGTATCTTATATACGTCTCATAACTAAACATAACACCGAACGAAAAACCATATATCATATAAGTACATCTCTATTGCACGTAAAACAGAAAATAACATTTTGGCTTCATTTCATGTTTCCAATAATAATTTCAAACTAAAGTTTCGTTACCATGGCGATATATTACATTTGATATACCAAGCAGTAAATATGTATGGTTACACTTTCGTGACTATATCGGGGATACAAAGTTCAATATTAAAAAAAACACCACAATGGTGTGACTCTGAGAAAACTTATGGCGACATTTTGATACTTGTTGTGTTCTGTTCCTTTTCTAGAGACCAATAACGATTATAGTCTATTACAACTTCGGTCGAAATCAATACTTATATTTCTTTATGACAATTAGCAAAACAATGTTAAAATCAAGCGCGCTTTCTAATGGTCTAACCTAATTACGGAAAATGTGTTTATAGTGATATACTCATACCCTGGACTTATTTATACAATTGTACATGGAAATGCTACATATAGATTAGACCTAATTCTTGCTACAAAAGTGATTAAAATTTACCACGTGAAAACAATGATAAGTAATTGAATAGTGTCAGGCAACTGACTGTGTACATGGTTTTTAATTTAGCTAATTGTAATATATGGTCTTGTTATGGTAACGTTTGCCTCTGCCAGGACACGATTTAACACCGTTAGAAACACACCTAGTATGTGGAGTTGATGACACTTATAGTTCGCCAGAGATAACACTAGCCTTTGTTTACAAAAATAAATGAAAAATAAATACATTAATTTTTCGATATTCGTTTTTGTTCGATTTTGTGCATATAAACGTTTAATGATATACACTTTAAATCTACACTGATAACTGGCGGCCAGTCGACCGTGAAGTGTTTACAATTTGCTTTGTTTGTTTATTGATAAGGCTAGAGTTATCCCAGGCGAACTATACCGTTTTTTATTTGCTTTTGACAAAACATTAAACAAACGCTCGTTTACATCCAGGACGTTATAGTCCGCCCAGGATAATGTGATATTTACAAAGTTTTTAACATGAATCTGTTTGGTCAACTGTGGCAAAATTGGTGTTACTAATCACTTAAATATTAAGCAGATAATGTCAGTATTGTACTCAAAACATCACAGATAATTGGTCACATAATTGTAATCCACCTTTGTGGACCATACTAATTTTTCCCGCCTTTCCCATTATCCTGGGCGCACTTATAGCCCAGTGTAGATAATATACTGACAGCAAGTTGGTACAGTGTATATAATATACTGACAGCAAGTTGGTTCAGTGTATATAATATACTGACATCAGGTTTATGCAGGGTAGGAGATATGTGTTTTAGATTAATTTCAGAAGTGCAATTATAACTATGCTAAAAGTATTCATTTTCTTCGTTTTGTTCAGAATTAAGAAATACAAGATTTTGCTGGGAACGTCGTATGAATTGTTCAAACAAAACTGTTTTTCCGAGCTCGTACATTGTAAAGTCTGTTTATTAGACAATCATTGGTGTTTCTATAATGTTTAATTTATTTTACCTTTTTTGCCTGTATCTGTAACTACTGAAGGCATAAACAAAGGCATTCAGTCGGAACATTTGCACTCTACTATACATGTATACGAGATTTCTGATTACAGCAACGGGTACTGTTTTTATAAAAATCTTTGAAAAATCTTAAACTGCATAACGCACACACTGCATGACGCACACATATACATTATATAAATATCAGATGCCTGCCTGCGTGACATTTGACAATAACAATGCCACGCAGGCTGCAGGCATCTGATATTTATTTTATTATACCGAACAAAATATAAGTAAATAAAATCATACTGGCAGATCTTGACAGTTTTGTTTTTTACACTCTCGTCTGAATCGCACATGAGCGCGCGGACCAGTGACGTCACTACTAATTGTGTACAAGGGAGACAACTACAACAAAATGTTAGCTTTATGCTTGACACAGTTACTTGCCCTTGCATGACATTGAAAATATACATGAAAACCCGGAAATTTCCGTCTGAATATCTTTTATGTTCTGATGATTTGCAACAGAGTTTATTTAACAAGAAAAGGTGATTAAGATTAAAGATGTTTGGTAATTAATCGTAATGTGATTAATTGAAATGAAAATAGCCTTTTCTCTGGAACAAAAGTACTGTCTGATATGCACATGCAACCCATTATAAAAAGGTAAAATATCAAATTAGGCCTATTGGAAATCAGTTGTTATATATGTGTTTATATCGTATTATATGTAAACTAGTAACCCCTGAATTAAGTAGACCTAGAATTAAACAAATTGAAAAAACGTGCGTTATCCACAGACAGATATATTTTCATTTTGATCCGGCTGACAAATGTTCATTCGGACAACATTTTTATTTCTGCCAGTCCGAATGACTGAAAGCCTTTTAAAGTTTTCGCATCTGAGCTTTAAAGTAAGAATGATAAATGACTTAAGCATTTTTTCGCTATGCCTTCTACGTGGTTCTGTCTGGGAGCCAAAGACTATAGTGTCAAAGACCTGATGGGAAATTCCCTACTTGATGCAGTGCATTTGTTCATATTAGTAATGGTGATTCTGTTCATGAATTAGTATAACTTGTACTTGGACGTACGTAGGTAAGATTCCTGCAAGACCTTTGATAGTATAATTACATTTTCGGTGAACTGTACATTAAAATCCTCTGACAATTGATTCCAATAGTTGTTGTTATTGTTGATCTTCAAGAAAAAGAGAGACGAAATATATCAAAGACAAATGCGATGTGTTACCAAAACCAACGTAAATCAGAAACATTTAGTCAGAATCAAATTAATCAAATCTTGTTCAATTATATTTTTGAAACTATCATTGTTTCCCGAATTATTTTTCACAAATATTCCTCATGGACTAGTGAGACGCAGTCTTAAATTCCCAATACATGCTAGATTAAATAATCAATACTGACTTAGTCTCTGTAACTGCTGAAAGGCTACAAACCAATATGCTCCTTGTCATTTAGCTATTGCCAGATTGCAGATTATTTCAACAAGTTCTAACGATAGTAAATATTCTGGCAGGGAAGGCAATACTTAAAAGTTTTATTTTTGTTTGTTTTTAATGCTTTCCGCGCTTGGCTGGTTAAGTTGAGTGCTGCCTTCCCTGTCTGACTTAATATTATCTGTTTTAAGTTTGTTATTTGTCTGTGATTGGCAGGTCATCTTAATATCTCAATCACACGAATCTCGAACTAGCAAGAATGACTCAGAACTAGCCGGATTGAAAATCAAATAAAAGTTCGAGACACGCTTGGAAGGGAAAATTAGATTGGTCGAAGATCTTATAAATTTATAGAAAGTTCGTTCGAATAACTATAATACATTTTGAATCCACGCTTGCCCATGTCAGATGAATAACCTCAGTAACACTAAAGTCTTGTGAAAATGAGCTAGAATAACATTAGAATGACAATTACACGTAGTATTATATTCCTGGATAGTCGAAGTACAAGTGACCACATGGGTCGAATAGACTCAGAATACAGGTAGATATTAAAGAAAGCATTCCGGTTATCCACGAATACAATTAGAAGTTTAGAATAAGACATTCTGGCTCATTCAATTAGAGTATGACGTACGTCATTCAAAGTATATGGAATGCAGAGGGAATGGAAACGGAAGGCACTTCAAACATCCAGGATTATACCATGGCTTGTTATTCTGACGACATTCCAACTCACTCCGACTCTGAAGTTTTCCAAGTATAATTAACAATACATGGATGCCTGGTTCATATACAAACTTGAACACTCCCTATATTTGTACAATGTACATGTTATTGCTCTCAACATTGCTACATTACCTTAACATGTATCAACTGTATAATAAAAAGCTAAGTTAGGTGAGTCGTTTAAAAACCACCCTAATGACTGAAAGCCAGATACATACAAATATGGTACAGAAATCATACATTCAGTTCTCACAAAAGGAGCAACTGAGTGCAACAGGAACTTGCATAAATGGACTATACATGACGAGTGCTTGTAGAAATATGGAGACATCATTTTCCAATTACAGATAATTGGATTTCCAGTTAAGCGTAAAGCGTGTTATATACATGTATATTGGATACAATAGTGTTAAGCTTCTGATTCAAGTTCAGTTTAGTCTAATCGTTGAACCTGTTAGTGAAGCGTTATTGTTTTACTACACACCACAAACTATATCAATCATGTATCAAACATTAAACATATACTATTCGATAACAAGCTAGCATTTTACATCACATTTTGACCTAGCGAACGAATAAATATATTCGATATATAACGAAAGGGATTCTCGTGAGAGTTTTTCTTTTTTATTCCAATGGCACAACGGTTAGTCTCTGTTCAAATATGTATATTTGTAGAAAAAAATGCAAATGTTAATAGTACGATAGTATAATCATGTTGTGTGGTCATATGTTGTGATATTCACTACATTGTGCCATAAATAATCGTTAGATAATTGTGTTGTTTTGGAATAGGATAGAAACGTATATATTGCTACCTTGTTACATTATCGTCGCGTATTAATCTCCATTTGGCGTGTTTGAATATTGATGATCTTATATAGGTATGTTATATTATTTATACCTTCATTTGTATGTTTTGAAATGCTTATCTCCTGATGGCCATTTAGATAAGAAATTACTACAATTATTAGAAAAATAATCAAAACATATGATACCATTGAACCGTTTGCGATATCATTAGCATAAGGCTAAATTTTTACCTGTTCTGTCAGAAAGTGCACATGATGTCCTGGTTATATTATTATATATGTCTGAGTAAATGACGTCAGTAGTATTCAGATCCGTTTTTATTTCTCAACAATTAGTGTTTGCCATATTCTGGACAGTTGATTAACGGTGTGTGTAGTTTTAAAATTTACATTAGAACAAACCTGCTGTTGATGGCATGGCCTTAGCAAAATATGAGTATTTAGATATACATGTATTCGTACAATGTACATAAAACTATATGGTAAAAATGCATAAGCATTACATGTTCAAAAATGCAATAAAACTTCTTTTAGAACACCCCCAAAAAGTGAAAGCATTGTCCTATGCCACTAATGCGAACAGCTCTGAAGTTCATTGGATTTTATTAGCGTTTTCAGTCACTTTTAAGCCAATTACTTTCATTGCTGCCCTTGTAAAGAATGTAAAGATGATACAAGTTAGACGGCCTGATGAACTTGTCACTTCAGCTGCTGGTTAATTGATTATGTTCATGTTTTCTGTCGGTGTATGAGAGGAAACAATGTATATGTTTACTGTAGCTCTATGCACGCCTTACAGCCACGTGTCTTTTAATAGCGTTTCTGTGCTTGTTAAGTTGGGCATTGTGTCTTTATGTGTTTTATGTTTCTTGTGCTCGGTTGGTTCAGTTGGGCATTGTGCGTTGTGTGTTTTTAATGTTTTCTGGGTCGGTTGGTTAAGTTGAGTGCTGCCTTCCCTGTCTGACTTAATATAATCTTTTTTTTAATGTTCAAAGCATCGAGTAGTTAGTTTATAGTAAACAATATTCTAGAAATGTCATGATGATATTGTTAGCTTGTAGATTTTAGTTAGTTAATTCAACACTATAGTATAGAAAAAACAGTGTTTAAAACATCTTTCTAGTTTAAAAAAAACTATACAATAAACATTACTACATGTTATAGGTGTCAGTTGAGTTACGTAATACGAACACACACTTGTTAATGAGTATTTTATACGTTTTAAAGATGATTAAATTGCTCCATCACATTATTGGTTCACAATTTTAAGTTTGTATGTCGTGGTTTGTAAATACGTACATTATACGTATACCTACATTAGGCAAGACGTTTCGTTATAATTTATGGGTTTCACTTGTAGCCATTTGTAGCTTATGCAATGTCACCAGGGCCCGGAATTACAACCAATACTTACACTCAGCACTCAAAACTCAAATATTGAAATTCACTCTTTTGAGGTTCATTGTGGCATATTTCTTTTAGCAAGACGTTGTAATAATGTTAAATTGTTACAAAATATTGTTTTCTGCTTACTTCCTAGCTTAATTAAGTATATTTGTAAGCTTTCATTGCAATTCAACAGTCTGAGTGTTGAGTGTGGCACTCGAATTCAATAATTACATTTGCACCTCATAAATAGTACAAAATGGCAAAGAAACTGTATCAACTGTTACTTTTAACACTCATTAACTATCTTATACATTTTCCTCATCTAAATTTGTAATCTAGGACAAATACTAGCTGATTATATTACATTTTCAGTATTTGAATGTTGAGTGCTGAGTGTAAGTATTCGTTGTAATCCCGGCCCCTGGTTCCAGTTTACCTGGCGTTCTATCATGTATTTATTATTTCAATGTCGAAAGAAAAAGTGGACGATCTTGCACATAGTTAATGACTGCTGATGATGCCGTGATATATGCCGAAGAGGAGCAGTATTTGTGAATGTTTAATTAAATAGATAGATAAATAAAAATAATAATTACCCGTAATGACATTGTTTTGGAAGTCGTTGTTTACGTTTCACGGTAAACTGGACTAGTATGATGGTGAAATGTGTATGGAAACTCAAATTCCTAACTACTGTCAAAAAATAGTATACCGGACAGAAAAACCAGCAATCAATACAGATGGCAAAGTACAAAATGAACAAAGCAGCGCATATCAAAGATTCAACATTAACGCTGTGGATAAAGTTTAACTTATTTAGCAGCATGTTAATGTTTTACTAGCAGGTATGTGAAAAAATGACATGCCACTATAATAAAAGACAGAATCGTCTTTTTCCATGCCGCTTTCAAAAAACTAAGTTGGCAATCGTCTTCAATATTTTCTCAGAATTGCTACAGCAGGAAAATAAACTGCAGTGTTTTATTTGAACAACCTTGCAATTATGTGTGTTTTTAAAGCGGTACTGGTTCAACAAAAACAAAGATTAATTATGTTGCAATAATAAAGAATCAGCATGATTAAAGCAAATATCTGAACGACACGTATTTCAACTGTTACTAAGTTACAATTAAGTCTCATATTAAGATAAATAGTCAGCGAGGCGTGTAATAATTGATCATACAGCTTGACAGATGCATGGTCATCAAGAAACACCAGAAAATAATTTCCACTTGACATATAGTCCAGAGAATTTGACACTACTTTCAAACTTCTTTTAGCATAATTTAAAAGCTTACGTATTGTCTGTATTTATAATCGCGGTTGTATGTTTTCATAAGCGGAAAGTATCACAAAGATGCAATACCAGTACAAATCTAAAGAACCGATGTTGCACGATTTGCTCGCGGAAATTTATATATTCAACGCAAGAACCTTATAATATAGTCATGCATACTGGTCAGAATCATGTCAAATTATCTGTGCTACCCTTCCCGAAGAAAAACACACTTATACCAAAAAACCACTTAAAACCAACTTATTAGTGGGTTTTTCCTGCGTTTTTTGACAAAAGTATGCTAAAAGCGAGTTTTTCCTGGGTTTTTAACAAATAAGTGTGTTTTTTGTTGGCAAAAGTGAGTTTTTTGTATCTTGAAGTGGGTCTTTTGATCAAATAAGTGGGTTAAAGTGCGTCTTTTAATATCTGAAGTGTGTTTTTGTTGGTCTTTTAATAAATGAAGTTGGTTAAAGTGGGTCTTTAAAGAAAATAAGTTGGCTAAAGTGCGTCTTTTAAATAATGATATTCTCAGAAGTGGGTTAAAGTTGGTTTTAAGTTGGTCTTTTACTTTTTAGATAATATTGCGCTTGGTGAGCTTCACATGCAAAAGACTCACTTAAAACCAACTTCTGGAAGAAGTTGGTCTTTTCTTTTGAAATGTTGACTGGATCACTGAACCGAAGATATTAGATCTACACTTATTCATTGCTTCGAATTACAACGCATACTATGTTTTGTACATCTTTTGTTTGGTATTTCAGTAACTGTTGTTGTTTATGTATGTAAATATGTTTAGAACAAAATCTTAAATGACAGTTTATTTTAAGTCATTGCTGTAAACTTATTTCCCTGTGAAAAAATACCGAACGTTCATTTCGAGACGTTATAGGATAAAACCCATTTTCCGGAATTTCCGCATCTTACTGCGGATATACATGTACATGTATTGACTAGACCATCTTACCTGTTATCAGCATAATCTAATAGCTGGCACAATTAATGCTTTATACATGTATAAACCCGGTCGTACGTTTTTCATAAGCGGTGGTATATTACTAATACGTTCGACGTGTAATACAAACACAAATTTAAAGAATCGGGAATTTACATGGTTTGCTCGAAGAAATTGATATATTCAACGCAAGAACCTTGTCACATGTTCATCCGGACCAATTTAACAACTCCGGAATATACCCGGTTGGTTATAAAGATACAAAATATACTTGACAACTTCGTGTACATACATACACCCGTACATACATTTATTTGGTAAATCGACATAAAAAATGTCTAGCACGCATGTTAATTAAACATGCGTAACCATTTACATTACAAAAAAATGGCAATCAATATAAGGACACAAGAGAAAGTAGTTATCTATAAACCAATTAATACATTAGTTCATGCTATATATAAGGACACAAGAGAAAGTAGTTATCTATAAACTACTAGTGTACCTTATAATTAATATTTGCAAGTTTTTTTATCAGTCTATTTGTCAAATGAAAATAATAAACTATATCACATAGTACGTTGTTATTATTGTATTATAGCGTTATCAATTTTGAATTAATTAATCCCCAATTAACAATCGATAATTGCAGACGGTATAATGTAAACCAATCCAATTATAACATACTGTACACTATAATCTCACCAGTTTAATTTATTGCCTAGGGCTACATATCTCGGCGATTTATGACCCATGTGACACGCGTTCCAGACAGTTTCACAGTTAGGGGTCTTGTTCAGAACCAAATCTGGTACTCTACTGACACTCTTTTGTTTTCACACACGATTTGTTCATATAAATTATGCACAATATACCAGGTCAGTGAATTATGACCAGAGCATAAAATATATAATTATTAATTTTGTATATATTTGTTATGAGCATTGTATTATGCTATATGTAAAATAATACATATATAACTTTGCACAGCCATTTACCTTGAAATTGTTAATATGACATCTGCTATTTTAATAAAACATACATTGAACAATATATTTTTGGTGATAGCTTGATCACAATATGGACACATTTTATGAACATAGTTGATAGAGTGATTGCAGGGCTTTGTCTTGTCTTCATATTAAGATTGATGACATAGTGTAATTCATTTTCATATATTGTAGGGGGAGTAGATCTACCCCTTTTAGTTTTTAATTGATACCAAATATTTTTTTTAAATACTAAAATTAGTTTATTTAATATTTCACTGCATGCATGGTAACGACGTTAGACTTTTTATAAATACCGAAACTAGACTTCGCAGTTTATGCACGTATTATTATATGAATTATGGTCCCCCCATTACACATGAATACCTGTCATTAATTGTTTAAATCACGAAAGTGAATATCGTGTGGAATCTATGCGTGATTCGAAAACCTTTAAACTATTAAACCTGGCTTTCTGATAAAATCATTCGGATGCCTTATAATGAGAAGATTTATTATCTTGTAGATTGTCATAGCGAATAATTAAATAAAGTGAAGGAAAAAATGCCAATTATTTGTGCTATAATAAATTTAATGCAAGGTGTAAACTTAAAAGATTTCCTCTTAAATAAAAAAGAAATGCGCCTTAATTTTTTACACTAACATGCGAGGATCCAAACGGGGCCATTATGTGTGCTATTCGGACACTGATTTCACCAGGGGACCATGGACTTTGAATCAGGACCGCTCTATGAAAATATGTTCGACTCTGACAAATATCTTTAATCGCGCGTGCATTCCGTCCGGAATTCGGCCTTTATCAACTTCTTCAAGAGTTCTTGCGGAGTTACTTCCCCTTTCGCGCTTTAGCTCAATATTTGAAAATTGAGAATGACGGAAGATTCTGGTGAAATTATACACAGAAGTAGTTGCTTGATGAGGTAATTTCGTGTTAGATGAATTTGTTTTTGTAGTCTAGAATATACACTTTATTATTGCAAGGAATATGCTTGAATAAAATTTAGATTGCTTTAGAAGTGGAGACTTGACTCTTTGTCAAGTTTGTGTTTTCAAATTCAATTCAAAATTGCAATCACATTGCCGCGAGAGCAGTAGATCAGACTGGCAGAATATTTTGATGCTTATTGTATATCTTTGTGCTAACTCGATATATTTGTATGGTAACTTTGTTTAATGTAGAGATTCTATAAAACTATTTAGCCAAGTGTCTCGACCGAGAATCGAACCAGCCACCTCGCGATCACACGTCCAGACTAATTATCCACTCGACGGGTTTCATGTTAAGTTAGATACCATACATGTTAGCTCAGTTGTTAGTGTGCTATACTAATATTGACGATAATTGCTACTGTGGGTGGCACAGTGGTCGAGTGGTAACGCACTTGACTACTGATCAAGAGGTCCCACAAGGCACAGACACTTGGTGTCTGGACCCCGACCCCCAGGTACGCATCAGGATATATTTTTATCGTCAATATTGTATACCCAGACCCATACATCAATCACATTAACATTATTAAACGTATTCGGGACTTATAATTTGTTTGTGTTTAACTGACTGCAAATTTCCTGCTTATATAATGGTCAAGTACACATTACTCTTCGCGATGATGATAGTGACAGAAACCGAAATCCACCCCTGCCTCCACAATATGCGAGAAAGTTGGCAATTTTCAACTGAAAACATGCCTCGCACATAATCTTTCGACAATGGTTTCCCGCCTGATCAATACGAAAGTATGTCGTCGTGCGTTGAACGTTGGAACCAGATATGTAAATAAACCATTCGGAATACCTCGTTTGGGTCCAACATTCAAAGTGCGACACGGTTCTTATGTATCAGGCTGGGAACCACTGTTCAAATTGTCAAAATATTATGTGCGCGGCGGAAAATGAGTTGACAATTGCAAACTTTCCTGATATTTTGTAAACAAGAGTGCTGATCAATCGAGTATTGTCAGTATAGTCATCATAAAGATTAACTTGTTATTGACCGAAGGATACCAGAAATATATGGGAAAGTTGCAAAACAAGTTTTACACAATCATTTTTTCTAGGTTGGTGTGCGAGAAAGTTCAGCAAAACATATTTATCTTTGTGTTTTTTTAAGCAGCATTAAAAGGAATTTCGTAGATTTTTGTATTAATATCACATACATCCCAACTCATGTTTGTGTGAATACTGAATGAGTCTGGATATATTAGAACTATAAAAAAAATCCATGCGCATAGCGGGAGGGGGCGTGGACCAGACCCCAAGTGTCTGTACCACAGGGCCCGACACTAACACTGGTCTGAGACCAGTGAAAATTCTGGAGGACCAGTAAATGTCCTATTTACAAATTGTGCGTTTCTGCACTGTCGGACCATTGGCCAAAATAGTTTGTGTCTAGGCCTGTCACAGGGTCGAATCTAGGCTGGGGCACTTGGTCATTTCTAAAACACTTATCAGTGTTTCCCACCCAACTGAAGATGTACTGGTTGGAAACCAAGAGGTTATCTTGCATGTATCGGTACTATACACCGGGCACGTTAAAGAACCAAGGAGTCTATTCGGACCAAGGCTTAACACCTGCCAATAATGTAGATATAGTGAATAGCACCGATACACCTCGGGTTTCCATCTCTAGTTGGGTGGGAAACACTGGAAAGTGTTCTGAAATATCCAGACTCCAGTGCCCCTGATCAAGATTGGAACCATGGACCTCTGGATTGGTAGTTGAGAGCGTTAACCACTATATTTACAGACAAGGATAATGTTGATAACATACCTGTATTTTGAATGGTACTGTGGCATAATTCTGCAGGAAAATTTGATAGATACAGATTCAGCTTTTGAAAATAGCAGCTGCAATTTAAGTTTAACTAAGACTTGACCCATTTGAATGTTTGTCAACTTTTAATTCTTTATCCTACTCCTAGAAAAGTGTTTTGTGCATGACAAATAGGAATTTTACTAATTAGTGGTTTCATTTTGCATCAGTACTTGCATATATACTATTAACATCACACTTCGGGGCATATGTCCCTTACAAATACAATGCCAGCTATTGTTATGATATATGCTTGTACATTTTTTCTAATTATTTCCTCCGGTTCTTGCAGCACATCGTTCAAGCTTTAATAGATACAGCACTGCCACCAGGTGAGACTGAAAAACGCCATCATGACATTTTTGGATGCTGTTTACGTATGGCAACTTGTGCTCTGCTCCATGAACAAATGTTCAACCAAGAATCCCTGCTGCAGAAAGAACAGCTATCATTGGTAAATTGCAGTTTTATTAATGATTTTTACTGAACTTGCACACAAGTTCGAGGGCTCGGTACAAAACTATTGTACGTGGGGTGTCCCAGAATAGCGTATAATCATTATCACGTTATATCATGAGAACTATCATAATTCTTGTCTGGGCTATTTCTCAAGAATCTCTGCTCAGATTTTAACAAAACTTCATAGATAGCTTCACTACAAAGTGGAGATGCGCATATCTTAGGCACTTTCCGGTTCGCTGATTATTCACACAGTTATGCCCCTTGGAAGATCGCACTTCTAAATTCTTGTCCAGGCTATTTCTCAAGAACGACTGCTCAGATTTTAACAAAACTAATTACTTCATGGATAGCTTCACTACCAAGTGCAGGCTTTCCAGCGTTCATAGTTTTTCCTACTTTTTCCTACTTTTTTGAATGCCCTCCTAGTTTTTCCTAGTTTTGTCTAAAACCTCCTACAGGGTTCCCACAGAGCCGGGAAAACGGGAAAAAGTCGGAAATCGGTAAAATCGAATCCCGGTCGTGAAAAGTCGGGAATTTTATTCAAAACTGGCCAAAGTCGGGAAAAACCGAGAAAGGTGCGAAAGTTCGAAGTATGAACATATTCGGGTACGAAACTACTTCCATATAGTAGTTATCAAAGCGTGTTATTAAAACGGCACCCGTCAAATTGTTTTCCAAAGTGTCAGCATCTTTGGTAAACATTCGTTTTCGTCGAGAAATAGGCTTCAGTTTAAAACAAACGTTGTATGACCTGTCGTTTATATAACAATAATGAGCGTTGACATTGAATACAACGGCATCGGCAGTCATCACGTTAGCATCAAAGCTGAGAAACTTAACTTTGAGGACGAAACATTGGTCGGTCTGTCAGTCGGTCTTTCTGTTTGTAGACCAAAATTATGGTTTCCATTCAATATCTCAATAGGCTTTGTCCTATGATCTTGTCACTTAACATGGATGTTGGTTACCACCAGTAAACGATCCCTATTGATTTTGGTGTCAGTAGGTCAAAGATCAAGGTTTCTGGGACCTGTAACATTAATGACTATTTGACATACACAGGTCTAGGAAAGTGTTACATGTACAGATCATCTGTAAAGTTACCAAATATCTGTAAAATTATTATTATATACCCCCAGATACACAGTATATGGGGGCTATAGTTATTGGAGTCATGCTTGAGGATAGTTGGTCCGTGCAAATTTTGTCCGCGCTATTTCACTGTAACCATTGGTCGTATTTCAATGAAACTTTGCATGACTGATCAGTACCAAGTCTAGTTATGCATATCCTCGGCACACGTTGGTCGGATGAATTTTAAGGGAGTTATGGTCCTTTGTTTTTTATGCCCCCGTATCGATAGATCGGGAGGCATATAGTGATTCACCTGTCCGTCCGTCCGTTCGTCCTGGTTAACCCAAATTGACCGTTTCTTCTAGCATCATTATGGCTTGCTACAAAGCTTCCAAACTTGCATGGATGTTGTATATGAACACTCTCCACACACCTGTATCACCTGACCCCATTTTGACCTTCACCTTGACCTAATTTGGACTTAGACTTATTTATGGACAAGGCTTCCACAGGGGGCATAAGCGTTTATTGAACGCAGTCTTGTTTTACACTTAAAGTTTGTCCACACTATTTCTCTGTTACTAATGGTCAGAATTCAATGAAACTTCGCATGAATGATCATTACCAAGTCTAGTTGTGCATATCCTCACCACATGTTGTAGGATTAATTTTAAGGGACTTATGGCCCTTGATTTTTTACACTCATAAATTTTGTCTACACTTTTCCTTTGTTACCATTGGTTGGATTCATTTAACGTTTGCATGGATAATCAGTACTTAGTCAAGTTGTTTGTCAGAGCACATTTAAGTGACTGAGTCAAGCAGTATTTGGGGTATTTATCACATTCACTGATTCAGTGATATTTCTTGTATTTATTGTAATCTATAAATTGACTGATTATGAAAATCGAAGTGATATATTTTAAGATGTAATACGTCAAATAAGATGCATTTTATGAATTTCAAAAATTGACTGATTACCCAAAACAGACATGAAATAACTGTTTTATTACCTAATACATGTACTCTATATAACTACAGTAAAGTTCTACTTATACAACAAACAAAAAGGATATTTCTAAGACATTTTGTCATACTAATTGCGGATATTTTTTGTTATAAATTCAAGACTGTCATTATCCCCATGATTTTATTATCAAACAAATAAAATCGGCATGTAATAAAGCAAAAAGCGACAAAACATTGTTCAATATTTATATTAAAAATTATATATACAAACTTGTTGTCTACGTGGCATATTCACTGATAAAGTTATTGTGTGAGCGAGGTGAAATGCGTTGATATTCTGAGCAGCATGTCACACAAAGTCATTCTCTACTTGTCTACTTGATGATAATTGATATTGAGAAAGTTATTGTGGAACGCAGCGAGCTAGAAAAATGCACCTACAACACAAACTCGGTCTCTACCTGATAAAGTTCATTTCAATGATTAAGTTACAGTATGCCCAGTCACGCAGAATCCTGCATTTTTCAGGCAGCAAACACGATGTCCGCGCAACTTTTTCAATGTCCGCGAGTGCCGTTACGCATTTTGTTGGTGCCGACTAATACACAATCTCGGCAAAACTTTTAGCAGACAGTGACCTAAAACCGATAAACGCTTGCTTTTTAATCTTAAACAACCTGCGTCAAACATCGAGACAATCTAGACTCATTTGTATCATGTGGCATTTCCAAGTGCCGAGGCACTATTTCTACTAATCAATCAAGTGAACGAGGTCGTCATTTTGTCATAACAGCATATTACTACAAGTGCGACAGTAAAATGAAACAATATTGCGGTTGTTATCATTAATTTAGGATAAAACATTTTGGAAACATCGCGCAAATTGGCAGCCATTTTTTAAGAATGTTTAAAACCGGTATCCAGTCCGAAAATACGTTCACAAATCAGATACGATTTACCTCCCTTTCCACATACAAAAATTAGGGTACCCACTTTCTTAGGCCTGTACCCACTTTTTCCAAAACTTGTGGGTACAGATACCCACTTTTTAAAATTCCAGTGGGCATACTGAGTTACTGTTACATTATTATGCTTTCCATCTTTGATGAGGGGGTATATTGCTTTGTACATGTCTGTCTGTGTCGGTCGGTCGGTCTGTCGTATAAAATGGTTTCCGTTCAATAACTCAAGAACGCTTTGACCTAGGATCTGTAAACTTTACATGGAGGTTGGTCATCAATAGTAGATGACCCCTATTGATTTTGGGGTCAGTAGGTGAAAGGTCAAGGTCACTGTGACCTTCACCATTTCTGACTATTTAATTGGTTTCCGTTCAATAACTCAAGAACACTTTGACCTAGGATCTTCAAATTTTACATGAAGGTTGGTCATTTATAGTAGATGACCCCTATTGATTTTGGGGTAAGTAGGTCAAAGGTCAAGGTCACTGTGACCTTTACCATTTCTGACTATTTAATTGGTTTCCGTTCAATAACTCAGAAACACTTTGACCTAGGATCTTCAAACTTTACATGGAGATTAGTCATCAACAGTAGATACCCCCTATTGATTTTGAGGTCAGTAGGTCAAGGTCACAGTGACATTTATCATTTCTGACTATTTGGCTGCCATGGGGGCATACGTGTTTTACAAACATCTCTTGTTAAATCAGGTTTTGTACTGGCTATTTCAAAACTGAAATATGTATATTATATTATTGCAGATGTTATATCCGACAAGTTTGGCATCGCCAGATGTCAAGTCCGTGAGAAGATGAGGGTATCGCTTAGACAACTTAGGATCATGTATTGGTAAAGACCTGCTTTCGTCCCAGCTTACCAGAATTTAACAGCCTGTTGTCCCTATACCGAGAATTACCATCCAAAAAATTTGTAAAGAGATTACTGCGAGATTACGCTTCATGTGAAGTTAAATTGGAAGAGACTCGATGAATGCGATTTAGTAGCTACAAACTGAACTCAAGCGATGTGTCTTTAGAGAAAAGAGAGAGGCCGTTGTTGTAAAACTGGCCAATGATTTTGTGCATTTCTGTCTGTAATTGAAGGTGATGATTTCTCTACCATGAAAGATCTTCTCAGTACTGGACGTCCCTCGGTGAGTGCTGCTGTTGACAAGACTGCTACTCCAACCTCACAACCGAAAACAAATACACCGTGTGTGTGCATATATGATAAAGGGGTGTCAATTTTCCGGATTTATCAAGAAATGGCAAAGTTATGGTCAATTATCTCTGCTCTGAAGGATTTTCTTCAATAAACAGTTTGAAAAACTGAGTTATATATGGTTGACAGCCTCTAGTTTGTCAAAAATGGTCAGCCGCATATGATTTCCAGGATTTTTAATTTGGCTCTGTTGACACCCCTGATGATATCAACATCCTTAAGGATTCATTTAGCAGTCTTCAAGCTGACATGATGCAACTATTAAAGCAGTCAAACATTGCCGTTAAAAACTACGTTCAGATCAGATAACTGCTGTTAATGAATCCCTTAAGCTCTACGGGCAGGAACTCATCAATTGTACAGAATTGGTGAACAATGACATTATATAGATAACCCAGCCAAGCTCAGACGCTCGTATCACCTCTATTAAAAACCAGTTATCGTCAATCTTGAATAGAGTTGAAAAACTAGAAGTTGTTGTTGAACAGAATAACGCTTTCATTGCTGACAAAGTAGAGTTACCGGTACTGGAGTCATCAGCCAAAGTAGTGAAAACGTATACACATAGCAGTATGATAAATATACTACGGACATAGAACCATCTAAAGACCCCGATTGTAGTGAAATTCATTGTGCTCAAAACTGTAACTTTGAAGTAGTCATCAAACAAGAAAGGAAGACGAATTCCACGAATAAGAATACTATTGACAAACTTTTATCTGGGATTACCCCAGTGCAAAACCAGTTACATCCCCTCTTAAATCAATAACTATGAATGAACATGCCTCAGGCTAGAATATTTTCTTCGCACGAAAATTGGTGGATATTGGTGTGCCAATGCCGGACAATAGTCACAGACTCAGACACTTTACTAGCTCAGGTCTGAAAGATCATAATTTTATGGCTCGTGATATTCCTGCACAGGTCTCCAATCGTTATCTGACTCGAACATTCTCTGATCCGACCCTGAAGATTTCAGCAACTACACAAGGAAGAGATCCAAATTTTTCTGTGTAACTGGATTTATGTAACTTTGTCACATTGTTTGCCTCTTTGAAATCTATGTCAAGTTCATAACTGGGTCATCTGGGGTCAAAAACTAGGTCAAATCAAAGAACAACCTTGTTAACATTCTAGAGGTCACATTTTTTATCTTAATTAAACTTGGTCACAATGTGTATCGTTATATACTCTAGGTCAAGTTCGCTACTGGGTCAACTAGGGTAAAAAACTAGGTCAACAGGCCACATCGAAGAAAACGGTTGTTTATAATCTAGAGGTAGCATTTTTTATCTCATCTTTGTAAACCTGGCCATAAAATGTGTATTTGTAAATTGTAAAATCTGCATCAAATATTAAAGTCATATGAATTTTAACACTAAAACAATGTTTGAACTAAGTTTTGGTGTGCGGGTGTGTGCTATTGATATTCAAAACAGACTTGCAACTAGTTTTCAGGATTAGGCATTATGCCTCAGTAGAACACCTGATTGGCTGTATTAGAATCGAAATAATGAATATGTACCTGGGTTTTATCTATAATTAAGCACGGTCACTTGTTCGGATGCATACATTCAATAACGTGTGCTATGCACTCGTGATTTAATTACTATGCATCAAAACTTGTGTCCGTGCTTTATTCTACGATAAATCACAGGTACATATTATTTCTTAATTAAATTATGGGCCAATAAATTTCTACTTACTTTTATTCTATCTATACATTTCAATGCTTATTTTGATTAGTTTCCTGATAACCTTAAATCAGCTTTGTATATGTTTGATTATAAAGTTGTTTGCAACAGCTTATATAGCAATTTATTTTTATTATGCACATACTTTGTAACTTTCTGTCATGAAGGGAACTCTCATTGTTTTTAATGTCGGTCTAAAAATGTTTCCTCATTTCAACCTCTCCAGAGCAGCATTCAATAGAGCAACAACCTCTTTAAAGCGATATAACTATTTTACAGTAACATTTTCTATATATTTTACCACTCTAGGCACAACCTCTGTACAACAACCAAACTTTGTGTTTACCCAAAGGAGTTACTCTAGACAGGTTGTTCTGTGGTTTGGTCAAAATGTAGCAAGCTGTGATGTATTTAACAATGAATTTAATTTGCTTATTAATGTCAAAAAAGTTATTATATTTATCTATTTATGCAATGTCTTTCTAAAGTTTATATTAATGCAATGTCTTTCTGTATGTATCTACATCATTGTTCACCAGGTCTTTCATGTTGTTTATATGTTAAACATTGTTTTGTGTTTTGATTGTATTGTTGTATATCAGTAAGAACATCTTTTATTTTTTCAAGTAAATATTTTATTAATTGATATTTATTGTTGTATTCTTCATTATATTTGAAAAGGTATGCCATTTCATTTTATTGATCAAAGTGAGTTTACACAGCCAAAACAACATTTAAACCTGGATTCATCACATTGCTTTGAAAAGGTATTCCATTTAATTTTAATTAAAAAAAAGTGAGTTAAAAGCATGTTTAAACCGAGCTAAAGCTGGCTAAATACGGGTTAAAGCCGTGTTTAATGTGAGTTTAAAGCTTTTTTTTTATACAGCTGAAACTCGCTTTTAACTCTTCTACTGGGTGGAAAGTTGGTTTCTTAGTGAGCTAAACGTGAGTTTAAAGCGAGTTAAATGTGGGTTAAAACCGTGTTTAATGCGAGTTTAAAGCGTGTTTTTTCACAGCTAAAACTCGCTTTTAACTCACTTTTAGCTCACTAAGAAACCAACTTCCCATCTAGTAGAAGTGTGTTAAAGCGAGTTTTTTGACGCATAAAAAACTCACTTGCTGGGAAAAAGTTGGCTAAAGTGGGTTTAAAAACCCACTTAAAACCAACTTATTGAGAAAAAAACACACTAAAAACACACTTACTTGAAATAAGTGAGCTAAAAGTGAGTTTTAAAACCCACATAAGCGAGTTTTTCAGCACAGAAAAAACACACTTAAAACCAACTTATTGAAAAACACACTATAAACTCACTTTCTAGAATAAGTGAGCTAAAAGCGGGTTTTAAAACCCACATAAGTGAGTTTTTCAGCACAGAAAAAACACACTTAAAACCAACTTATTGAAAAAACACGCTATAAACCCACTTTCTAAAAATAAGTGGGTTTTAAAACCCACATAAAACCGACTTAAGTGAGTTAAAGCGAGTTAAAACTGTGTTTAAAGCGTGTTTTTCCCAGGTTTTGCTCAGAAAAAACCCAGTCGGTAAGCTAAAAGACTCGCTTTTAGCACGGTGCCAATACCACACGGTTTAACACGGTTTTAACCCGCGTTTAACCCGGGTTTTGCTCGCTTTTTGGAGAAGGGTATATCGACTTTTAAACTTAGAAAGAGTAGTAGAAGTCTGCATTGAATGTGGAATAGTGTTCCACACTGTTGCATACGAGTATGAAAGTGATTTTATTGAGACTTCATCTCGATTCATTAGCAATGCAGAGTCAAAAGTGATCGCTATATTCGCTAGTTTTTTGTCAAAAATCAATGATGTTTTAGCACATGCCTAATGTAGGAGTTGAACCTAAACTCATATCAAAGAAACAACAAATTCAAAGTCAAGTAAACATTTTAAAACTAACGTTTTCCGACGAGTGGCTTATCAACTACAGTACAATAACATACTTAAACTCGGACAGGGCAGGCAACACTCAACCTTACGCATAAAATATAAACTATAAAAACAACAGTACAGAAGTACACGGCCCAATGCCCAAACCCAACTAGACTAGCTGACAGCACACGTTTCAGCGGTCAAAAAGTCGCAAGCTCAATGCCCAGCTGTCAAAAAGCAAAAACACCTAGTTCCAGCTAAAAAAATGAAAGACCTAATAACTGCTATAAATAGCTGAATGTCCTAGTTTCAGCTGTCAAAAAAGGCTACACTACTTAGTTTTAGCTGTCAAAAAGTCCTCAAAAGTTTAAGAATAACAGCAAATGGTAAACCCTACATAAGCACCAGTGATCCCTAATTTATCACGTGTCAAATATCAAATATATCAGAAATAGTACATTACTTCCATATGAACAATTTGTTTTCATAATAATAACGAATACACTTAATTCACATTCTCTATGACTGACAAATGTGACATTCGGGATCTATCTGACATATTGCAGCAGACATATTGTTTCTGATTCAGTCACATTCGGGATCTATCTGACATATTGCAGCAGACATATTGTTTCTGATTCGATTATTTGAGACGTAACCAATCAGTAAAAATGTTATTTATGCCAACGAACAAAAACATGATTTCAAAACGAGAATGACCATTGAATTTCTAACATTTACATAATGTTTACTGGATATTCCTTCAAAAATGGAAGCTTACGGTCGTCATAACATAAGATGTTATCTAATGCAATAATGTGTGGTTTGAGACGTTGGTGCATATATCTAACTAAAATAAAAACGATGATTTATATGGTTACATACATTTTTGTATATTCTGTTATGAATATATAGTATGGTACCATAATTTCTTGTATGTTATTTGGGGTGATAAATTAATACCACCATCAATACTCTATTTGTATTAATTGGTTTAATAAGCCCAGTAATTTATTTGATCACCATTATTTTGAAAATGGGGATTTCAGTATGCATCTAAAGAGCATTTAAATCATACTTATTGCGACACACACCGTTCACAATTGATTATTACCCCGTGTCAACCGGTTGTTTGTGTCAATAAATGATTTGAGAAGATGTATCTTTAACATACGACGTAAACCATTTGCCTGGTAACTGCCATGTAAATCAAATAAACTGTGACGAACGAATGCTATTAACTATTTGAACATGTGCACATAACTAATTTTGATTTTTATCTTAATCTAATGCATATAGCGTTGATGTTTCTCACAACACATGTATATCAGATTGGGTCGGCGAAAAACACAATAATTATCCAAACAATCACCTTATCATCCGTTGTTCAATGTAATTGCCATGAGTCCCTATCTGGCCTTAAACCGGTTATGAGGTCAATGGTCGATGATTTGTGAAGATTGGTGATAAGCGATGGAAACATCCACAAGCATAATCAATTTCCGATAGATTTTCTAATAGATTTGTTGCATGGTACGAAACAATTAGGTCGGAAATTAAAATGGAAATGTTGTGTACGGATCTCCATATTACCGTTGTAAGAGGAATTAGTCTGCTATGAAGGCAACCTCGTAAAGATGCTTTTGTCTAAAAGAATGGATTAATTTGATATTGCATGTAAGAATATCGTAGGAATGTATTCATAGCTTACGGTGATAGTGAACCTATTTTGTTACAATTCCCCGTAATTGTTCGTCCAGCTAACAGTAGTTCGAGTATCAATAAGTGCCATTTGTTAAAGTTTTATAATTATTTTTCGGAACTATCATTGTTGCCCTGATTAATTATCACAGATATTCACTAAAAACGAGTGAGACGCAATCTTAAATTCACATTACATGCCTGATTATATAATCAATATTGGTTGTATCTCTGTAACTGCTTAAAGGCTACAAAACATCATGTTCGGTTGTCTTTAAAGCTGTTGTCAGATTGCAGATATTTCACGCGTTTTGGGATCGCATTGCGTATTTGTTGATTATTTTATTGATGTGTCTGTTCATGATTGACAGGTCGCCTGTATTAACAAAGTATGAATGAATTGTTCATATGCAGTTTCATACGGACGAACCCGTAGTATCCCCTACTCCCTAAACTTTACATATTTTACACTTAGCCTAGCTATACAACCTAATGTACTTAATCAAGTGTAATGTAAAAAGCTATGTTGGATGATTGCGTTTGATTACGACTCTAAATTAGAGTTGGAAGTGTAAATATACCAATATAGTAAATTATTTATTCCATTCACGCAAAAGAATTAACTCAGTAGAACAGGGGCATGCATAAATGAACAAAAACTTGAAGAGCAATGGTGAGCCCTTGTAGATGCATGAATACCGTATTTCCAAATAACAGATAATTGGAAAGCGCAACATATTTATGAATACAACAGTGTTAAATTGTGCCAAATTGTTGAAATTATGGAGAGTAATTGTATGCACTACATACCCTGGCCCCAATTCCACGAACACTCTTAAGTTATTGCTCAGCTGAGACTGTTATTTTAAAAACATATTTTGTTGTTTAAATGACTTCCATGTATACTTGTTTATATTGTTTCATCAGTGAGATGCCAGTTTATTAGAGCAATACATAATGAGTCCGATTTTTACATTACAGCAAATATTGCTTTTAAGTAAAGTAATATATTCTAACACAAACTATGAAGAAAAAAGCACAAGGTCACCGAACTCGTTTTCTGAGAATTCAGCCCTGATTAAAGTGTGTATGAATTAGTTATTAAAATCACATTGAAATTAGTAATCTGGTGGTGGTGTACAAATATGACATTATGTGATACATATAATCTAAATAATAGAATCTGTTCCAATATAGCTTGGGTACACATTGTTACGCATGACCAAGAAACCAAAATGGTATATTGAACTGTGGTCTTATATATATCATGCAACTGCCATGGTAACTGCCTGATAACACATGACCTGAGAACAGTATGTGTTCTCAGGTCAATAAGCTGCTAGTAGCCTGAGAACACTTTTTGGCTCCGCCCACAAATCACGGACTATTTTCCCATTTCTCATTCCGTCTAAAATTGACCTACATATTATTGAAAACTACAAAAATATACATTTGATAGCTAATATTTATTCAAAGTTTAGATTTACAACCAACATCAGTAATATTTCTTCGCCATGTAGGGCTACGCCAGTGTATTTTTTCTTGAATTCATACGGGTCATCCACGGATCAATCGTTTGGGAAAGGCCCTGAAAAAAACAATAAACACACATAAATCCACTGGCATAGGATCATCAAAGATAAATAAACATAAAGAGTATGCATAGACAACGGTTCAACATCAAATACACTGGTCAAAATGCAATTTTGAACTCATTTGAAGACTCGATACGATGCGCATACAAAATCATTGAAAATGAAAAAAGTCGGAAATATTTGGCGAATCTTAAGACTAAGTGGGTCAGTTAAATCATTGTTAGATTCAGTGTACATATGGTTCATACATAGGTAAAACATAAAAAAATATAAGAGGCTCTTCAACAAGATCAATCTCTTACCATATTCTATTTCCATTGATTTTCCAAGCATTGAGGTCTCCCTACTGCCATTCTCCACCCACCAACTTGACTAAGACGAGTAAGCTTGTATAAACTGTTCATTCTTGAAGTTATTTCCCCCGTCCGGAATTCAATTTTGCACTGACAGTTACCGCAAACAGCCCAGTGTTTCACATAGTCCATGTTTATATTTATTCCAAGGCATTGTTAAGAATAACAGAAGGATTTATGACGTAGTAAACGACCTTGTTCACACACGTACGTCATTGATGATTCATTCAAAAAACTTCATAAATTCATGGGCGAAATTTTATTCTACTATTATGACACAATGTAGTTATTTGGTAATACCATTTACTAATGTTTCCCGTTCTGAATATATAATTGAAATATTTTATTTTTTAATATTTCTTTTGTTAAGCAGCGTAGAATTGAGAACTATTTTGTTTCGCGGAAGCACATTGAATTGTGTTAATCGGCGGGTTTACTGGATCTACTAAAACCCACAACTCGGTTGTAACTTAAAAATGAGGAATTTCGCCCCTTACTTGTTCCGTGGTGCTGGTTGCATGATAAATAGAAACTCGGGTCACTGTCCGGATCGAACAATGTTATCAGACTCGGCGATATCGTCCGGGGTGACTCGCCAAAGGCTCGCCACCCGGACGATATCACCTCGCCTGATAACATTGTTCTCACCGGACAGTGACCTGAGTTTCTCTATATATTTTACTCTCTTGTCCCATCCCTTTCCTATTTAATGCAGCAAAATAACTAAAAGTAAAATCCTTAAACTGTTTGCCCACACTAAACTTTTTTACATATCTATTGATATAGATATTCAAATGTATGCAATACAAATATATGTCATCGAGGTATTTTTTTTCGCAGAATTTACTTTTATTTTTGTTAAATTTAGCATAAAATCTGTTAAAAATCACAATTAAGACGTTTAAAACATAATTCATTGTACTTGTAAATATCACATACACAGACATAAACAAACATTACCAAACAATTAAACCTGACTTCCAACAAAAGTCATTTGTGCTATTTTTAGAATTTCGTCCATTGATAGCGAAAAGTAGCTATCAGCCTTCTTATTCAATACGCTGATAGTTCCTTTTGGCTGTCAATTGATGATTCTTATTTAGTATAGATGTTGAAATTGACGAACAAGAGTTTGCACAACCGGTTTCCATGCTTTCTACGCTTCGGCGGAAGTAATGCAATTGCTGGCTGACCGGTTTAGTTTCATTAAGGTCTATTCCTGGCGTAGGAAGAAAATTAGTTTCAGGCCGTGAAAACAGACCGATTGTTCAAAGGTGTGTAAAAACTAGTCGTTTTCTACTAAACTAACAACTAAAGAAGGGATGTTCAATGCAGTGCAAAGGGACTATTTATAATGTCATTTTTGTCTCTTAAAATGGGAATTATTGAAATATTGAATATCAACAATCCTCCCAACAATGCCTACTTTAACAAGTCGCGGCCATTTCTCGACAATTGGAATGCACTTGCCTCTAAATGAGTATTGTTACAAAATAACATCAGAAGAAATAGTGACTCCAATAATACTTAGTATTAGAAACGATCGGTCTTTATTTCTGCACAAATTGTTCGTCATATTCTGGAGTTCAAGTTGATCACTTGTATGTCTAGATATACATATCCATAAGTACTGTTGAGGACATGTCCTTAGCAGAAGATTATATTTAAATACATCCGGTACATAGAAAACTAAATGGTGTGAATGCATACGCATTGCTGATACTACCAATCTAACATGCAACAAAACACCATTTAAAACATTGTTATAATATTGATAATTGCTACCGTGTTTCTTCATTTAAAAAATCAGAAATATGACATCATGTTTTCTAATTCGTATCGACAACTGGGCGAAATTTCGAGGTTAAATTCGGTATATTCGTCATGTTATGAATATATTGGCGATTGTTGTCATATCATAATTAACGTAAAAATGATGCCACAAGATTTCAGTTATAGTCGCATAACCATGCAATTCTGTGTACAGCTAGGAAAAACCGCAAAGCAGACGAAAGAAATGTTGGAGAAATCAAGTATTAGACATAATGTTTCACGGCCACTTGTTAATAAATGACATAAACGTTTAAAAGAAGACCAGGATGATGTGATAGACAGTGAGGGTAGAAGTAAAACCCGAAGTTGACTGAATCGGCGCTTACGTTGGTCAGAATCAACCATCCGTGCTATTAGTGGAAACATATGATCTTGCAGAGCTGGTAACGATACACTTCAGTAAATATTGATCCGACGATTAAATATGCATAAGATAAAACCATAATGGGTAAGGGAAAAAACAGTTGATTAACAGTGTTAACAGCTTCATGAATTGATACGGGCGTGAAGGTGACGTCGTGCGTCATTTCTGAGCTGCTCCGCAATTCATAACCATACCCTCTTACAGACGCTGTATTTACGTAATTTATGATCATATTCGAGTGAAATTTGGTATACGTGTGCCATAAGCATAAACATTATATCGTTCACAGATTTGGAACTGTAAGTATAACGGTTTTTGAATTAGAGCAAAAGGCCACGTAATTCTGGATCACCCCTCGTACTTAACAAGGTTCTAGACATTTAATGATGCAATACATGTACAAACATCATGTTTCTCTAGAACATTGTTTAGTATAAACTAACGATCCAAAGCTACAACCATTAAAACAATCGTTGTGCATGGGAAACTTTGACTCCTAACCGTTGTCAACATAATAGTAAATAGGACAGGGATACATTTAGCTGCACGCTATAGAGACTGCAGTGTAGACAAAGAACGAAATATTATATAAATATCAGATGCCTACCTGCGTGACCCGAGGGAAGAATGTCATGACGTCTAACATAATATCGACATGGTTGTTTTGTGTACAGCGTTTTTAACCGGTGACGTTGAATAAAGGAAACGCGTCGTTTTGAATACAGATTTGTTCTAGTTGTCTTCTTGTGTCAGTCTATTTTTAGAAAATCCTGTATATTTCCACAGTCAAAGACCTAAGATCGACGCAGTTACTTGCCCTTGCATGACATTCAAAATGTCAGGTCGATCACATGACCTGACAGTCCGTTTTCGGTCGTTTACGTGTCAAAAAGTTTTGAACTGTCGATGACAGTCAAAATATCTGCTTCTTGGGGAATGGGACTTTAGCATTGTAGAAAAGTGAGGTATAATAAACATACATACAACATTGACGCTGTGAATTTACTTTTGTATCAACCTCGTCCTGTTTTACTAGAAGTCATAAGAAGGAATAGTCATGTCACTATAATCAATGACAGAATCGTCCCTTTCATTCCGCTTTCAAAAAACTATGTTACAATCTTTATCAATCATTTTGCAGAATTGCTACAGCAGAAAACAAACTAGTGGACAATCAACTGTAATGTTTTATCTGAAAAGCGTTTTCAATTAGTTGAAAGTGCGTATTTTACAGGGGGCATGCTTCAGCAAAAAAACAAAGATTAATTGTGTTGACCTAATTAGAATCCATAGTGATCCATAGTGATTTAAGCCTACGTAGAGGCAACACATAGCTGAGTGGTTCAGCTCATTATTGCGTCTGCCGTTCGTTATGTTTATCACGGTTTCACTGAAAAAAACCCAGAAAAAAACCCAGAAAAAACGCACAATTCGCTAAAATGGCTCTCACAGAGCAATTGTAGATTGATAACTAGTACATGATTGATAAACTTATGTTTTCTGACATAGACAATGTCAGTATCTACACATGAGAAAACTAATTGTTCAGGTACAAGCAAGTTTGACATATTTTTTTGACTATGTATGGTCACAAAATAGCAAAAATACCAGGCACAAGCTACAGTGCTCTATTTTGTCTTGTTTTATTTAAGAAAATAAAGATTTTAGCAAAAAATATCGTGGACAAATAAGAGCACTGAATTGTGCGTTTTTCTGTTGTTTTTTCAACCTGAATGCTCAGATGGTTAGGAAGTGCCTAGCAGGGGTTTGAAACATCAAATTTAAATTAAATTATTTTTATCTGATAACATTGTGTGTGAGATGACGATACTGTTTAGCATAAGAACGATTACTAGATTACTAGATTAATATCAATATCTTCACTTGGCAGAATCTGACGTTCACTGGTTAAGAGTATAGTCCGTCCGCATATGCTGAAGCTATCGACGATTTTTGACAAATATTTCATTCATTTTGTTTTGTATTGCATTTCAAATACATGACCTTTCAATTTTATTTTTTTTGATATGTCGGACAGTACGCATTTCTTTAAAAAAATATACCAGATTTATATAGCGCCCTTTACATGCGAACGCACGTTCAAAGGCACTTTACCCATGTTGCAGCCACAAGGGCGCAGTTGCATCCTCTACCAGTGCAGATCAGCATAATCTGACCAGAGAGACATACTGAGAGAAAGCCCCTGAAGGGAGAGGGAAACATTAGATACAGGCATGTCCGGCGCTGCAGAGGTGCGCCTAGCTCTTATTTCGAATAGACAGCCTGGTTCTTTAATGTGCCCGGTGTATAGCACCGATACACAGCTTCCTGGCACTTCCAGATACTTTGCAGACCACACGGCCAGATATAGCGGGAAATATTATAAATATTTCAGAAATGTCAAGTTCCGATGCCAGGGATTGAACCCACGACCTCTGGATTGACAGCCCAGTGCGTTACCACTGAGCTAAATCCGATTTAATCTTACCAAAATAACGTAAATACTCCATTCACAATATATCTGAAACATATGACATACGCGATCTCTCTGACACGTAACTGAATGGTTCCGCTCATTATACGATCGGAACGGTCCGTACGGCATTTTTACGGGATAAAATACCTCGGATGTATCAAGCGTATGAATCCAGCAGCTTTCTTTCTTAAATCCTACGCAGAAGAAAATGGGCTGAAGAAAATAGACCATAACTTATCAGCAGCGGAAATATAAAAATATGTTTTATTGATTAAACAATACAATTTCGCTTTACTCCTTGAGCATAACACGCAGCTACGCAGCGCTTGCTTGATGGGCGTGTATTCCATTGAAGCACTGTTTAAATATGTTATGATGACGCAAGGCGAAAGACGTTGAAAAATGGCGACGTTCTATTTACAACCGAGAGATGATTCGTAGAGATTGTCCGATGTGTCCCGATTGCTCATTATAGTCTTGCCTCGTGTTTCTTTGATAACGTTGTACAATAGTAAATCGGACAAGGGACAGGAGCACATAATAGATACTGCAGAATAGAAACAAACACAAAATTGATACAACAATGACGCTGTGGATAAACCTATTTAGCAGCCTGTTTATTTGTTACTAGCATCAATCTGAAGGAAATGACATGCCACTATAATATAAAACAAAATCGTCTTTTTCATTCCGCTTTCAAAAAAACTATGTTTGCAATCTTTATCAATCATTTCGCAGAATTGCTTCAGCAGGAAACAAATTAGTGGAAAATCAACTGTAATGTTTTATCTGAAAAGCGTTTGCAATTAGTTGCGCATTCAACAGCGGAAAAGCTTCAGCAGAAACAAACTATTAAGAATATTTGAGCTGACCTAATTAGAATCCAGAGTGATTTAAGCCTACGTAGGAACAACGCGTAGTTGAGTGTTTTCCGCTCATTATAGCGCCTGCCTCTCGTTTCTTTGATAACGTTGTACACGCATACGGTTAAGAGGCGTTTAGCATGGTTTCGAAAACATCACATTTCAATTACATTCTTTTATTTGATAACATAGTGTACAAGTATGATGTGTCGATAATATTCATAAGAACCATTACTATCACTTAGAAAAGAATAGTATTACTCCACGGAATTCCAGGTTATGAGTATATTCCTTAAATAAGCATGTACGGAAACTTTCTGCGATTTCGACAAACGTTTCAATCAATTCTTCTTGGGTTTTTTTCAAATACATTACCTGTCAAAAAAAATCAAATCTTAACAAATGTTTTTCCGTAAAACTAACGAAACATCCATTCACAATATTTCTGACAAATATGACATGCGATATCTCTCTGACATATAGCAACAGACAGATTGTAACCGATTGTAGTTCTTGTATGGAGTGTATGTCGTAATCAATCAGTGAATATGTCATTTATTCCAGCAGGAAACATGATTACAAAACGGGAAAGAACATTTTAACATTTCAAACATTTTTATTGGAAACTTTTACTACAATGGAAACTTTAGATTGTCTTGCAGACGGGACAGCTTAACACAGGCTATTATATAATATACATCTGAAGGCTTGTATTCGTTCGTGAATTTATCTAACTGAACAAGAAAGTTCATTTAAAAACATACATTCTTTTCGTATATTTTGTTATACAGTAGTATACAAATATTAATAAACTGGTACTATTTATGCCAAATTACCACTGTGGTTAGGCTACGTATGAATATGTTATTCCATCCATATTTTTCACTTCAAAATCCGCCATCTTGGATTATGGTGAAAAGGTAAAAACAACTTTTTTGAGAATTTTGCATTTAATCATACACCAACGTGTAGGAAATGGTCTAACTAAGAATAAAAACCCCCACATGACATGTTTCCGTTCAGTAATAAAAAAGTTACAGACATTTTAGTGTAGAGATTTTGGTAAATTAAAGTAGTCCCTATGAGGGGGCGGAGCTTATATCAGTCACATTGTAGGTGATAACCAGTGACTGATATAGGTTTTATTTTACTGATAGAACTCCATATCTCATCAGTTAGCATTTAATAAGCATATCATAACTGTTTTGTTTGTCATGTTTTATTCATTTACTGACAGGTAATATATTTAATGCCATAATTGTGATAATTGTCTCGTCAATAGTCAGGATTATTGCCCTAATTATGGCAATGATGCGATCACCTTGCTGAAATGCTGTCGAATTTATTATTAAATTATTGCAAATACTTTAGTAGTCAATATGTAGCATTGCAGTTCTGTAATGATATTCTTGCGATATGTGTACATGTATATCATTAGGCCGGGGCCATTAAGTAAACAACACACTTATCATTCATTGGTCGATTTAAGTGCCATGCTTTCCTATCTGAAATATACTATGTACTAGGTCAATGGTTATTGGTTCTTGATATAGGGTAATAATGGATGTAAACATCCGCAATCATAAACAATGTCCGATATTTTTTCTAATAGATTTGTTTCATGGTGCGAAACAATCAAGGTGAAACTTGAAGGGACGAAAATTGTTTCGCTTTGATAGAAATCTTCGGCAAGGATATCAATCTTTCGGTTATAAGAGGAATTTGACAGCTCACCGGGTTTTGTCATAACAATGTTTTGTTTCAAAATGACTAATTTGTTTTGCATCTGTATTTTACTGCTTATGGTGCTACGCCACTCATTTGGTTCAAATCGGTTTAAATGAAGACTTTGATCAAAATAATTGTTTTGACAAAATTAGTTTTTGTTACCACTGTGACTTTTTTTGGAAAAGGAATCTGACGTGTGTTAATATAAAATACGTACAGTTGTCGATGGTGATGTAGATAGTCACAATACAATTGCATTAAACAGATTGGTGTGTATTTTAAGAACACTTGTGTCTTATAAGCATTTCTTAATTGAACATAATTTAGAACGAAATGTCTTTAATTATATTAGTAGATACCTATTAAAAAATATTAATAAAATATAAAATTCATACATATAGGAATGCCGCCTAATTAAAATTGGGTAAATTTGACAATACATAGCATTTTCTACAAAGAGTAGCATTCGTATACTTGTAAGACAACTCGTAGTCTGATTTTATGAAAACTTATATGTATTGCACTGTGCTGTGTTTTTCTTTAGAGAATAAATATGTTGGCAAACATCGGTCGAAACAAATAATGACGTGTCTTTGAAACAATGCTTATTACCAACATAAATAACTTTGTCTAAACACGCTGTTATATTCTTAAAACCTTCTACAAATGGAATTATGTTTATATAGCCAACACCTTGACACACATACATGTGCATGTAACACACAGTATTTCATAATTCTCGCTAAAAGTGATTAAAATTGATCAGATAAACGCTCGACAGTAAAATATATTTGACTAGTTCAACTACTTACTGTGTGTAAATGATACTTCATTAAGTTAATAGTGTTATATGATATTGTTATGGTAACGTTTGTGTCTGTCAGGACAAACGTTAACGTCATTAGGTACACACATATTATATTATTTATTCTAAACTGATTTTTAAGTTACCTATATATTTGAATTTGGCCACCCAAAGTTTGCTTAGGGCAGTTGGTCGAAAAATATACTGAAAGCATGGCGATATCAGATAGAACCATGTGGTGCGTTGTCGATGGATTGCGGAAGAGAATGTTTAACAAATTGATAAGTCGTTCAATACATCAAATGTTGCGTTATCAAAGGAATTTTGGGATTCATGAATTATTTGTAATCCATTAATAACTACACAATGTTGCAAATGAATATGAAATAATAATGATTTCGTTCATTAACTTCTACAAAAAGATAATGTCAAGTCTGATAGGAAAGGCAGCACTCAACTTAACCAGCCGAGCACAGAAATCATAAAAAACATACAAGGCACGATACCCAACACAAAACCGAACCATATACGTACATATATTGTTCTAATTATTATTATTAGTACTAATATAATTTGGCCGTAAGTGTAAGAGTTCCGCTGATCAATTGATCACACAATGCATGCTGCATGGTTAAATGAAGTGTTCGTAAGATTCCACTGATAAGTGATTTCAAACAAAATGTTAAATAATGGCTGGATAGATAATATTAAAAGTCATACAGGGAAGGCAGCACTCTGCTTCTGCTTTCATATTTGTTTCTTTAGAGTTGCAATCTTGAATTCCAATTACATGCTTAATTATATTATTAATATTCGTTGTGTCTCTGTAACTGCTTAAAGGGACTGCCTCACGTATTGGTGTATTGCAAAAATATTATTAAATTGTCAAATATTCTTGTAATTTTGGTATAGTTTCCTGTATATGACATAAACAACCACATTGACATAAAAAATAACTTGGGAAACATCGGCACTTTGTAGTAATTTAGCATTTTTACATACAAAATAGAATTAGCCCGACTATCATTTAAATTGCCTGAAATGTGTTTGCATTGATGAAAACGATTTGCGAAACAAACCGAATACCTCACAGATGTTTAGGCTTTAGTCTGTTGAAGTTACAGTTTGATCTTGTCTGAAATACATAATTTATAGCACATTTTGGAATGAAACTCTGCGATAATTTCAAACAGAAAAATACTGAGTGCCAAATATCAAGAGTGATTTAAATTGCTTATATGCCATAAATCTTTCATTAAGCAATCACCAGTGACTTTCTATTATATAAATACTTGGTTAGGTAGGAACATTACGTCATACAAAAATGTTAGCCCGATCTGTGAGGCAGTACCTTTAAAGGTTACAAACCAATATGCTGTGTTATCTTGTAAGCTATTGCCAGGTTGCATATATTCAACGAGTTCGGGGGTTGCATTACTTATGTGTTGACTATTTATTTTCATGTTTGCCCTGCTTCATGGTTTATGAGCAATCACCAAGTGCATTTCCTAAACTAACCTATGTGGGGAACGGTTGTCTAGAGGAAGTGTGTGACCTTCGATATCACAAAGTACATGTTTCGATTTTTGTCTGCTCCACTGTTTTATTTCTATACTTAAAGATTAACCCACATTGCTTCAATTCACCAAGGCGATTTAATGGGCTCCTTTCAGAGTTAAAGCCAATGTGTTTTGGCGCTTTGTTAATTGTCGACTTAGGACTCAGTGATCGCGGGTAAAATGTACATTCTGTGAACGGACGAATGTCCGAAAATAGACTACCTTGTTCAACTATATTTTTTATAACAGCTTTTGAGAATAATTGTAATGAATGAAACAAATATTCGGTCATATCAATATATAAATGTAGTAAATAACTCATTCAAATCACACCGATGACGCAACTAACTGCAACAGCAACATACATAAATGAACAAACAGTTGGACACACAATGGCGAGTCCATGTATAGATGTGTAACAGCATTTTCCAATAACAGATACTTTTGAATTCCATTGAAGGGAAAAGCGTTACTTAAATAGTGTATACAGCTGTGTTAGGCTGTTGATTCAAGTTCAATTGACCCTAATCGTTGAAACTGTGGAGCGTTATGATCATTACTACAAACAATTAACTCTGTTGGTCATATATTCATAATATTTAATACCAAGCAATCATTTTACACTGGGTTTTAACTTAACAGACGAATAGATGATTTCGATATCTAACGAAAGGCTTCGCGTGAGAGTTATTTCTGATTCCGATGGGAACATCATTTATCGTCTGTTCAAATATTTATATATGTATAATTAAAACAAAAATTAAGGATATTGGTATAAGAGTTTTGTATGATGTGCGGTAATGTTGAGTGATGTTCAGTTGTGTAGCTTTTGGAATTGGATATACAGAAGTGTACACTATCTCATCGAGTTATATTCTTGTCGGATCTTTTTCGTCTTGTGTCCTGATTAAATATATATGAAGGTATGTTATATTGTTACATTCATGTTTTCCAATATAATCCAGATGTTAAACATGTTGATTTCAAATGGATATTTACAAATATTCATAACTTGCCGTTTTAACGCAATGCCATTGTAAACTTCAGCAATTCTACTAAATATGGCTACTAAATATGGCTACTAAATATGGCTACTAAATATGGCTACTAAATATGGCTACTAAATATGGCTACTAAATATGGCTACTAAATATGGCATATTTTATGTAGTGCAAAGGGACTAGGGCTGCGTGTCAGTTAGAATAATCGATACGATATTTGTATCGATACAAAATGATCGATATTCGATATATCATATGATATATTCTTTTGGCAATAAAACACTTAAATACATTAAATATGCACTTGCAGACTTACAACATGTATTTAATACAATCAAGTCAGGCCTGAGAAGTGATAAACAAACTTTTACATGTTTTAAATTGCACGAGTAGTTAACATAGCAGATTCTTGTTTAAAAATTAGATTCACTTGAACTTAAGCTACAACAACGACCTGGCCATTTTGAGACGAAACATAAGACGACGAAAACACTTGACTGAAAAAGGGTATTTTATTAATTTACATGTATATATTTTTTGATCGATTTTTTACCGATACGGACACGTTCGATACGATTTATCGATCGAACCCAAAATACCGGTATTTGATTTATATCGGAAACCGGTACGTAGCCCTAATTAGGGGACCGTTTATAATGTCATTAGTATCTCTTAAACTGTGAAATATTGAAATATTTAAATCCTCCTCCCAATAATGTCTTATTGTTTGAGGTCGAGGCCAATTTCCGACAATTGGAATGCACTTCCCTCTAAATGAGTTTTATAACAAAATGATATCAGAGGAAATAATGACTCCATTAATATTTAGTATTAGAAACGATTCGTCTTTATTACTATACAAATGGTTCGTCATATTCGGGAAAGTTGATCACCAGTTTGTCTTGATGTAAATCAAATAGAAAGCTGTGGTTGAGGGCTAAGCCTTAGCAAAATAAAAAAAAACTTATTTAAATAATTTCGGTACATAGAATAGGCAATTCCAAAAGGCAAGTAAACATCATTTTAAACATCAAAAAAGTAAAGGAATCGTCCTATGTGATTAATAAGAAAGTCACAGGACTTAGTGAATTTAAATGGCGTTTTCAGTCTCGTTTAAAAATTAAAACACCAAAAATGTGAACGAATAGTCCTATGTAAATAATGAGAGACAACCACAGGAATTAGAGGATTTTATTAGCGGTTTTAGTCCCTTTTAAGTCGTTTCCTTTCATTTCGGTCTATGTATAGAATGTAAAAATGATATAAGTTAGACGGCCTGATGAAACTGTCAATTCAGCTTATGGTGAATTGATTATTTTTATGCTTTGTCTCAGTGTAAGGAAGCAATGGCTATAAGTGCATGTATATCTTTAGTACATCATACTGTCTGATATATTGTAATATTCATAGCTTTGAAGTATTAGGTTATACTTAACAAGGTAATAGATATTTAATGATGTATTACAAACATCATGGATAACTCTAGAACCTTGTTTAGTATAAACTAACAATACAAAGCTATGAACATTAAAATAATTGTTGTGTATAGGAACTCAAATTCCTAACCATTGGCAAAAATTAGTACATCGGGCAGGAACAGAATCACACAATATCTTCTGCAGAGTAAAACAAGAGTGCCAAAATGTCACAAAATACGCCCGTCTTGGTTGTGCTAGTGACAAAAAATATTGATCGTGAAATAAAGCCCATATTATGTCAAAACATTTTTAAACCATTATCTTTAAACTAATCTTTATAATCACAAACTATCTAGACGGTTTTGACAAATGCTCCATATCAGTTGTTTACTATATTCATACTAATTTATAGGAATGCTTTTGCTTGATTTATCTGTATCTTGCAAGACCACAAGTCAAGTAAATAAATTAGTATAAACTAAGTAAGATGCATAGCAAGATTTAATACACACCAATGACTCAACACAGGTGCAATAATGTCATTATTTTATTATGCACCAAAAAGTACACACAACACGAAGATGTGTTAAATTTAATACGAATTCATGATAAGTTTGATTGACAATGTTTGTCGAAAACTGTTTCAGTTAGAGTACAGACAAGGCCAATTTCACATATCTTTTGGTAAATGAAAGACCATAACCCAGGAAGACCTAAGCCGATTTGGCCTACAATCAAACTTGGCCTATATATTACGTCCATAAGCATTGTCAGCAAGTTTGAAGACGATCGCACGAAAACTGTTTGAGTTAGAGTACAGACAAATTACTGGACGTCGCCGCCCGCCCGCCCGACCGCCCGCACGCCCGTGTTCACATAATACGCCCCGTTTTCAACGGGCGTATAAAAAACACAAAGGTGATACAACAAAAATTTAATGACGCTGTTGATTAACTTATGTAGCAGCCTGTTTATTTGTTACTAGCAGCAATGTAAAGGAAATAACATGACACTTTAATCAAAGACAGAATCGTCTGTTTCATTCCGCTTTAAAAAAACCTATATTGTAATCTTTATCAATCATTTCGCAGAATTACTGCAGCAGGAAACAAATTAGTGGAAAATCAAATGTAATGTTTTATCTGAAAAGTGTTTGCAATTTGTTGTGTATTTTATCGCGGAAATCTTTCAGCTAGAAAACAATTATTAATTACGATGACCTAATTAGAATCTGGAGTGATTTAACCCTACGTAGGAACAACATGTAGCTGAATCGATCCGCGTCTGCTCTCGTTTCGTTGATCACTGTGTATGTTTAAATGGTTAAGCAATATATTGCACAGGTTGGAAAACGTCAAATATGTTCATTTTATACCCTCATGTATGTGTCGATAATACTGTCCATAATAACTATATCTTTTATCTGAAATCGAAAAGTTTAGAATGCTCACTTGACGAAATTTGATGTTTTCTAGTCCTAAAATGAGCATATTTATACTGATGGTATCTTTGATTTTGGACAAATATTTCACCCATTTCTTCTCTGTTATTTTTCAAATGCATCATCAGTCAAAATATCAATTATGTGCGACATATGCATTACTGAAGCCTGAAGAAAGTTTTTAGGTAAAAATAACGTAAATACTGCATTCACAATATATCTGACAAATATGAAACACGAAATGTCTCATACATTGTAGCACCAGACAGATTTTATCCGATTGTATGGAGTAATCAATCAGTAAATATGTCATATATTCCAACAAGTGAAAAATGTTTTCAATAAATGAAAAAGCATTTTAACATTTCAAACATTTGACTTGGAAAAACGTGATAAAAGAGAACTTGGAATTGTCTTGCTGACTTGAATGCTTAACACAAGCTGTCATGTTGTACACTTTCGGGCGCTTGTATTCGTTCGTGCATTTATCTAACTTAAATAAAAACGTTGATTTATGAGGGAAACATACACGTGTGGTATATTCTGTCAATATATAGACACTGGTACTATATTTTCGTGTATATTTTACGTTCGTTTTTGCATCAATGATTGGGACATTACAAATGATATGTATATTAATCACACCTTCAATACTATTTTATTCTTTGCTTTAATCATAAAAGTAATATGACTACCATTAGTTTCAATATGGGTTTTATGTTATAGTTAGAACATATTAAGTAAATTTTAATGATTAAAAAAGGGCGGAGCGAGCGAAGCGAAGCGAGTCCTTTTTATGCCCCCGTATCGATAGATCGGGAGGCATATAGTGATTCACCTGTCCGTCCGTCCGTTCGTTCGTCCGTCCGTCCGTCCGTCCTGGTTAACCCAAATTGACCGTTTCTTCTAGCATCATTATGGCTTGCTACAAAGCTTCCAAACTTGCATGGGTGTTGTATATGAACACTCTGCACACACCTGTATCACCTGACCCCATTTTGACATTCACCTTGACCTAATTTTGGACTTAGACTTATTTATGGACAAGGCTTCCACAGGGGGCATAAGCGTTTATTGAACGCAGTCTTGTTAGTCATTAAAATTTACTTAATATGTTCTAACTAACTTAGAATATAACATTCTGCATTCTGATTGGCCGATAGAAAGTAGCGCCAACGCATGACGTAAAGTCTTTGAAGAGAAAATTTTAATTATTAAATTTTCAGTTAACCGCCAAAATGCGGCGTTTTCATTGGCTCATAATGTAGGTTATATTCTAAGTATGTCTGAACCCTGTCATGGGTAATACTTGGTGCATGTGATACAACCGTTCGCAATCTATTGGTGCACTCGTCACTAGGATTTTGTTATTAATTATTAATTGGACTGTATTTATTAAAACAAATTATCCAAATACCACTTTAACATATCACATAAACTGAATCCTATTACTTGTAACTATTAGATACTGTTTGCATAACTGTTGTTGAATTTGGCCATAAAATGATGCAAAAATAGTGTTAATAAATACCCCTTTAACATTTCACATAAACTGAATCCTATTACTTGTAACTATTAGATACTGTTAGCATAACTGTTGTTGAATTTGGCCATAAAATGATGCAAAAATAGTGTTAATAAATACCACTTTAACATATCACATAAACTGAAACCTATTACTTGTAACTATTTGATACTGTCAGCGAAACTGTTGTTGAATTTGGCCATAAAATGATGCAAAAATAGTGTTAGTAAATACCACTTTAACATATCACATAAACTGAAACCTATTACTTGTAACTATTTGATACTGTCATGCAGCGAAACTGTTGTTGAATTTGGCCATAAAATGATGCAAAAATAGTGTTTGAAAATACCACTTTAACATTTCACATAAACTGAAACCTATTACTTGTAACTATTTGGTACTGTTAGCATAACTGTTGTTGAATTTGTTGAAAAATGATGCGTATAGTCAAGAGATGCATGTTCGTGTTGTTCTTGATATCAAATTGGCAGGACAAAACAACCTCGATAATTAGTCCCCTACCTTTTTTGACCGGAGGGGACTATAGGTTTGCCGTCCGTCTGTCCGTTCGTCATTCCGTCAAAAAATCTGGATTCAGACATAACTCAAACAGTTTCCAAGCTAGGTTTATGAAGCTTGGTGTGTGGATAGGGGGCAATAAGGGGATAATGCACGTCCAAACATATTTTGACTATCTAATCCACTTATCATTCATTGTTCAATTTAATTGCCACGAGTACCTATCTAACCTTAATCTCTACATGGTATGGTATACGAGGTCAATATTTCATGTTTCGTGATGTAGGGTGATATTGGATGTAATAAACCCGCAATCATAATCAATTTCCGTTAGCTTTTCTAATAGATTTATTGCATGGTACGACACAATTAGGGCGAAAATTAAAGGAACGAAAATGGGAATATTGTGTACGAATCTCAATATTACGGTTGTATGAGGAATTTGTCTTCTCCGAGGGCAATGTCTTAACGATGTTTTTGTCTTTAAAAAAATGTGTAGGTACATGCAAAAATGCCGACTAAATGTTTCCATTACTTATAGTGCTATCGAACGTACTCGGTTAAAGTCTGCCGCAATATGTACATAATTTGGACTTTTTAGATCGTTTAGTTTTCTTATAGCTGAAACTATGTGTTTAAGTTATTTAAAACTGGGACTAGAATTATCGCCTTTTTGACAGCTGAAACTTGGACTTTCAGCGGTTAAGTTCATTTTCACGTTCAGTAGTGTGTTAGACATTGTGTCGTATAATTGTGGTATGTGTTTTTTTGTTGTTGTCTGTACTTGGCTGTATTAGTAGAATGCTGCCTTTCCTGTCCGTTTTTTACAAATGTGTTTATTGTGACAAATTTTAGATTATTTTCTATGGTGAAATAGACGATCTCTGTACAGCTAAAAGTAATGACATGTATTCCCTTACGGTCTTATTCGTCTAAAAGATCATAACAAATCGGAAAGTATAGCACTCAACTTAAACAGCCAATCACAGAAAAAAACATCACATACCACCAATACACTGAATGACCCAGTTTTAGCTGTCAAAAATCCTAAAAGGTTTAAGCATAAGAGTAAATAGTAGTACTACATGTAAAACTCCCTTCAGTCGCACAAATATCTTTTCAGCCGCTCAGATAATATTTGATGGTAGTAAACAAGAATAGTATAAATAATTGGAAAGAAGATGAAACGGCGAAAGAAAATGAAAAACAAATAGCAGACGTTTAAGCCTCCAGTTGCTGCGTTATCAAAGGCATTGGAGAATTCAAAAACTGATGCACACATGATCAATTATTTATAATACAACAATACAAAAAACTACACATTGTTGCAAAGGTAATGTGCTTAAGTTCGTTGACTTCTACAAACCAAATAATTTTCAAATTATTAATTTCTTTACTTAAATAATTATAAAAACAACTGGAATTTGGAAATAAGTTTAAGATTTTCCTAGATCAATTGCTATATTAATGCGTGTACCATTGTAAAATGAACTGGTGGTAAAATTTCTCTAATAAATGTTTTCAAACAAAAGGTTGTTATATGATTCAAACTATTCTGCTTCCATATTTGTTGTTGCTAATTGTTTGACAATTGACCTTGACATTGAGGCCCACATGGAAGATCGGGAAACCGAATGTGCCAGCCTCGTTAAATAAAGACGTTACTGACTTACTTACTTACTTACCTTATGAATACATCCGCGGCATGAATCACCGACATGTGTGAGGTGTTTCAATTGTCACATTGAAACTAAAGCAGTCTGTCGGAATCAAATGAATTAAATAATTTATAAATATTGTTCGAATCTATCATTGTTTCCCTGATTATTTTTTTTACAAATATTCACTTAAAACGAATGAGACGCAATCTGAAATTCCCATTACATGCCTGATTATATAATCAATATTGGTTGTGTCTCTGTAACTGCTTAATGGCTACAAAACAATAGGCTCTGTTATGTGTTAAGCTGTTGCCAGATTGCAGATATTTAACGAGTTTGGAGGTTACATTTGTTATTTGATGATTATTTAAATATGACACTTCTTTATGATTCATGAACAATCATCAAGCGCAGTTCCTAAACTAGCGTCGGTGGGGAACGGTAATCTAGTGGTAGTGCGCGAGCTTAAGGATCGAGAGATCCAGGGTTCGATCTTCGTGAATCACATGAACAATAGTGATATGCTCGACTAAATAACATTCCATATTACATAATATAACAAGTGTAATACAACATAGCATTCCTCTACTACACATTCGGTTTGGTACATTTAAAAGTTTTTTTTCTGTTTATTGCATTGTATCGCCCCAGAGTTATAACGTTTTCGAACTTACTACCATGTTCATACATATTGTTTTATAACAGCTTTAAAGTATGATTGTAAAGAATGAACAATAGATTGGGTGATATAAATATACAATTGTAGTAAATGATTTATTCAATTCACGCCAAGCGAGCAACTCAGTGCAACAGTAACATGCACAAGTCAACAAATAAATGGATACGCAAAGATTAGCGATTGAAGAGATATGGAGACAGCATTTTCCAATAACAGATACTTAGGAATTCCATTGAAGGAGAAGCGTTACGTAAATATTGTATACAACTGTGTTAGGCTGCTGACTCAAGTTCAATTGACTCTAATCGTTGAAACTGTGAAACTTGTTTTCTACAAACCATGAACTTTTATTGATCATATATATTTATATCCTTCAATAACAAGCAAGCATTATACATCTTGTGTGAACTTAACCGACCAATAAAGGTTTTCGATATTTAACCAAGGCTTTCGCGCATTAGTTGTTCTTTTTTATTCCAATGGCAACCACAGTTATCGTCTGAGTGAACTTAACCGACCAATAAAGGTTTTCGATATTTAACCAAGGCATTCACGCAGGAGTTGTTGTTTTTTTATTCCAATGGCAACCACAGTTATCGTCTGAGTGAACTTAACCGACCAATAAAGGTTTTCGATATTTAACCAAGGCATTCACGAAGGAGTTGTTGTTTTTTTATTCCAATGGCAACCACAGTTATCGTCTGTTCAAATATTTATATACGTAGAAAAAAAACAAAGACAAGTTTTACTATTATAACTGTTATGTTGAATGATGTTCAGTATAGTGTGTTGTAAATTTTTGTGAAATATTGTTTTAGTGTTGGAATTGGATATAAAACTGTGTATACCTTCTCCTTGCGTTATGTTGTCGTCGGATCTTTATTGTCGTGGTAACATATTGTTGGTTCTACGTAAGTATGTGAAATCATTATATTTCTTGTTTTCCAACGTGTTATTAGGAATGTTAAACTCCAATATAAATTGTTTTAAATATAAACTGTTTAACAACGATAGAAGACGATGTGCGATTTTACATGCACCATGATTATAAAAATATACATGACGACACTTCTAATGCTAACATTTGATTTTTCTTGGTATCTCTAAAACCGTTCAAGGTAACTTAACGACATTTTTACCAAATTGTTCATTTTTCTTACCTAATATTACTGCACTTGTCTATTTAGGGATTGGTGGGTAAAAAAGCTAGCGGTGCAAGCTAAGTTTACGTCACACGAATTTCGGAAGTCATACAATTAAACAGAGTATTTATTCGGGAGTACACTGAGCTCAACGTTTTATTGCATTCCTGCTTCAAATGGTATATAACACATGTAAACAATATTAAAATGTTTTAAAATTCATGTACGTACGAAATTTCAAGGCAACGAAATAGCATTTTGAAAGCTAAGACCGCCTCCAAAAAAAGACATCTTCTGAATAAATGAAAAAAAACTTATACGTTCTATATACGCTAAACCTGAATGAGAGCTAATTGAAAGTTGAAATACATATCATTCCTGAACAACGAATATAAGATAGTATGCTGTGTGATTGAATTACTAAAGTTTATTTTCGTGTTTTCAAGGGCGCTATCATTTTGCATTTCAGGTTGAGTTCGGCTCCCGTTACGCGTAGGAATCTTATTCTGTCAAAAGACACATTGTAGTAACGGTTAACACTGGATTTCGCACCAAAACATTTGTTTTATTTAATTGTATGTTGCTGATTAATTTCATTATGAACTTCAAAGAATTCAATCTAATTATTATTTGCTTTGAATGAATTATGGAGATTTTTCAGTGAAAAAAAACAGTGCAAATTACGGTGAAATTACCTGTTTGTTAGTTTCACTGTTTTAGAAGCTGGTTCCAGTATCATGCAGAAAAAGAAACATAACGTCAACGGCGGCGGGTTAAAAAATATGCGTTACGTCATCACGACGTCATTACGTTCTAATGTCGACGTGTTATAACCAATTAAGCCTATTATGGCACATATTTAAGAAAAGTTGAGGCATATAATAAACAGAAAATGTGTTGATTTTGTTGTAAGATCGTGAAAATACTGATTTTCTGTGATAACTCGGTGAAATAAAATTTGATCTTACACCAAAATCAACAAATATCCTCTATATACTCGCAACCATTTTATGAAGAGAAAAGAAATCTACGAGTACAAATTATAATCAATCAGACAACCGTATGTGACTTATAAACCCAGTCATCTCGTTACATGCTATTATAAATGAATCGCTAAAACATTTATACAAATCAGGGGCTGGTACTTTACTTAATATTTTAAGAATGCTATGGTGTCGATGATTTATATTTTGGAAGTGCAATGTAGTTGCATTCTAAATAGGAAGTAGCGCGTAATAAAACTGGGGATTGAACCCTCAATAAGTGTGTGATAGTAAACTAGGTTGTTCATATCATAACTTTGTGAGTTGTGTATGTTCAATGCTGTAGCGCACAGATAATCCAAGACCACACGGACACGGCGGCATCGCCTAGCCACCTACACATGAGTCAGTCATAGAACGAACCATCCATATCTGCTCAAAAATGGATATTACAAGCAAACCCTATATACTCACCCAGCAATGAATGACATACTGTGGACTTATAATTATAAATCCTATATGAAATAACTTAAGAATTATTGACGCCTCATGACTGACTGCAGCGTTTCTATTACTGAACGTAACCATGTCATGTGGGGGTTCATATTCTTAGTAAGACCATTTCCTACAAGTTGGTGTATGTTTAGACGCAAGACTCTCAAAACATCGTTTTCACATATTCACGATAATCAAAAATGCCGGATTTTGAATTGAAAAAAAAATGAATGGAATAGCATATGCATACACAGTTTAAGCACATTAGTTATTTGGCTTAAATAGAACCATTTTTTTATACCAGATAAACATTAAATACATAGAATAGTTGTTTAAAAAATGTTTTGATTGAATATGGTTATAAGCTTATCTTGTTGCGATACGCGCTCTTGTTGCGATACGCGCTCTTGTTGTGATACGCGCTCTTGTTGCGATACGCGCTCTTGTTGTGATACGCGCTCTTGTTGTGATACGCGCTCTTGTTGCGATACGCGCTCTTGTTGTGATACGCGCTCTTATTGTGATACGCGCTCTTGTTGTGATACGCGCTCTTGTTGTGATATACGCTCTTGTTGTGATACGCGCTCATGAAAATATTGAATTTTCGCACTACACAATGATATATAAACAATATTCAATCAAAACAAATATGCTCTATCAATTATACTGAGATTTTTGACAACCATTTCAATTATTTCTTCTGGTATATTTCAAATGCATCACATGTAATGTTCCAAATATGTCAAAGATTACAAATTACTTTTATCTTGACAAATGATTTTCGTAACAAAAACGTAAATACTCCATTCACAATATTTCTGACAAATATGACATGCGAGATCTCTCTGATATATTGCAACAGATAGATTGTATCCGATTGCAGCTCTTGTATAGAGTTTGTGTCGTAATCAATCAGTCAATATGGCATTTATTCCAACAAGATTTCAAAACGAGACTGAACAATTTAACATTCCAAAAGTTTTTAATTGAATAAATGTGCTAAAATGGAAACTTCAGATCGCCAAGCAGACGGTAAAACTTATCGCAATCTGTAACTCAAAAAGATTATATCAAGTCAGCACTCAACCCAACCAGCCGAGCACAGAAAACACCAACAACACATAAAGCCCTGAAAACACGGCATCCCGTCCCGAAAGTCTGCCGCCTAAGCCAGTCAAACCAAACCGGAACGAGAGCCATGTGACAATACACACTTGCGTGCTTCGAGACGTTGGTGTTTTTATCTTATGTTATTTAACTAAGTGGTGTTATATTCACGTGACCATTTAGTCTTTCAAAAGTTGTTGCTTTCTTTAGACGAGTAGTCTACACAGTCGTTCATATAATGTTATGTACGTTTATGTAAAAAGCTTACAACATTTACCAGCAGTACGAGATTCGTCATCGTCATGACTATCACAGTTTATTTAATGTTAAATTTTACGTTTTATTTGTCAAATAATATTTAGTTGATTAAAACCCCTGTAAACGGTGTCTTGAACGGGGCTATGCCACGTGGTCCAGGGGTGGTATTCAATATTGATCTTACTTGACTTAAGGATAAGGACAACCAATCAGATCACACCATATTAAACTTTTGGTCAGTTACAGGCGATATGATTGGCTATCCTTATTCTCCAATTAAATAAGATCAATATTGAATACCACCCCTGGACCATAAAATGTGGACGTTGTCACATATGCTTCATGTCCAACATCCATGAAAGCAATAGTTTTAGTAGATCCTGTACTATGTGCACCCTTGTGTGCAATGGCAAACGCTTTAATGGCGCCATTGGCATGAATATAAACAACAGCCAACTGTTCCTCATACGCGGCTACAGTCACCTGCAATAGGTACACTCCAGATATTGGTGCTGTGAATTTACCTGTAGTGTCATCATACCCGTCACCATAATTTGTATCACAGTAGTTACACACGACCATTTCATCCGATGTATAATTCTTCATATGTTTCCACAAACCCGCCGTAATTCCAACTCTTTTGTCTAAACAAATAAGTAAACAGAGTTTGATTAATATGTAAGGAATAAAAAGAAAATGATATAATGTGTTTATATATTGTTTATATACCAGTATATTATGCATCGTTGATAAACTTATTTTTTGTATCATTCCTAATGGGTAGAATAATTTATTTATTACCGGTCAGTTTAACCCATTATAGGTCACTGTTCATGTATCTCTATTGTTTCCGCATGCATATAATATACTTGTTATAATATTCGTTAAAATCACCTATTCCGTGATGCCAACGATACGTGCAACAATTATTCTTCCAAAATATGTTTCCCTACTGCTACTCTGATAATATTTAACTTATCATAATAATTTTTAAAACAGGAGCTCCGCCTGTGAGTGAATGTTCGACATGTTCGTTCTTGATAGTACCCTTACTCATCTCTGAGTCAAATTACTGAGCGTAGAAAGGGAAGATAACTCATTAATATAGGTAACAGGTTTACCAGATTACAAGTTTCAAGTGGATACCATTGATAGTCTTTGAGAAAAGTACCCAAACAATAAATTTTACCGGCGTAGACGCAAACAATCCATCACGACACTATCTCGACTCTTTTTTTCAAAAAGTCCAACTAAAATATTTATAGAACCTGCAAGACAAAAAAAGTATATAACATGTTGTCGTCATTTACTTAAGTCACACTGTGCATTATTCGTCATTATGTATTATTTCGTAATGTTAAGCCGATACAAGTAATTAAAGTTCAAGAGTGTAAAAACATTTTAAGATTTAGGTTAAGCTGCTTTGTGAATATCACCCTGATTCTCAGTTGTAACGTTCGGGACGTCGGCATGGTTGTGTGTTGGGCACTTCTTCGTTTTAAGATTTCTGACAGCTAAAACTAGGCAGTATAGTCCTTTTGCTGTGGAAACTGGGTCATTCAGCTAGTTATAATTTATTATATTTTTCGACAGCTTGGACTTGGGCGGATCTGCGCTTGTTTAGTTAGGCATTGTGTCTGTATGTGTTTTATGTTTCCTGTGCTCGGTTGGTTCAGTTGGGCATTGTGCTTTGTGGGTTTTAATGTGTTCTGTGCTCGGCTGGTTTAGTTGAGTGCTGCCTTCCCTGTCTGACTTAACATATCTTTTTCTTTATGCATCGGAAGCCCACCAAACAATTAGATGCTTGAAAACGCTTTTCCACATATATCGCCGAGCCGTGTTAGGAGAATAAGGTCATAAGTGCTACTTAATACTTTATAAGACCCATACATATTTGAAATTTACATTACATGGCGCTTCTTTTGAATATTTTGTCATGAAAATCGAAACAGGTTAATATGTTGACCAAATATAATTTGAAAGAACTTGTTTTTCTAGAAGAAAAGAGTAGCTTTCGGATCGTGTTTTTCTTGGTTTCTCAAAATAGCATTTTTTGTTCTTACGACCTTTTTCTTATAAGCCATCGATATATAGGATGTAATTACTCAGGATAACTCGTTGAAGCAAAATCGTGAGTGTTTGCGTTCAGAGATAATCTACTACTGTTTAAACAATTAACTCAATATATGTACTTTTCAGAATTATTCACCATAGCAACGGATAAGTTATTGTAAAATAGTTACTAAGAAAATATAAATCTAAGACATATTGCTATATAATTCTAATACAACGAATCAATTAAAACGACACATTTGTTTTTCATTTCAGAGCATTTTCATATCCTTAATTTCTACAGAAAGCCACTGTTAGTCACTACCTAATTAGATAACAATCAGTTCGGTATTTGAAGAGGTATTGGATAGAAAACGTTCAGTAAGTTGTGGTTTATGCATAGGTATACATTAAGCAAGCTTTACAACAATTAAACTGTCATGTAAATGCAATTGAGGAGGATCTGGATTATATTGTAGAGCTATATTTAAATCTGATAAATCTGTACACATACATTCTGAAGAGGTTCCATTTTCTTTCACAGAGCTAGTACCGTTTGCTTGGGTACCTACAAAGAGTCAACAAATAACAAAACTTGAGTTCATAGATTTTATCACTCAGTATAATAAACGGTTAACACCGACACTCGAAGTATGTGGGGTATGTATTTGAGTCGAGGCAGACGAAACACATGCAGCATACTCGTACACTGTATATTTATAAAACTTTTTCTATCTTCTTATGTAAAACAATGCTTCTAAAACATGTATCAAATACATGTACAGGTACATGTAATTCTTACCGAATGACGTTTCGTCGTTGACTTAACAAACTAATTTCGTTTTTATCTATATACATGCAATATTGTTTTCAGAATAGTATCGGCCGCCGTCGTTAATGATATAAGTCATGGCAGCGCTAGGTGTTGTTGCGACTGAGACAGCCTTAATGTGTGATCATTGGGTTGTATCCCTGTTTAATTGACTAATCACCTCCGGATGTGAGTAAAGAGACAGAAACTTTTTGCGATACAAGGAATACGGGCGCGCTGTCAAAGCTAATTCAGAATAGACTTGTTGGTTATTTAACTGTCGAGGTGTATAGCATCAATGCACGCGAAACCACCTCTGGGTTTCCAACCATTTTATCTCTAATTGGGAGTAAAACGCATTGTGTTATTTCTTTCAGCCGTAGTCATTGCAATTTCTGATAAGGTCACTTCTTAATTGCATCATATAACAGAACAGAACAGAAAGTGTATTAAAGTCAAAGTATACATAGCTAATAGTCTTTCACTTCAGTATAGTTATCATTTATAATTACCTCCCTTTATGGCTAATTATGCACAAAATTCGAAGTCCACAGTGTGTCATTTATTGCGGAGTGAGTATATAGGCTTGCTTGAAATATTCATTTTTTGGGGATGTGGATGGTTCGATCTATGTCTGACTCTTGCGTGGATGGCTAGGCGCTGTAGTCGTTTCTGTGTGGCTTTGGATTGTCTGTGCGCTACTGTATTTACATATTAACATAAATATAAACATTGCATGCATATGGAAAACATAGAAAATATAGTTCTGGAAATTCACAATTAACGGCTTCTGCACTTCTCCGAATCCTAATATATCGTATGGTTACAATATCAGTCAGTATTACATGTGGTTAGTCGGTGGAATGTACTCGAATGTACGAGGGTTGTTCAAATTAGAATGCAAGTGATGCTATATCTTTCTTGTATCAATAAAGTTTTGAAAATAGTGAGCTGTATATCAAATATTATTGTATTAGCTTTAAATTGATACCTCATATTTTAAAATCCGTTAAGTTTAGCTGTATCAATAGGTAAATTAACACTGTCTACTCATGTATACTAATGCTTTAAATGATTGGGAATATGTCACTTTTTTGTGACCGAATTCGGTCCGATTTAAGAATAGTTGTTTTCTTAACGCAGGAGCCTGTACAATATTTAAAATGACCTGTATGATGGAATGGTGTCATGTAAAGTCTTATTCATCAATTACTTGCCAGTTTAAGAAATTTATAAGTGGTGTAATTTTATTTGGAAATGAACCTCAACCACGCCATCCAAATACCGCAACATAATAGAAAAGGGTTGCGAAAAATAAAATATTTTTGGAATCTGGTGGATAATTCACAATTAGGCAAGTAGATCAATGTATTGGCACATCATTAGGAGTTATTCATACAATTATCAAGCATGTTACAAAAATTAGGACATACGTGTAGTTTGGATACCCCTATTTGCTTTGTGACGCCTGCACATATGCCCTTGCAAACTGTCAAAAAAATTGTTGAAACCAGTTTCTAGATAAAAAAGTCAACTTTTTGCAAAGTAATGGCCTTAAACGAGACACTGGTTCATTTTGTAACCCATGCGATAGATCCATAAACAAATATGGGCCAGCAAAGACAGAACAAAGGTATACATTGCAAAACGCACCATGGTCGCCAGTAGAAATGTACACCTTGTTCGATAAAAACTAATTTTCTACCATTAAAACTTATGTATACAATGGACAATGGGTAAATGCCATCCTTTAAAAAGGTAAATTCCTTCAGAAATTAAAGAATTACTCCGCAAATCGCTGCCAAGTCACATGTTTGAAGGATGGCATGCTATTGCAGAACAATGGGCCGCCACCTGCAGCAGCCATTAACGCGACTTTCTGAGAAGCGTGAAGGTTCTTGAGCTTCCGACCATCCTTATTTGTCGAACATTGTCCCTTCTGATCTTAATTTTTTTAAGCGACTGTTAAATTGCATTGTCGAAAAAACATCAGGTACGATAAGATCAAGGTTTGGCTTATGCCCAATATATGCACAGTGTACTGTACAAAATCACATGTTAAAAATGGAATAACTGAATGAAACTTCGCATATATATCGGAGATTAATACTGCAATGGGATCAAAGGCTTGTTTCATTTGAGTCTATCAAGGATAATTTTATGGGCTTAGTTGCATTCCAATTTGAACAACCCTCATAATATTTTTTTTCTCATAGGGAAATTAAGTAACCTTACGTTCCACTGAAGTTAACCTCTTTCGTACAGATTTGATAGCATTGGCTTGTTTACCTGTAAGAAACAAAGAACAAAACAGCCATTTTTATTTCAACACTTGTACATGTTTACTATGTCAAGCAATTATTAAATAATTATGTTGTCCAGAAATGTCCAGCAGATGTTTAGAAATCGGGTATCTTAACTCTGGTTTAATACTGACATAAAATGACATGCTTTATACGCTTCAACATATATAATTATAGGATCCGTCGTGAGTTGTCTTTGGAGATCAACATTTCTTAAACGAGTCTAGAAAAAACAGGTTATTTGGCGACCTTAATAGTTTGTTTTCGTGACGAGTCTAAGAAATGTTGATCACAAAGACAAGAGTGGTGAATTTTTTTCATCACATTGTCATAGTTACCGAGTCAAACAACATCAGACATGAAGTATTTTAGACGGCGCCGTTACGTTTTCGCACCAAAAAGCTGGTGACGTCACGCATTTGTTATCGCACGTGTTGGAGAATATTGTTCCGTCAGGTGTTCTCTCTTGTTTATTGCTCGGTTGGATTACAACAGGCCTACAACTTCAAAAGAGGCCCACACGGAAGGTTTGGAAACCAAATGTGTAGCATCCTTTACGTACTTAATATATTAACTAAGAGAGACATGTCATATTATTACTCCGACAAATCATCCACATAAATTAATCGACGTCCTGTTTATTTAAAAAATTCAAATATAATGCTGCATAAAACAGCCTGGTAGTTACATCAAGTGGAGAGGTGAATTGTTCGGACACGATTGTAATATATTTGTACACTTACGTAATTTTCGTCTTACAGAGCTGATCATACCGGCTTGTTTACCTATAAATAAACATTTTGTTTACAGTTAATGCATGCATGCAATTATTCTATTGAGAAAAGTCAAGTACAGAAAAGTTCTACTGCCAGACATCTGAATATATATCCGCTTTGATATTCCGAATATAGTACCACTGTGACTACATCAGACCACACCAGTAACAGGTTGATATATTGATAACAACCCTCAAGTATTAAACATCTTCATTTTCAAAGATCCTAAACGAAGAATATGATTTTAACAGGTCACCGTATATAACAGAGGTCTGCAACGATGAACATGATTTTAACAGGTCATGATCGATAATATAGGTCCTAAACGATTACAATTATTTTAACAAGTCACAATAGACAACAGAGGTCTTGAACGTTGAACATAATTTTAACAGGTCATTATCGATAACAAAGATCTTTAATAATACATATGTTTTGAATTGGTCATTATTCAAAAGTCAGTTTGAGTGTTAGAATAAAATGGAATTAACTTACTTCGTCATTTTCAAAGATCGTTAACGATGAGTATGCTTTTAACAGATCATTATCGATGACAGAGATCTGAAACGAGGATCATTCGTATTACAGGTCACTATCCATAAGTTAGTTTGCTTCAATACAATTGATATAACTTACTTAGATCATTTTCGAACCGTTTGACGGACTCATTGATCTCGTCTCGTTTCGTCACCGTATTTTTTATCGCTGTATTCAATTTATACGCTATGCCCTGTAGCTTTGCATCGGTCTTCGACTGGAATTGAATCAACGAATTATTACAGTCTCATTTTATGTCTCCAAGTTGTTCCTCCAGGCGTTTATTAGATGTTTCAGAAGTTGTATTAATCAAATTCATCTGCATCTCTGGAATAAAAATAGTTATGTTTTAAGGAACATTATATGACCTGGGTACTGTTTTACTAACATTGCGTAAATGTCGCATAAGTTTGCGGATATATTTGTCACTTACGTAAATCCTTAAGTGTGTTTTACTATAATGTTAATAATTAAGTGTTTTTATAATGGCCTTGTTATTGGACTGAAGACTGTCATATAAGCCTGAGACCGAAGGTCTTTAAAACGTTTAAACTGTCATTCTCCAAGAATTGGAAGTATCGTTATCCGAAATACCGTCATCCGAAACTTGCACAAATCTATCCGACCTAGATTCTCATTGAAATTGTCACAAAAGTCTTCATTTATATCAAACATAGTTACTTCAACGTAATTTACTATGCCCGGTTATACTGTCGATGATGCTGTCCAGTGTCAACAAATGATTTACCAACTGGCTCAGAATACACTCCCCTTTGTTCAATTTTGTGCCGCCGCCTATTACAAAAGATATCCCCCCCCTCTCTGTGCTAAGTTTCATATTTATTCATTTTTTACTTGAATAGCTATCAGCGTTTTTGCAACTTTGGGTTAAGCGAGTCGCCGCACAAAATTGATGTCAATGACGTCATGTTCGTAAACGGTAACTATTCGCACATCACATTGCTCAAATAAATAGCTCATATCTCTAAACACATTGCATACAATTGCAATTTATTCAGTATTTAGCAAGAAAGATAGTTTGTTTATATAAAAACATTTCAGTTGTAATAAAATATCGCGACGGTCGAATATGTTAAATAATTATTCCATCATTATCATTCTAAAGTCGGCGTCCGCGTATGACGTCCGTATTGGCGAGCGACGTCCAACATTGAACCCTCATCTAATGCATTTCGGGCCTCTGCTTGATATAATAAACTTTATTTTCCGCGACAAAACATTGTGTACTAACGATATATAAGTATACTTCTACCAGAATTCCCTTCCGATGCACATTTCATCATTTTAAATATTAGTTGTTTAGCCTTTTCTCCTAGTTTGTGATAAAACAGTTTATATTCAAGCTTTGATTTTTGCCGAAATATGACGTGTTTTTTGAGACGGTACTGTTACTTGTCACGTCATATATTTATAACAGACACACTAATATCAAAACTGTTTTCGTCCGCGGTTATACAATGTTTTGACGACATGTCCAGTTAATTTGACAAATGTTGGAGAAATATTTAATAAAATATTAGTCATATGCTTTCCCATATCATACGGCGAAAACTGACGACGTTTTGATATGCGGCGACATAGCGTAACACCTTATATTTAACGTTCTATTAGTAAATCGCTACTAATAGTAGAACATTATATTTCACAAGTACAAACCGACATTAAATGCATCTAAACGAATATGATGTTTTTTTATTGTTATAACACGTAAACTTTACAAATTATAGGATTTGTCCCATTTCTGTTTAATCACCCCACGTAATTGCGCTTCGGTGTTATAGTTAGAACATATTGAGTAAATGTTTAATGATTAAAAAGGCGGAGCGAGCGTAGCAAAGCGAGTCCTTTTTAGTCATTAAAATTTACATAATATGTTATAACTGGTTTAGAATATAACCTCATGCATTTTGATTGGCCGATAGAAATTAGCACCAACACATGACGTCACGTCTGTTAAGAGCAAAATTATAATGATTAAATGTTTATTTAACCGCCAGAATTTAGCGTTTTCATCGGCTCATAATGTAGGTTAAATTCTAAAAGCTGTTAGCTAGTCAATGAACAATGGATTAGGATAATACTATTGTTGGTAATGTACTATAGAATACACAATATACGTGGGTGGTCCGCAAAAGTCGCGAACATTGATTTGTATTGTATTGTCGTCCATTGTATTCACAATTTGCATACATTGTCTTTTTTAGAGATATGTTATCATTATAATTGCTCAATTTGATGTTGATATCTTAAAGTTTTACAAATCTGCATGGTTTTATTGCACCTGCAGTAGGTCCGATCGGCGCACACTCTACGACTGATACTAATATAACGCTGTAAATAAGTATAGAAACACTGTATATACCACAAGATGAAAACATTGCCTTAGATATAACGCTGTGAATAAGATTATAAACACTGTATATACCACAAGATGAAAACAATGTCTTAGATATAACGCTGTGAATAAGATTATAAACACTGTTTATACCACAAGATGAAAACAATGTCTTAGATATAACGCTGTGAATAAGATTTTAAACACCGTATATATATTATACCACAAGATGAAAACATTGTCTTAGATATAACGCTGTGAATAAGATTATAAACACTGTATATATATTATACCACAAGATGAAAACAATGTCTTAGATATAACGCTGTGAATAAGATTTTAAACACCGTATATATATTATACCACAAGATGAAAACAATGTCTTAGATATAACGCTGTGAATAAGATTTTAAACACCGTATATATATTATACCACAAGATGAACATATTGTCTTAGATATAACGCTGTGAATAAGATTATAAACAATGTATATACCACAAGATGAAAACATTGTCTTAGATATAACGCTGTGAATAAGAATATAGACACTGTATATACCACAAGATGAAAACATGCCATTTTATTTTTAGTTCGTCTTTTTATTGAGGTTACAATAAAGACCAATGTACGGATTTCAGCGGTCTTACATGTATTACAGAGGTGGTCTTTAATTGAGTGTGGTTATCCCTTATAAATGGTCATCGGTAGGTTAAATTAGTTGCTCCGCCTCGCCAGGTACGAATTTAACTGACCATGTATCATCCTGTACCAGGTCACTAGATGTCAATGTAACTAATAATATATCTGTATATTATAGGTTAAGGATAAAATTTTCAGCGAACAACTTGTAATTAAAACATAATAATACTTCTATTTCATATAAATGTGCGATAATACATACACAGAAAGTGTATATACATGTATACAAGTAAACATAATACAAATAACACAAAGAAAATCCCTCCCTCAATTTCTCCCTAATAATGGGTGTTTCAAGAGCAGCGTGACATACCACTGTCACGAGAAACTGACTCCAAAGGAATAGTGATACTTCCTTTAAGGAGACAGGAGACCCCCAACGAAAAAGGAGATTTCCCGACTAAAAGGACAAATTTCTCAAATTACTGACAATGACAAGACATTTTTATGACTTATTTCCGGTGCGCCGGGTCCAACGTATGACCACTCCCGGATATGTTATGCATTAAAGTTAGTCCAATGAGTCAACACATCTCACTGAAAACCAACAATCTCTCTTTTACGACGAGATTATGCACCACATATATAACTTAAGACACTGTTTACTTCTGTACTAGTGTTTCAAGAACGGCGTCACATACCAGTCAAACTAATCATCAGCCAGAATATGAACTGAAATGCTTCACTTCCGTGTAGAAAAGGATTATAAAGTTGCCATGTTTTATTACCCAGCTTAGATCGATCTTTGACTGTTTTTGTCCTTAAAAGTTCAAGCCATGCTTAACCCAAATTTATGATCGCGTGTTTGACATTGATGAAATACAGCCAACTTCAAGTATAAAATAGACAAGTCAGACAATCAAAGTTTGTGGTTGTCAGTGTTACATTAAGTAGAAAACATTAACACGAGATGTATGAATATTATACTCAACAAGTCAGTCAATATAATTCAGTTGGATACCCATGCCTCAAACAGGTTTTGTTCGAACACCCTAAAACCTGGAAAGGTTATTCTGACAAAAATGATTTTGTACAGGGTGTTAAAAAAGTTCGTTCTCAATGTTTGAGTTTCAATACTTTATTTTTCTGACTTCAGAAGACTTTAAAATTTCCAGGTTAAAAATCAAGAGTTTTCTACCATTGTTCTAATCTTTTTGGCACTAAATGAAGCTATTAGAGTTAGAAATTAACATTGTCTACTGCATCCATAGCTAAAATAAAACTTTATGAATTTTAATTTTGAGAATGAACTTTTTTAACACTCTGTACTAGTATACTAATTGCTTTCTTCGCCGTATTTGCCCACTTGCTATTTATGTTCAATGCTCTGCATGTAATATCCAGTGCTCCGCTTGTAAATTCTACAGATATTGTCATTGTTTAATATTCTAGCGGTGTCATTTAATACACCCGCTTTCTATATGACGCCGTACTAATTTGAATTTAATGGTTTCTGATCTATTACATTGTACATATCATATATTATTCTTTAATAAATTTAATAAGCTCGTTCCGTAATGGCTTTAATCTATTTTACTTTCATATCCTAGTTTTATTGCGTGGTCTAGATAATTACGTTGGTTGCAACAGTCTTATAACTGCGCCTGTCTAATCATTGTAGTTTCTACATTCCTGGTAAGCGTCGTACACAGAACGTGTTCTATATAATTACGTTGGGTGATTTCAGTGATAAGACTGCGCTTGGCTAACCGTCTTTGCCTCTACACTTCTGGTTAGCGTCGTGCACAGAGCGTGTCCTAGATGATTACGTTGGGTGATTTCAGTGATAAGACTGCGCCTGGCTAACCGTCTTTGCTTCTACACTTCTCGTTAGCGTCGTGCACAGAGCGTGTCCTAGATGATTACGTTGGGTGATTTCAGTGATAAGACTGAGCTTGGCTAACCGTCTTTGCTTCTACACTTCTGGTTAGCGTCGTGCACAGAGCGTGTCCTCGATGATTACGTTGGGTGATTCAGTGATAAGACTGAGCTTGGCTAACCGTCGTTGCTTCTCCACTCCCGACTCATGTTGGAAGGAAAGGCTTGTCAAACAAGCGATCTGAGTTTGAAACTAGGTGAACATGTTATGTTCTTCCAAGGTATTAGCTACGGTCATGTTATCGATGTGATGACATTGTAAGTTTGCAAGTTATTACTACAATCAGTTGAAAACTTAAATTATGCCAGGTAAGCTGGTTGAACAGTATAAATGTCTGACTGATACATTGTGGAAAGCAGCTCTAAAGCAGCAATATATAAGTTTTTATAAGTTTATTTGGAACATTAGGCATTTTTGCCCATCAGTTTACATGCATATAACAACAATATTATAATATATGTTCCGTTACAGCAATGATATTAATAAAATACATCTTCATCATGTAATATATACCACAATATTACACTCACTCCTGTACACGCTCCAGTTTACATTCTACCTCACTCACACAAATACAGACATACATCATTCACACGCATGCGTACACGCAGGCACACATGCAAGCACACACACGTACACCCACACACATACGCACACACGCACGCACACACGATCGCACATACACACATACGCACACCCACACGCACACATACACGCTCCCACATACACACATGCATGCACATCAACAACCACACACGCACGCAGACACACACACTACACATAGCTATGTACATGTACAAATATTCAAATATTCACTGAAAATCTTCAGGGAATTAGGTATATAGTATTTGGTATTTGAACACATTTCATAATTAACATTGAGTGTATATTTGAGTTGAATATTTCATATGATAATAACAAGTAAAGAATATAATTTGGAGAAGAAAGGTAATTATTTATAAAGTACTTCGTCTCGTTTTTCTAAGGCTTTAAAAATAAAGATGGATAATTTTCTACAGACTGTGGGTTGTTCTGACGACATGAGACTGATGAATTTTGGAATATTTGGGTGTGTCCAAAATTTCTTATTAATATATATTTTTCTTAGGTCGTTGTATAAGGGGCATTCTAGCAAGAAATGAAATTCGTCTTCTAATGATTGACACATTTTACATTTGCGTTCTGATCTTGGTATTATTTCTGGTCTGTGCCATCTACAAAAATCTATTAATAGTCTACCGTTTTCATTTACAACTAAATCTTGCGTTTTACGCGGTAATGAATCGTCTGCATGATAATCCTCAGGAATAGCATCAAATTCGTGTATATAATCATTAACAACATAATCCTTATAATTACCAACCCTACTGTTAAAGTCACCCGTAATTAAGAATGTATAATTTTCATTTTCGTTTTTGAAGCTTAAAATATCATTAGTTAAGTATTCAAAAATATTCTGATCATTGAAATTTTCTCTACTGCTATTTGACGGCTTATTATAACATAGACATACATATAAATCATCAGTGAGGTCTAAATACCTCCCGTCAATCTTAATCCATATCCTACAATCTTCAACGGATTTTACAAATGACACATACTCATAGAGTTTTTGTGAAACATAGATAATGAGGCCTCCGCTACTACGGACGGCCGAGTTATGTATAAGTTTACGATGAAGAATAAAATGTGAGAAATTGTCAACATTATAGTCAAAACATTTACTTGACCAAGTTTCCGTGAACAATAAAATATCGTTTGATTCAAATAAATGTTCAAGTTCCTTCGTATTAAGTTTGTTATATCTACGACCCACAAGTCCTTGTACGTTTACCACACAAAAGTTAATGTCATCGTTCTCCGTGTGTTTCTAATGTTTACATGACCTTTCACCCTGACTTCCTTCTGGTGGTGGCCAATCATCGTCCTTCTTGCTTGATCTTTCGGAATTTACAGTTCTATTTTCACCTGATTCGTGTTGTGTATTGTTCGTGTCGTCGTGTCTTACTACATGTACCATATTGGGGCTCCTAGAGGTACTATGTCGCTGTGTTGTAGGTTTCCCTTTGTCCGCTCCTGTTTGGGTTTTATTTTTACTTGTTTCCCCCCTTGCTGTAGCCTTGTCATTGCGAGAAGAGCCCGTGTTAGAGTCCCGTCCTGTTTCACGATATTGTTTGTTTACATTTGAGGGGGCGTGGTTACAAGGCGATTCAATATTATTGTTTTTGACAGATACAGGGCTGTCTGCTATAGTTGATTCTGAGTATAAACCCTTGCGTCTACTGACGGATTCCTCTGCTGCAGGGACAGAGCACGTTTGAACGTGTGTATGGCTTTCACAGTGTGGACCCATATACAGTCTATCAATACTAAGTGTCTCAAACCAATTGGAGAATTTGTCTTCAACCAGCTTGTTCTGTATGTAGAGTTTCGCAGGGAATTTAATTCGTATTTTCTGCTCGCGTCGTTTGGCTGTTTGTACAGCATTAAATTTGTATAACTCACGTCTAGTCGTGGCGATTTCATGCGGGTAGTCACGATCTATTCCAAAAGGCGACCCTTGTAAATTGTATGCATGTTTAAGGAAATAATTCGTATCAGTGTAGTGTAGCAATTTGATTATAATCGGACGTTTCGGGTCATTTCTCTTGGCTGGCGGCACGTTGTTTATTGAACCAAGCCTGTGTGCTCGTTCTATGTCCACACCATTCGTGTCAATATCTAGTTCATATTGTAAGAAATTCAATATCAACTGTTTACAATCACGACGAGATTTCTCAGTTATGCCATAGAATATTAGGTTGTTTCGTCTACTTCTTGCCTCTAAGTCGACGGATTTGTACGCCAGTACTTTCAATTTCATATCATGAGCACTGATCTTACGTTCCACTTCATCTATACGTTTGTTTACATTTGTAATAGTTTTGTTTATCTGTTGAATATCCGATAGACACAAAGACTGTTGTTTTTCTACATTCGATAATATGTCACTGTTTTCATTTATTGATTGAAACATTCTAACCAGTTTATCATCAGTAGACAGTCTATTAAAGCTACAATTGCTATTACTACCTGTACTTCGTCGCTTGCGTTTTTTGTATGTGGCGGCATCTCTCCACCCACCATATCCGCTTGTACCCTCAAACCGGTTCTGTGTTGGGACGTTTACATAATTATTGTCACTTTCACTGTTTCTGATTGTATTCCACACATCACTATCACTTAAATGGTTCGCCATTATCGCTTTTAGGTCCGATATTACTCTTTATTTTACGATTTTTTACCACCGAGAATTTTTTTCAAATCTTTACTGTACCGGAAACGGAAGTTACTGAATAACTGAATGACCATTATGGCTTCTACAATGACGATTTTAGTTGTTTTGGCCGGAAAGTAATGCAATAATTTAATTATATCATATAATTCGTGTTCGATGTCGGTCGCGAGAGCCGTACCTATCGGATGAAGGCACACACGCGATGTTTCACCTTTTAATGACATAATTATTATGTTGGTGTCGAATTGCATTTTGTTGTTGTTATTATTGCGTTTGATGTTGTTGCTTTGACTTGCTGCCTGTAGATTTATTTGGTGTGTTCCTTTTTTCTGTGTTTTGCTGTTTCTGATAAGTGCTGTCTATCTTGTCTTATTCATTATAATGATGTCTAGGCATGCGCATAAATCAAACATGGAACAACAAATCAGACAGGGAAGGCAGCAATTAACATTACCCGCAAAGAAAGAAAGGATAACAATAGAACAAACATATAACTAGTACAAGTCGCAAGGTCAAGCATAATAATGAACCAGACGAAATGGTGAAACTGAATAGTCACAAAACATAATAACACATTGGACAAAGAATGCAGCATTAAACAGCAACAGCAGATAAAGAAAGGAACACAACTACACAAAGGAACACAACTACACAAAGGAATACATAGATACACAAAGGAACACAACCACACAAAGGAACACACAGATACACAAAGGAACAAAACTACACAAAGGAACACACAGATACACAAAGGAACACAACTACACAAAGGAGCACATAGATACACAAAGGAACACAACTACACAGAGGAACACATAGATACACAAAGGAACACAACTACACAAAGGAACACATAGATACACAAAGAAACACATAGATACACAAAGGAACATACATATACACAAAGGAACAAACTACACAAAGGAACACACAGATACACAAAGGATTACAACTACACAAAGGAACACATAGATACACAAAGGAACACAACTACACAAAGGAACACATAGATACACAAAGAAACACATAGATACACAAAGGAACACAACTACACAAAGGAACACATAGATACACAAAGAAACACATAGATACACAAAGGAACACACATATACACAAAGGAACAAAACTACACAAAGGAACACATAGATACACAAAGGAACACAACTACACAAAGGAACACATAGATACACAAAGGAACACAACTACACAAACAAACACATAGATACACAAAGAAACACATAGATACACAAAGGAACACACATATACACAAAGGAACCAAACTACACAAAGGAACACACAGATACACAAAGGAACACAACTACACAAAGGAACACTCAGCTATAAGTCAAAAGGCACAACATGATACTGAACAACAAAATGACGAAACTCAAGATAACAACAAATCAGACAGGGAAGGAAGAATGACAAAGACAAGTTGTATGTATGTTTACGAGACGTTGTTCAGAATAAACAATACTGTTAGTTGTATTAAACAGACATTGACAATGAAGACAGACGTTAGAATTATTACGGCTAAATGTGACATTTATCATATCAAAAACAATTTTGGCGATCGATGGTCAAATTATTGTTATCATTTTTTGCCGATTTGTTGTGGCAAAGGAATATTTAGAGGTTAATACACGACACAGCTGGGTAGGGATGTAAAAATCAACACGGAAAATTAATAATCACCTCGAGGGCGATTATCACCTCGCGACCAGGCTCTGAAGTGTATTAAAGTATTTAATACAATTGTTCGTTTTACAATATCAACTGAGAACAAGTGAAGTAAAAAGTATTCATGTAGTTAAACACTAAGGGTGCAACCAATTAAATGCAGTAACAATCACATACAATTGTAAAATAAATCTGACATCTAGACAACGTACGTCATTTTGGCTCCAACGTGACGTCACGTTTACATGAACAACGTAACCCGCGGCCCGGGCGGAATAGTGATAACCAAGCGCGTGATACTATATATAGTAACAAGTATATTGATAATGGTTATTGTTTGCTGCTGCTGAAACTTTGTAACACTTGACTTTATTTTAATTTTCACTGTGGTACAGTTGAGTCGTGCTCAAACATTCAATGAAAACACTAACTGAATAAAAAACGTTAGCGTTTCTTCATGTTTCCATTCATTAAAGAAGAATAAATATATCATAGAACAATCAACAATTATCTATAAAAAGTAAAGATCCTAAAAAGCACGAAGTTCAACGATTAGATGTTGCGAATGCATCAATTTAACAACAGCCGATGTTTAACTTAAGCAATAAAATGCAAATGGCATAGAGCGTAGTCCTTAAGGATTTGATCTTGCTATTATTTGTCATGTATTGTTCACCTTAAGTTGGAACCGTTGCGTGTGCTGAACCAGTTTATGTAATTACTCTTCTGTGCGCATTCAGCTGAGGCACACTTCCAAGAAACATTTAAACACTAATATTACCTTTAACAAAGACAAACGCTGACTGTTTCTAGGAAAGTTTTCCAACGGGATAATGTATATTATAATGGCCACTTTGGCAAATGATCGTCCATTGTTTTGATGCTGTACGTATCACTAAAATATTTTCAGTTTGATATAGAAACGTTCAGTGTTTTGTATATATAAACATTTGTTCTGTGATACTGGGTTCTGTTGATGATGTTATTGGTGTGTGCAGTTTTGTCATGTTGTCATATATTTGTACAAAGAAATAGCATACAGGGTCAGTGACAAGTGTGCTAGATTCCAATAACGATAACAATGTTGATTTTTTCCACACGTGCTGGATGGCATTCGGTTTTGAAAGGGTGAGGTAGCTTTATATTGGATACAGTACAGGCAAACTGCTTTTGTGAAGCGACTGTCGTATATAAATGACACATTGTTGCCAAACAGCGTTACACCCTAAGACACGAACAACATCCAGACCCCCGAAGAATATGGCTTCATGCACAGGCAAGAAAACATCAACACGAATCTAAAATACAAATCACATAGTTTTGTCATCGCGTGTTGCACTTTTAGTAGCGTGAACCATGCTTTAAGTGTGTCATTGTGCAATGGTTGTGTTTGAACCATGCTTTAACTGTGTAATTGTGTAATGTTTGTGTTTGAAACTCGGAGTTTGGTGTTTTTTGAACTTCTACAATGAATGCAGCAAGGAAAATTGAATCGATCTATTACATTATACTTATCAAGTGAAGCCAAACGTCCCGCTATGTAATACTTCCTAATGCAGTAAGCCAAATAAAAGCGATCTATCAAATTATAAGGTCATTGTGCAAGAAACATGCAAAGTTCGCAGGCAATTCAAAGACGCAATTCGACATGAGACACGAGACAAGAGACACGAGACATACGTATATCAAGCTTAGAGACGAGGACGAGTACCCATAGACTGTCATATGATAAATGAACAAGGTCAAAATCAACAGAGGGGCAGTCCCCTGGGGTAAGATTGGACTTAAAGCCCATCGATACAAAAAAATTTATTACCAAAATATTATAAATTCGATTAGATAGTTTGAAATAAACATACATTTAATATACTCCATCGCTTTAAGTTCTTTGTAAGACGATTATGAGACTGTTCAGCTGAATAGTCTCAAGACAGTTCGTTGCTAAATGTGAGCGATTTACTGAATGTCTTGTGGACCATGTGTTATGGTTTTGTGAACATTCCGAGCAGAACAGAGCACACTTGATTATAGAACATTTGAGAGTAATAGGATTGTATGACTTTTACTAATTACTATATCTATCCACACTTGAAATGATTAAGCGACTGGTATATCGTGCTTTGGACAGCTAAAACTAGGCATTATAGTCATTTTGCTGTGGAAACTGGGTCATTCAGCTAGTTATAATTTATTATACTTTTCGACAGCTTGGACTTGGGCGGATCTGCGTTTGTTTAGTTGGGCATTGTGTCTTTATGTGTTTTATGTTTCCTGTGCTCGGTTGGTTCAGTTGGGCACTGTGTTTTGTGTGTTTTAATGTTTTCTGTGCTCGGCTGGTTAAGTTGAGTGCTGCCTTCCCTGTCTGACTTAATATAATTTTTTTATCCAAATATGTCTGTAACTTCAAACTGCTTATATTAAGTTCGTATGCGACATGTTATAAAGATAATTTATTCAAATTATTAAATTAATGCTGTTTATATTTGATGTCTTATATAATATATTATATATTTCTTCACATAGTTACCCTTAATCCTTCCTTGAATTTCGATTTCGAACAAGGCTGGATATCCAATTGTATAACTAGCTACTACATTGTGTTATTTATGTTTGATATGTAAAGTTCTTATATTTGTGACTTACTTGATACATATCTTATATGATTGTTATTGTAAAGCTTATAGCTTATACATCTCATGTTCACTCAAAAATTAAGTTTTGAGTGAACTTCAGAGTAAACATCTGAGTTAACTTCTGCCAAAAGTTCATTTGTAAATTATTTTTTGAGTTAACTTCTGAGTTAACATTTGAGTTAACTTCTACCAAAAGTGCACTCGTAAATTAATTTTTGAGTTAACTTCTGAGTTAACATTTGAGTTAAATTCTGAGTTAACATTTGAGTTAACTTCTACCAAAAGTTCACTCGTAAATTATTTTTTGATTTAACTTCTGAGTTAACATTTGAGTTAACTTCTGAGTTAACATTTGAGTTAAATTCTGAGTTAACATTTGAGTTAACTTCTACCAAAAGTTCACCCGTAAATTAATTTTTGAGTTAACTTCTGAGTTAACATTTGAGTTAACTTCTGAGTTAACATTTGAGTTAACTTCTGAGTTAACATTTGAGTTAACTTCTGAGTTAACATTTGGGTTAACTTCTGAGTTAACATTTGAGTTAACTTCTACCAAAGGTTCACTCTTAAATTAATTTTTGAGTTAACTTCCGTGTTTACATCTAACAGCAACCTGCCAACTTCACATACCTTCTCAAACGTAACCTTGTTGTTGTGTAACTTATATTATATTTGCTGTACATGTATAAATGTACATGATATGTATTATGATCACTCTTTAGAATTAGAGGAATAAGACATAAAATGATTAGATAGTTTGAAATAAACAGACATTTAATAATCAAAACATAATATTAACCAAATTTAATAAAATGTTTTTTAAACATAGAAGTAATTCATATTATGGACTTTCTGTCGAGTGAACGAGAGACTGTATAAAATCATTTATAGATTGTTGCTTTTCTTGTGGACAAACCGATTGATGAGATTACTGAAATGTATTGTCTTAAACAAATGAAATATGACCAAGACAAAAGTGTCAACATTGCTGTTTTAATGGACAACACCCACGGGAACAAAAGCACTTAAATCTTGCTCAAAGAGATAATATAAAGTCGGACAAGGAAGGCAACGCTCAACTTAACAAGCCGATCACAGAAAACATACAAACATCACATACCACAATTACATAGCACAATGCTCAACACATAGCTGTACGAGAAAATAAACTGCCTACGTCCAAGAGCCAGCTTCAGCATTCAAAATGTTGTGTTGCTTACTTACAGTTCCAGCTAAAAGTACAAGGATTATCACGTGACAGTACAACCGTTCCAACTGAGAGTATCATAATCGCCTAAGGCAGTGTAACTATAACTATATAACCATTGCTGTTTATTTTATTCAAATAAATCCCTAAACGAGGCTACATAAATTCCATTGCATAGTTCGCCGATGCTTACACTAGCCTTTTGTTTACAAATAAAATGACAATTAAATGAATTCCCGATGTTCATTTTTGTTCGATCTTGTCATCTTTCAATCCACAGTGAAAACAAGCGACCAGTTGACCGCGCACTGTTGATATTACCCATGTCATTTATAAGGCTAGACTTATCTCCGGCGATATACAATTATGTTTATGTGGATATTCCAAGAAAACTGTCCTATACCCTAGCTGTTTATATTTGTTCACCCTAACCAAAAGTACATGAATCTCCTTGCTACACTAAGACAGTATGAGTAATGTAAAGAAGCTTGTGGTGAAAGTCTTAAGACAGCTTAAGACTAATGACGTTGTTTTCCATTAGCAGACAGATATATACAATAGAACCACCAGGCCTCAGACAACTTGAGACAACAAAACAAGATCTCTGTGTAGTAGGTCAGACATAAGATCGTAAATCATTAACAATGCAATCTAACGACATTAGAACAATAAATCATCGAACAATATTGACAATGTGATCTGTGATTCTATTAAAAGGTGAATACAAAGAAGTCAAAGAAGCAAACTACTGTAAAAGCATTCATTGTCGCGAGTATTAATATTCGCGGGTATTAAATTTCGCGGGTATAAAATTTCACGGGTATTACAATTTGCGGATTTTGGAAATTTAAATTCATGAATTTAAGAAACCACCCAATCTTCATCTTATCATGGGCATATCATAATATTATTTCCCTTTCAATGTTGATCAATAGATACACAAACTCCCAGCTAAATTGATAAACATCAAACTTTGATAATGATGAACGAAACAAGACGAACAGCACTCAGCAGTCACAGCAAACCTCGAGGAACCACATACACGAACAGTTAGATGTAAATGACTAGTGACAAATACAACACGACATTCCGACAGCATTTCACAACAGTCAGCCAAACATACATGGTGTTTAAGTCAATAAGCATTAACGAATTGCAAGGGCAACCACACATGCCAAGGGCCACCGTCAACAGTAAAGGCGCAGAAACGAAAAATAAGTTTTGCAATTTTCTATTTTAACTAAGAAATGAACAAAACCTTATTACATAAAACAACGATTGAAGCTTTTTCAGACGTGCAGACGCTCTTAAGGTTCCAGCCTAAGTATTTTACATAGCAAACATATGTACAAGTAATGCAGAATGTTAAGATTTATAATTGCTGACATTATAGCATGTCGCTTAAAGCCTTTTGTGCATCGTAACGTAATCAAAATTTGAATAATTGAAAAGCTCCGAGGGCATGCATTAAATTCTCACAAACAAAAGTAACGAATAATGTGTTTATATTCTGCTCTATTGCATTAAAATAAGCTTGACGACATGCTGTTCTGTTTGAATGAAAAAGTAATTTTCATTTTGAAGCCACGTACAATAGACCCCCCTCACACACGCCGCGTAAACTTTGAAGCAGGCCTTTTACGATATCGGAGGGTAATAGTCAGTCATAATAATATGCTACATGGGTACATTTGTTTTGGCTATAACAGACTAAATAATATATAGTACCAAGTTTATATGTTTACATTTATTGTCTTTTCACGGCATTATTTCATTTTGATTAACTTTTATGATCATATCATACACAGCGACATAGTTTGATGAGTTCTTTGTGATTTGGCCCATAAAACTTCTAAGTCGTAGAGTCTGATGTTTAGACTAGCAGTCCGTTGACTAGGGACAACCTACTGTTCCAATAAACATATACAAACTGCATTGGATACCTCTAGTTGACCGAGCTACGAAGCGCTTTTCTTACACAGAGGACTCAATTTAATTAATTATTGAAGCATAATGTTTTGTTTAAAGGCCCGTTTCTTTTGTTGCTCAATATACATTCGTTCATCCTACCTACATTATATAGCAAAGTGCATGACTTGAAGCAATTTGCAAAATTTTCATTTCAATTTTAAACAACCGTCTGGAAGTATTAAATATTGGTATACGCATAAATACATATTAATATTCTGAAATATTGTATTAAATATCCCTAAAGGGTTTGAATTATTGTATTACCCGGCCAAATAAAGATATAGTGTGATACATTACCCCCAGCATGACGCAGACAATGTCATAAATGCCATCATATTTAATACAATCTTAATGTCTTATCCAGGATTTTTGCGGTTGTTGCACTGAAGTAACTTTCATCTTTTTAATTGTTTGTTGACTTTTTTGGGTATGCGTGAGTAAGAGCTGTTTTTGTGAATAACATATCCTGATATAACTAAATTCATCCATGAAATGAGCAGTTGACTTGTTTTTTTTGACGAGATTGAAAACACCGAACTTGTCAAACCAATTTCTCGTTGAACTATCATATTGGGAATCTTATAATGCACACAACAGCTCAAGGCAGGAGAATAATGACAGAATTATCAATAGTGTGGCACAAATCTTGTTATGACGTTAAAACATGCACCACTGCTTTATGGTATTGTCAAGAGAACACTGACAACTGTGTGTCGATAGAGAGTTTATTTCATTAGCATTTGAACATTTCGTGTTTGCCGTTTTAAACACGCCTGGGATTGAAACAACTGAATTATGTCTTTAAAGAGAGCATCGTCGTTGTTATGTTTAGACAAAACATAGATTAACAGGACACCAAAAATGCTGCATCGGTTTAGAAAATTATAATATTTTTGTAAGAAAAACAACGAACACGGTAAATGCAGACTTTAGTAGAAAGCCTACGCAATAATTGAAGGTACGAGTAGTGTATGCAATTGATACATATACAGGGTAGCAATACCACGTGGCTTTTGGCTACAGTTATAAGTAGAAATTTGTAAACATTGGAACACAAATATAGCCATAAGTTTTTTATTTCTTCATCGTTTTCTATAAAATAAACGCTACGCTAAGGGGAAAAGTATTTGCTTTCAGTGAAATATAATATCTTTTTCAGCAGTTTTACCGATTTTCCATTACCCTGTGAAACCTACACGTTCCACGGTTTCACAACGTAATAGACAAAACGGCACAGCCGCTGAAATTTTTTTTATATTTCATGGAAAGCAAATAATTGTCCCCTTAGCGTTGCGTATATTTCATAGAAATCGATGAAGAAATAAAATACTTAAGGCAATTTTTTTTCCAATGTTTACAAATTTCTTCTTGTAACTGTAGTCAAAAGTCACGTGGTATTGCTACACTGATATAGTAGAAAACATACACACATTTAGGTATTGTGTGTTATTGATGTACTTAATATAAAGTCTACAAACATTTTGCATTTAATTGATTGATTCATTAGTGACTAACGGTTGTTATATTTCAAGTTGTAAATGCTTCCATATTTGACGTTTTCTCTTTCCTTATCGATCTCGATACGTCTGAAACATTTCGTCAGAAAACTAAACATGAAATTACCTTTCAGTCATTCTGACAAATTATAGAGTTTTATTACATGTCACATATAATGTAACATCAGACTGACAAATATATAATTCTTAGCCTGGTATTCATATAACATCTCATTGGGAAACATACATATTTAGAGTTAACTTACTTTTGGCATTGCCTGTGCCTTTTTGTCTTACATGTAAAGTATAATTGTAGTTTTGGGCATTGTACCGTGCAATTAAGGTATGTGATGTTTTCTAAGTTCGGCTGTTTAAGTGCTGTCTTCTGCATTTGCGCGGAATTGTAGAATGAGCTAAACGTTCTTGGTGATTATAATAGCTCTTTACATAATGCTTGGACAAAATGAACAATTCAATATTAATTTTATTGTTGTTCTGTTTAGCTGGCTTAAAACAGCGTAGTAGTAAACATACATAATTAAGTTAACTTACACCTTTGTGATGCACCTATTTCCGGCAAATTGATGAATGAAAAAATACAGTACTATTAAGACATCGCACAAGGAAGGCAGCACAGAAAACATATAAAAACGTCATATACCACGATAACATGAAAACAATGAGGCACAGACAATAAACCAACATTTCAAAGTAGCACTTAACATATTGCTTGAAACAGTGTACACTTTCAATATTCAACTGATGTCCTGTTTTTGCTGTTTTGTATGTTATCGGGCTAAAACGTTGGTGAGACGTTGGAAAGATGTCGTTTCAAGTCGCGATTTGACAATAACTACTTAATGATGTTTTGTGTTTGCTGTTCTGTATGATATAGTGTACACAACCATTGAGGAGACATTTGAAAGACGTCGCTTCACGTGACGACCAGACAACAACAACAAACAATTGTCTTGTTATATGGTTTCATGTAAAATACGTTTGAAAGACGTCGCTTCCCGATCAGCAATCAGAACAAAATTACAGAAAATCGTCTTATGTTTGCGGTTTGTTATTCTATTATGCATCAATTGTCTGTGGTATTCAATTTGGAAATGCATCAGTTAACTTCCACCTGTAAAACGTCTGTCTCCTGATGAGGTTCATGTCATTTTCCTGACAACATAATCACTAACTATCAGATGATTAAATTGAAACTTTAATTGCAATCGATAGACACATTACAATCAACATGTACCTAGACAGTAGAATGTCTGTGTGGAAACATCAAAGGTTAAAACCTCCGGGACTGGTATACACAATACAATGAACATGTACCGAGAGAGTAAAATGTCTGTGTAGAAACATCAAAGGTTAAAACCTCAGGGACTGGTATACACAATACAATGAACATGTACCGAGAGAGTAAAATGTCTGTGTAGAAACATCAAAGGTTAAAACCTCAGGGACTGGTATACACAATACAATGGACATGTACCGAGAGAGTAAAATGTCTGTGTAGAAACATCAAATGTTAAAACCTCAGGGACTGGTATACACAATACAACGAACATGTACCGAGACAGTAGAATGTCTGTGTAGAAACATCAAAGGTTAAAACCTCCGGGACTGGTATACACAACACAATGAACATGTACCTAGACAGTAGAATGTCTGTGTGGAAACACCAAATGTTAAAACCTCCGGGACTGGTATACACAATACAATGAACATGTACCGAGACAGTAGAATGTCTGTGTGGAAACACCAAATGTTAAAACCTCCGGGACTGGTATACACAACACAATGAACATGTACCGAGAGAGTAGAATGTCTGTGTGGAAACATCAAATGTTAAAACCTCCGGGACTGGTATACACAATACAATGAACATGTACCGAGACAGTAGAATGTCTGTGTGGAAACATCAAATGTTAAAACCTCCGGGACTGGTATACACAATACAATGAACATATACCGAGACAGTAAAATGTCTGTGTAGAAAAATCAAAGGTTAAAACCTCCGGGACTGGTATACACAACACAATCAACATGTACCGAGACAGTAGAATGTCTGTGCGGAAACATATTCACAGTGCTTCTAAACGTTAGTACAATGTAGAACACTTACGATTTTATCAAAGTCTTAACATAGACTGAGTGTGTCGGCTGAACAAGTTTTCAATATTTTATTAACATAATGTAAAGAGCTACTATAATCACTATAAGTAAATGTTCGCATTTTCTAATGAACTTTCCTCTACTAATGCTTTTACGCCAACACTATTTTCTGAGAGCGAAATTGTGAATCTTCATACAACTAGCTGCGAAGTACTTAAAACTAGTATACGCGAAGGCCAACACAAGCTACCAACTATGTATTGGATTCCAAAACTGCACAAAACCCCTTACAAAGCTGGTTTTATTTCTAATTCTAGTGTTTGCACAACTACAAATATCTCTAAGTTACTAACGTCATGTTTGATTGCTAAAAAAATTCATGTCCAACGATATTGTGAAAATACTTATGAAAATTCAGGTATTAATCAGGTATTAATCTATTTTGGTCTATTAAAAATTCTAGTATTATTCTTGACAAAATTCATAGGAAACAAGATGTTTCTTCTCTTAATACTGATGATTTTATTCTAAAGCATTTTTACTAACAACATATTGGATAAATATACTATGTGGACCTGCAGCGATGTTTGTGAAGCCCTTATATTTCTCCTTGATATCATTTTTGCTAGGCTGGGCTCTACTATTTATAGACAAATTATCGGTATTCCAATGGGAACTAATTGTGCACCAAATGTTAAAACCTCCCGGACTGGTATACACAACACAATGAACATGTACCTAGACAGTAAAATGTATGTGTAGAAACATCAAAGGTTAAAACCTCCGGGACTGGTATACACAATACAATCAACATGTACCTAGACAGTAGAATGTCTGTGTGGAAACACCAAATGTTAAAACCTCCGGGACTGGTATACACAACACAATGAACATGTACCGAGACAGTAGAATGTCTGTGTAGAAACATCAAAGGTTAAAACCTCCGGGACTGGTATACACAATACAATGAACATATACCGAGACAGTAGAATGTCTGTGTAGAAACATCAAAGGTTAAAACCTCCGGGACTGGTATACACAACACAATGAACATGTACCTAGACAGTAAAATGTATGTGTAGAAACATCAAAGGTTAAAACCTCCGGGACTGGTATACACAATACAATCAACATGTACCTAGACAGTAGAATGTCTGTGTGGAAACACCAAATGTTAAAACCTCCGGGACTGGTATACACAACACAATGAACATGTACCGAGACAGTAGAATGTCTGTGTAGAAACATCAAAGGTTAAAACCTCCGGGACTGGTATACACAATACAATGAACATATACCGAGACAGTAGAATGTCTGTGTAGAAACATCAAAGGTTAAAACCTCCGGGACTGGTATACACAACACAATCAACATGTACCGAGACAGTAGAATGTCTGTGCGGAAACGTATTCACAGTGCTTCTAAACGTTAGTACAATGTAGAACACTTACGATTTTATCAAAGTCTTAACATAGACTGAGTGTGTCGGCTGAACAAGTTTTCAATATTTTATTAACATAATGTAAAGAGCTACTATAATCACTATAAGTAAATGTTCGCATTTTCTAATGAACTTTCCTCTACTAATGCTTTTACGCCAACACTATTTTCTGAGAGCGAAATTGTGAATCTTCATACAACTAGCTGCGAAGTACTTAAAACTAGTATACGCGAAGGCCAACACAAGCTACCAACTATGTATTGGATTCCAAAACTGCACAAAACCCCTTACAAAGCTGGTTTTATTTCTAATTCTAGTGTTTGCACAACTACAAATATCTCTAAGTTACTAACGTCATGTTTGATTGCTAAAAAAATTCATGTCCAACGATATTGTGAAAATACTTATGAAAATTCAGGTATTAATCAGGTATTAATCTATTTTGGTCTATTAAAAATTCTAGTATTATTCTTGACAAAATTCATAGGAAACAAGATGTTTCTTCTCTTAATACTGATGATTTTATTCTAAAGCATTTTTACTAACAACATATTGGATAAATATACTATGTGGACCTGCAGCGATGTTTGTGAAGCCCTTATATTTCTCCTTGATATCATTTTTGCTAGGCTGGGCTCTACTATTTATAGACAAATTATCGGTATTCCAATGGGAACTAATTGTGCACCGCTTGTCGCAGATCTGTTTTTATACTGTTACTAACGCGATTTCATGCTAAAATTGTCTCCCGTTTACAGCGTTTGATAATACTTCCCGATACATTGATGACATTTTAAATATTGATAATCCTTACTTTTCGGACAAGATCATAGAAATTTACCCTGACGAATTAACATAAAATAAAGCTAATTCATCCGATACACGCGCATCATTCCTAGATCTCGAAATTGTAATTGAAGCAGGTCAAATTGTTAGTAGAATTAACGATAAGAGAGATGATTTTAACTTCGATACTGTAAATTATCGTCACTTGGATTGAGATGTTCCACGGTCAACTTTGACCGCTTCTCAATTAATCCTTTTTGCTAGAGCTTGTTCTCGAGTGGAAGACTTTAATACTCGAAATCTTTGTATTGCTAATAAGTTACTGCAATAAGGCTATCGCTTCCATAACCTTCGTATAACATTTGCAAAATTTTATAGGCGTAATTTAGATCTCATTTCTAAATATGGTATTAATTTAAAGACACTTCTGCGATAAGGTCTGTCTCAGCCTGAATTTTATGGTAATGTGCTGTATAAATTTCGTAAGATTTTTGGTCATAGCCACTTCCATGATGTGTTTATCAAAATTATAAAACGTTTACTGAGTAGAGGATATGACACTTTAATTTTGCTAAGGACTGCATGCTTAGTGGAGGGTCCATTTACAGCTTGCCAGTGTGCTTCCTATTTCATTGTGTGATGACCGGACAATATACAGACTCTATGATATGCCTAATCTCAAGTCCTTTTGGACGGCTGACATTGACGCCTGTCGGTTACATTGTCTTGTCGTACCCTTGAATGTTTTGCTCTCTTGTTGCTCTGACTTCTGGTAGGTCATTGAGTACTTTCTGTGCTACTGGAACGACGCTATTCATATATGTTTCATGTTTTACACTCTTTTATTACCTGTCACTGTGACCTTTTTGTAAGAGGGCATTACATGGCGGGAAACTTGTATTTACACTGTTGTCTATTGGGTAAGTGTGAGGTTTGGTGCACTGAAAAACGTTAAAGCCCCCAGTGACATTTGTCGCAGTCCGTAACAAGGCGGAAGCCCTTTGGTCAACCTTTCTCTATGTATGCATTGTCCACTTTATAGTAAAAATACAAAATTACAAAAATATTTCGCTATTGTGCGTTCGTGTTAAACTGTGTTCATTTTGTATGTGCCATTCTGCAATTTCGTTGTCCAGCACAAGGCTGCTTCGTATCTTTCAAAATTGCATGTACACTATATATATGTTATAGATTGTCCTTGTGATGTGTAATGTCCCGTTGTTATTTTCCTCTTCACCTGGCTCTCGTTCCGTTTTAGTTTGACTGACTGAGGCGGCAGACCTCCGGGGCGGGCTGCCGTGTTTTCAGTTGGGTATTGTGCTTTGTGTGTTTTTAATGTTTTCTGTGCTGGGCTGGTTAAGTTGAGTGCTGCCTTCCCTGTCTGACTTAATATAATATTTTTCAGTGTGTGGAATATATGCGCAACGCAATATTTCAAGTTTTTCAGTAAGATGATTAGTAAATACCTGCACATGGGCCTGATACAAAATGTATACTCATAAATTCATGAAAGTAACATTTATTTGGAGCCAGAAAATACTTCTTTAAGTACCAATACAACACAAGCAACCAGTTAAATACTTGATATTGATACTCGATGATGGGCATCATGAATTTAAATCGTCTTCTGAAAGAACTGGTCATTATTACCGCAACCTTTCGATATGGTTGCCTTACTGAAATAACGAAGTGATTGATATATTAAGACTATGGCTCATGTAAAGTGTTTGTTACTCCCTGATGACGTCTTGTGTCGATTATTGTTCGTTCTAGGAGATAATTAGGGCGATAATGAAACTTCTGGAACCCATCACATTTGTCTGTTTGTATTATATCTACATTGCATGTGATGTGTGTATTTTCTTTATCAATTTAGATATTGACTCACGTATTGCTGAATTCAGCGGTACAGTAAGTATTCCATCGTCTCTATCATTTATAACTTTTTTATGATATATGCTATTGGTGCTTGAATCATTCATGGCATCTTTAATTTGTGCTTGTGTCTCGTTTATGTCCTCTGTCATTTGTGTTTGTATCTCATTTACGACTCCTTGCATTTGTCTTTGTATCTCGTTTATGGCATATTTTATGTGCGTTTGTATTTCATTTGCGTTAACTTTGTATCTCGTGTATGGCCTTTTTTAGTTTAGGTTTGATTCACGTTGATTGACTTCTTCATTCTTTGTCTGTATGTTGTTTATGTCCTCTTTTATCTGTGTTTGTATCTCGTTTATGGCCCCTTGCATTTGTGTTTGTATGTTGTTTGTGGCATCTTTTATTTATGTTAGTGTTTTGTGTATAGCCTCTTTCATTTGTGTATAGCCTCTTTAATCATTGTTTGTAGGTTGTTAATCGCCTCTTTCACATGTGTTTGTATCTCGTTTATGGCCTCTTTTATTAGTGTTTGTATCTCGTTATTGCTCTGTCAATAATAATAAATTTTGTATAATGACTGTTTGTGTGTACCTTTCTAACATCTTCTTTATTTGATGTATCTTACTAACTATAAGTGTCAGTTGTGTATATTTGTTGTGTATAGCTTGCAACATTTCTGTTCGTATCTTATTTATAGCCGCTGCTATTAACGTTTGTATATTATTTATGTATTCTGTCCAATGGTCGTTGTTTGTTTTTATTTACTTTGGACTGGATGAATTTACAAGTAATCGATTTGAAATAAAGAGAAACAATTACAACTGTGTAAGTGATATCCTATATTATGGCTCTATACAGTTCTATGTTTGTTTCGTAACCGTCGCATACAAAAGTCTAATAACACATGTGTTGATTACTCGGAATAATTTTCGATTTGAATTTAAATACCGTGAGAGCAACGAACGCCGACTCTGCTATAAACATGCTATATAAGAAGATGTAATGATGGTATTGTATGCTGTAAAATAATTGATATTCGTGGGGAGTCTAATTACGTGGATTTCGTTGATGGTCTTGACGACAAAATGAATAATTATACCCATACATATTTCAAGTTTACAATGGCTGCCAAGCTTGCTTTCAAGTTAATTCTGGTTTAAAATTTACTTCCATAAATCAACAAGTACATGTAATACAAGACTTATTATATCTGTTTAATTTGTTTTAATGATTTCCGATAATTTGTAATATTTGTTATATTTCATGAAATACGAAAGCCTTGAAATAATATCCATACGAACAATAACCACAAAGTTTTGTCCCAATGAAATTAAATCATTTTACAGTATGATGATGCTGTACAAATACTCAAAGCCTAATGAGAGCCAATTATAATTCAATTAAGCTAATATTTACTTCAGGTAATTGTCATGAGTGTTAAAGAATGAATTAGTAGTCCGTTTCATCCCAGCTACTCGAGCCTTGAGTAGTAAAATAGTCGATGGATTGATTTTTTACATGTTAAGTGAATCATGGTCACTGGATCATATAAGAACGGTACGTGATGCTTAATGGACTAAAAACGGACACTTCATATTTTCCGATTATTACTGGATTCTAAACATATAATGATGTGAGTATAACCACAAGTTAAATTAGAGTGAATAACTCGTTTAATCAGGTCAGTCATCTGTTGACACGAGAGTGTGTATACATGTATAAACAGTGCATTTTCTCTTATTAATTAAGAAATAATGAATAGGTAGCTATGTGTTGTTGCGTAATAAAATATAGGCATGAGTTTGGATGCGTAGTAATTAAATCACGAGTGTGTAGCACGAGTGATTTAATGTACGCATTCAAACGAGTGCCTATATTTTATAACACAACAAAGCACAGCCCCTATTTATTATTTCGGTTTTAACATCGCCAATGCTTTACCATTTATAGCACAACAAGACAGGTTGACGTCAAACTACTTTTTTTCCCAGGAACCTTACCGTCACCGTTACGTCATTTGTCATACAACATGACGTCAAACGTGACGTCATCAATCAGCTATATTTTATCGCGGTAATGAAATGTGGTAACTCAATATACGCAAAGAAGGCAAATTTCACGTGCTGTGTTAGAATTTCTAATTATGACAGATTTTATGTATGAATGGGACCTATATAGTGGAGTGGATAAGGTATTGATTGTCTTGATATTTACAAAACTCAAAATGATGTGTTTTGAAATTACTTGGTTTGTATACAAGTGAAAATCATAAAATTACAGCTACAATATAGAAATATGAATTCTTGAAGTTGTATTTGTGAAATGTGAAATTTCATTTTAAATATGCGAATATATCCCCAAATTATTTTCATATTTTCTTAGACAGTTTACCTATTATAGTTCGTATTTATTAACAACATATGATGGTAACATGTATTAAAACTCCTCCGGATAAAAGGTATCTACTTTAAAATCAATATTTTGCGGGGGAGTTGATTTTCCGTTGATTTCGTTGTTACACTCGATCTCAAAATCTATTCACCACGATTAATCGACCACTCAAAAATTTAATTTTTCCGCATCCGAACTCCTGCCCATGTTTTATTCACCGACAAAATACGCGAACAGATTTTTATTTCTTAAATGTGCGTGTGCTGTTGTATCAAACCCATTTTAAGATAATTTCCTAGGCTCTCGAGAACGTCGCAGATGGGTTTTATCCCTAGGATCAATGTCATCGTTGTTCATGCGCTGTTTCCCGTGGTACCAACATTTATGAGGGTGGATCTTGCATAGAAAAACAGTATATTAAGTCAGACAGGGAAGGCAGCACTCAACTTAACCAGCCGAGCACAGAAAACATTAAAAACACACAAAGCACAATGCCCAACTAAACAAGCGCAGATCCGCCCAAGTCCAAGCTGTCGAAAAGTATAATAAATTATAACTAGCTGAATGACCCAGTAGAAAAGATACAGCAACCAAAAGGCGGAATGCCTACGCTGAATGACCTAGTAACAACAGTAAAACTGCTGAACTACATCATGGGTTAACACTTTCATGTTCTGTAATCCACGAATTTACGACCCCACGAAAAGCTTTTTTGTTTTTAAATCAACGAAATTTAATACCCCATGAAAATATGGGATATATCAAATAATATTACTCTTATAATTTCCTTACTGCAAACTCATTGATATTCGCGTGTACTAGTATATGCTTTGTGTGATAAATAGACTACAAAAATAATTCTCCGCAATTAATCTACTCTATAAATACGTCATACTCCCCATTGATTTATTTTACAAAGTCACAAAATAAGAACTTTTTTGGAAAATAGTGCACTACAGTGGTTAACATAATTAATTTCTGAAATAAAATGTATTATTTAACTAATAGATCTAATAATTTTCATAATAATTGAATATTTGTAACTTATTATAATAATTTGGATTATGTGACATGGTAATCACCCATTGATTGAAAATGAAAAATATTAAAATGATAAAATATATCAGCTTGAAGAGTATTGTTATACGTTAACACCATGCAGACAGTAGACAGCTTATCAGCATCTGGTATAAATTCAGGACTGTGGTAGATTTGTGCAACTGCTAATCTGATTTTATGCCATGTTAATTGATAATATACTGGCCCGTATGGAAGATTGCATTATTGTAAATATGTAAGCCACGTAAAATAAAGATCTCACTCACTCACTCACTCACTCACTCACTCACTCACTCACTCACTCACTCACTCACTCACTCACTCACTCACTCACTCACTCACTCACTCACTCACTCACTCACTCACTCACTCACTCACTCACTCACTCACTCACTCACTCACTCACTCACTCACTCACTCACTCACTCACTCACTCACTCACTCACTCACTCACTCACTCACTCACTCACTCACTCACTCACTCACTCACTCACTCACTCACTCACTCACTCACTCACTCACTCACTCACTCACATGACGTATCACATGACGTATCACATGACGTATCACATGACGTATCACATGACGTATCACATGACGTATCACATGACGTATCACATGACGTATCACATGACGTACCACATGACGTATCACATGACGTGTCACATGACTTGTATCCGAGTTTGTACAAGAGTACATATATAGGTGACGTCTCTTTCTCTGCTAAATGACGTCATTTTATGCCGTAAATGACGTTATGTCTGGCGTCCTTTCCTAGTATATGGCTTTTTCCTGTGATTAAAGAATAGTTGATGTTCAGAGAAACTGATTCTCAAAGAGTTTGGTAGTTCTAGCAAGGTTGAATGTCGATTGGATTGTACAAGAAACGCGCACTATTCCCAATGACTTAACAACTAACATTGACTCCTTACATTGGTCGACTCAAATCTGGAATGACATCTTTAAACATATCTGGTCAATATAAATCAATTATTGGGAGCACTGTAGTAATCTAACATTATTTATTACATACTCGTGAAAGGTTAATGCTTTTGTAACATTATGTTTCTCTAAAATACTGACGGCTAACTTTCTCAACATAAAACTGACATCTATATATCACATGTATGTAATAATACAACATAACAAATGGTTGTGTTTACTTGAAATCTAATTGCGAGATATACGAAGTCACGTGACGTCATAAGTCTAACAAAAAGGGTACCGGTAATGCTTTTTGGTCATGACACACAATATGCTTTGATATGCTTCGTATTCTATGCAACGACTATAACAGTACAGTACATGCAAGGTTCTATGGACAATTGTTCTGGAAATTTGATTTTTATTTAACATGTGGGGCTATAAGAATCGTATCGTTAATACTGTTGAGCTAGTGGCCACTAAATCGGTATTGGGCTTAAACTTGTAAACTTTTATTAATCACCGATCCATTTACATTATCTGAACAAACCTAATTAAGAACACTATTTTGCAAATAATAAAATATCATCATATATGCGGCTAATTGTATTACCTTAATGTGTTTACTTTGATAGACATTTACAAAGTGTTTTCTTTTTTCGGGTAACTGACCAGCCCTATTGACACAGACTCAGGCTGCAAGAATAAAAAGGAAATTGTTGCCCCTTATCTATTATATTGTGCAAGACCCAAAATGCTACAAACGTACGACATTTTGTTATAACAGACGCTTGATGTTAGTTTTGGCTTATCAGCACTTAGACATCAAGTAAAAAGAAATTATACCGATGGGAGACCGTTTCTAGCATTGGTACATACAATTTAAGTAAAACATTTGCTATAAAAAGTATTTGATATATGAGCAAATTAAACAATATGCAAACATTTAGTCCCGACACCTTAATAGAGCAAACACGCTTCGACTGTTAGATCGCCTCGTAGCAACTGATTCTAGATGGAAGTAGCCACGTTTTTACTTGAATTCGCTGCAAGACTTTTCCAATTAATGAGACAACTTCAGTTTTCCTGCTGTCATTCCATTTTAGCAATTTCCGTTAAGACGCTGCGTGAATAGTGTCATTATTATGTTTTGACAAATAATTGCAACATTGAAAACATGTTTGGTTCGTTATGGGAACAAATACGAGGGGTGATCCAGAAATAACAGGACTTTTCTCATAACTTCTTTATCAACACTTTCGCCATACAGAAACGACGGCAGCACCTAACCATCGACGCAAGAGTCAGACATAGAACGAGCCATCCATATCCCCAAAAATAGATATATTTTAAGCAAGCCTGTATTAGGGTAGCAATACCACGTGGATTTTGGCTACAGTTAAAAGCAGAATTTTGTAAACATTGGAACACAAATATAGCCATAAGTATTTTATTTCTTCATCGATTTTTATAAAATATACGCCACGCTACGTGAAAAGTATTATCTTTCCGTGAAATATAAGATCTTTTGCAGCAGTTTTACCGATTTTTTCATTACTCTGTGAAACCTACACGTTCCATGGTTTCACAATGAAATGGACAAAACGGCAGAGTCGCGGAAAAAGATTTTAAATTTCATGAAAAGCAAATAATTATCACCGTAACGTGGCATATAGTTCATAGAAATCGATGACGAAATAAAATAGTTACGGCTTTTTTATTTTCCAATGTTTACAAATGTCTTCTTGTAACTGTAGCCAAAAGTCACGTGGTATTGCTACACTGTAAATACTCACCCCGCAAAGAATGACACACTTTGTCAGTGTAACTGTATAATTACTCTGGTAAAAAGACACTTTTGACGAAAAACCAGTAATATATCTGACTTATACTCTGACAAAAATAAAATGATCACCAGAGAGACAATGATTATCTAAATCTATTCCGTCACATTTCAAGGACAGAAGAATTTTCGCGTTTTAGATAATATTATTCTAATGTACAAATAAACTTGGCCTAATGATCCTAAGGCATTAACTAACTGATTGATTGTTAGTAAAAATGAAGAGTGTCCATGTGTTAATACACCATATAAAATCTAACAATTGACATCTGTTTTGCACATTGGTGACTGATGATACAGGCTTGGTGTACAAAGGTACATATCTGTGCATATTATTTGTCTTTTATTTTGTATTTAGAAATTATAGCATAAAAACAGTGATTTTGCCCATACGTTAACGGGACGAAAACCATGCGTAAACATAAAGATTCACGCGCTGTTAACGTCCAGTTTTACGTATGCTTATTTCAGGGCCGCGCCGGCGACTAATAACAATATACCGCGTCAAATAAACAGTAATTCCCATTTTATTTCTGACTACTAATAAGTTTTCTATAATATTTTTTAAATTATAAATGTAAACAAACCCGCAGTATCCATGTTTTCTTGGTATTTGCCGAACCCGGAAGTCGACGTGCATAACAATAATTGGTATGACGTTACGTTTGTTTTCGCGACGTCGCCACAAAATCTCCCGCCAAAATATCATTATTTTGAAATACAAACGTATTAATTGATGTTTTGTTTGCTATAATAGCGTTTACGCATGTTTTTTTTCGCGTTATAACATATGCAGGGTCCCTCGGGAGCGTTGGTGCCCTCGCCCTGGCGGGCTTGGGCACCAACTGTCCCTTGGGACTCTGCAGATGTTATAGCCCGAAAAAGCATGCGTTAACCCTACATAAACAATCTATAAAAATCTGTATACACTTTTTATCAGACAGGTTCATGCAAAATAGTCTGCTCATGGATCGTAATCTGTTTGTGAATGTTTAGACAATGTATTTGGTTTATATTTGAAAAAAACTGCTTGTTTTATAATTAATCTTTAACGAAATGACATATTTATTAGTTTAGACATACATTGTTCACAGGGATATATTTATTGATATATAACTATAATACTATGTTGAATTGAAGTGATACTTAATGGCATCACCGATGAAATAATGAAAAAAAAGTTATAGCCACTATTGGGATGATGCATATAATTCAGGTTTTCTTGCAATTGATTGTCCATTTGCATAACATATGTTCCAAGCTTTATAATTGGTTCGTAGTTTTATTTCAATTGCTACTGGCAATTTAAACTGTACAATCGTCAAATTTAAATGAATTTTGCTTCAAACGCTGGGGATTATAAAAAAAACATTGTTGTATAATTGTTGGGGTGTTGATAAATCATAATCTTATGATAAAGTTCAATCGAGACATTGATTAAAATTTAACACCACAAACTTGATGTTTGCAGCATGCAGCATATTAATCCATGCTGTGTGTGTTTTTTTACATTTTTCTTGCTCCATATTTTAGGCTTCAGGCAATCAGTTGCTATGTCGTTTATTAAATGTTTGTTACACAGATTTGTCATAGCTTTCGTCTATTTGAGCATTTATGGCAATTATGTTCTAAGTAAATGTTGTGTACAAACAGTGTTCTATAGCTCACATAAGTATCCGCTTACGACAATAATGTACACCTTTTGAATGTAATTATTGGGCGTGTCGATCGTGTGTGTCACTGGCGTATATAAGCAAGTTAATGAAGTAATCGCTCTTTGTGTATGATTACAACTGAGTAAACATGGTATATGTCCAAGTGCGTCATGGATTAACCGACGTCAACGTTGAAAACATAGAACGGCACGATGTCAAACTATGTTATCAATTGGGAAAGCCAGCAATGCAAACCATTGAAAATTATCAAATAATAACATATTGTAGAGGTATCCAGCAGCATTAGTGTTTCATTGGCTCAAACTGTTAAGAAATACCGGAGGTATAAACTAACAAGTGAACACAAGCTAGGTACCAGGATAAGTAGTTAGACGTTTATAGATACCGTTCGTTCACTAATAGACGCTTTTCAAAGTTAGGGCCATTTCTAACATCAATGTAACCCATTTTGGTGAACAATGGTATAGAAAGACATTAAACCAATGGAAAAATTGACAACAGAGCAGTTTTGAATGTCATGGTGGCAATATAGAAAACAACATAGCGTCACAGCACGGCCGGTCACCATGGTGCCTATATAGAAAACAACATAGCGTCACAGCACGGCCGGCCACCATGGTACATAGTTCACTTGATATTAGACATATTTTAGCGCACATTAAACAATGGGAACAGTAACAATGTTAATATCCTTAATCTACATCCAGGCTGTCTCTTTCCTATCCTACTGAACGCTAGAACTCTTGTCTATTATAATTTGACATTTAAATGTTCTTGTAATAACTTAGGTTATTTAAAGCTTTGAAATTCTATTTTCTGCAATTGTTGTTATAGAAACGATGATAAAATACAAACAATACAATAACGAATTTAATGATTTGACGTGCTACATTAGTTTTATGCTGCTATTTTCAGTATACTAGTAGTGCGTGTTTAGAAACGCGTGTATAGAAATGTTAACTTCTATTTTGATATTCAAAAATGACACGGTTTGATCCTAATGTATTTTAAAGAGGCTATTTATTTATGTCAATTAATGTCAATTTATTTACTTAAGTATGAGGATGGTTCGGATCTAGTTGATCGATTTCGATGGGATTTTGCACGGAGATAGTTTTAACGATGTTGTGTATGAATATAATTACTTTATGAAAATATCAAAAGCCAATTCTTGTTTTTGTTACCATGAAAATCTGACTACGTTAATACAAATGCACCTTTTTAAGATAACATACATGTTTTGGAAAAACTCTTTATCAATGATACAGTAACCTGTGTGACACAGTGGTTAATTGCATAAACCTTAAGAATCCTCATTGATAGCCCTAATCGTAGAACGTCTTGAGTGGTAGAGGTCATGTGTTCGACCCAGGCTGTGACATACCGACTAGAAAGTCGTCCGATGGTACAGGCATTTCTTACTCGCACGACACATAATTCGGTATAATTGCCAGATAAATGCTGGTTCATCCGGTGTCAGGATAATGTGACTGGGTAGTCTAAGTATGACTGTAATACTGTTGACCAGCACAGCATGAAAAAACGGGTTTAAGTGCAATAATATTTTATTATATTTACTTTTATTTGGAATTTCACAAAAACGTCAAATTTAAGTCGATTTATTTTCCGTATATAAACTAAATTTAATTTGTAAATTTAATCACAAATAATACTATATTATCTTTCCGTTTATTTGGAATTTTACAGAAACGTCCACATTTAATTTGATTTATTTTCCGTATATTAACTAAATTTTATTCATATTTATAATCACAAATAATACTAGTACAGGCATCCAACTAGATTCGCGTTTAGTTCACATGAAGATCTACAAATTTTATTTCACTAATTTCAAAATTAGAAGAATTTCCATTGTTGTTTTATTCCCTCCCTTTAATATAAATATGAGTAAAATTTGTATATATCTTTTCCTTGCCGTTAAATATACTTTAAATACAAATTATATCGTTAAGTAGATTCATAGTGAACTAGTGTATGTGTAACATCTTTAAATTCTACTCCATGGTTGTTCATGGACATTGAAATATAAAATCAGTACATATAGGATAATAATATATATTAAGTCATACAATATAAAAGTATGGTTATACTATATAAATCGTACGATAAAAAAATGTTTTATTGGTAAGTAGCAGGTTACGAACTGCTGAGTGGTTGTCTTCTTGCACAATATGTGCAGAATAAATTTAATGAAAAGAAAGATATTTAGTCACCTTTAAATGCTACTTAAATTTCAAATTTAAGCGCATTTAATTTTGTGTTTATATTGCATAAACGTGCATTTAATCCCATTTATATTCTATATTTAATCACCTTTAAATGCAACTTAAATGTGACTTAAACTTGTAGGAATAATTCGACTTAAATGTAGTATTAAACTTAACTTAAATATGGAATTTAATGGCTACTTTTTTCTGATTAAATGTATTTAAATTTCGAATATAATTACATTTACGTTAATTTTAATCGAAAATTAAACGTAACTTTTCATGCTGTGCAGTGGGACTTTTAACAATATTAAAAAAGCGAAAGACCTTTAGTTAGTATAATTATGCAGTTTTTTCGCTCTTGAATAATTTAGTTTTATATTAACGAAAACGCCACGATGATGCCAGAATGGCGCTTGTAAAAAAGTACGGGTTTGCATTCAATTCCTTGTAAACAGTCAAACGTTAATGCTGTTTAGTGTTATATCTATGATATATTACCACTGCTTTCGATTTCAGTACATATGTGTTGTTCCAATCATAGCATAATGTGAATAGTTAATATGTCCGTGAGACGGGACAACTATAATATACAAACAAAGTGTCTTTAAGCCTCCACCACACTAACCTCCACGTACCGATGCATAGACAGAATCCTCGTAAATCACATACTAGAAACACATACGTCACATCACGTGACGTCATAAATCACGTGACGTGCACCACATGCTCAGTCAACATGTCTGAATAAAGACATTATCTTCTTAACAAATACAGTTAGTGATTACCACTGGTATACCAAACATTACACTTCCAATCAGTGATTAGTATGTCTGTATAATTGATTATCAATTAACGTGAGTTATCGCGAGATTTCTCGCGAGATCGTAAATCTTACCGAGAACGAAAACATCAATAGAAATGGCCTAAGGCTAAATTTTTTTGCTCTATGTTCTTTATAAATGTTTGTCATGATAAGACAGTTAATCTATAATTCAGGTTAAAAATTCTTACTTGAATCATGTAGAATTAACATAGAAACAAAATTCTGACCCCCAAAATTAGGCATCATAATCAGGTTGGTCAAAAGTTGTTGTTATAAACCATGTGTGGTATTCGGCTCATTTTCACAAATAGACGACTATTGTCAGGCCATTCATATATAAAATATCGCATTATTACTTATTTTACATGTTCGTTATCTACAATTCTCATTACATGCATAGTGCAGTCAAATTTAATCTAATAATTACAATCAAACTGTAGGACTATTTTCTGTGTAGGCACTTCCGTATTTATTGTAGTCTAACGAGGGTCCAATCGGGACACCTCGGACAATCTCTACGAATCATCTCTCGGGTGTAAATAGAACGTCGTCATTTCCAACGTCTTTCGCCATGACGTCATCATGACATTTTTAAACAGTGCTTCAATGGAATACACGCCCATCAAGCAAGCGCTGCGTAGCTGCGTGTTGTGCTAAGGGATTATAGCGAAATTGTATTGTTTAATCAATAAAACATATTTTGATATTTACACTGCTGATAAGTTACGGTCTATTTTCTTCAGCCGATTTTCTTCTTCGTAGGATTTAAGAAAGATAGCTGCTGGATTCATACGCTTGATACATCCGAGGTATTTTATCCCGTAAAATGCCGTACGGACCGTTCCGATTGACGAGGGTCTATTACTAGTACTGTAATCTTACACCAAAGAAAGACACTTGACTTTTTAGTATGGTTCCCGTTCTTTACTATATTCGAGTTGCAAAAAAGCGAAGATTGAGACATTCGGGAACCAGACTAGATTCTACTTTACTCGTGTGCATGTTTCCTTTATAGAGGAATGGGAACGGGATTGTGTAAAACAATGAGACGTTTTATTGATTACACGACTATCCATCAGTTAAGGGACAGTAGTGTCTGGTTAATTTTATCACTCTGACAGTGTGTGTTTAATTTCAAATTTCAAAACCGTCCCAGATTTCTACAATATTGAAAACATACTGAGCGAGATAGAATAACGAGTTTGGAAAATTGGTCTTCTTGTACGGATACTGTAGTACAATGTAGCGTTTTGCACTGTGAAAAAGTTTTTCCAACGTATATCAATCACTCTCGAAACCTCATTCGAGATGGTATTCATTACCACGAGGGTATGAGAGAAGAGAAGACAGTTTCCCTTTTATGCTGATTGTTTAGCAAGGGAAATATTGGTACAATTTTGTTTTGTCTTTGGTATGGCGTGGCCTGGGATCGAACGCAGGACCTTCCGCACTCAAAGCGGACGCTGTATCACTAGGCTATCGAGGAGGCGTGCTGCACTTAAAATGCTGACATAAGCTTACATACGACTTTTTAAGGTACGAATTAATATAAATTATTGTACATGTTGAATGTGAAAAAAATGACATATGACAAATATAAATAATAATATGATCTTCACGTAATACAGTGTTTCTGTTCTAAGCCAAACACAAACAATGTAATATTGTATGTGACTATTTGTTTTCTATTCTCTGTACTACTCTCCCAGTCTGGGGTCGTCTAAAGTTAGAACCAAAGTTAATGAAGTACACAGATTATTAAATAACTGACGCACGCACTGTCTACTGGTTACCGTGCTGCGTATCTTATGTTATAGAAAGAGAACGCAAACGCGAGGTTGTCTTATTTTGTCGAGGGCGTAGCTCGAGACAAAATAACCAACCGAGCGTTAATATTTCTTTCTGATTTATATCATTTGGCCAGTGATTGGCTATCACTTTGTAACCATAAGGCGTGTCTAAATGTATTACAATTCTGACCGATTAACATGTCCAATAAAAATCAATACAGTGGTGTTGTGATTTTAAAGTTGAGGACTCCAGTACAACTCGACTAAGAAAATCGATAGAGGTCACGTTGACCGAAGTAAAGAACAATAGAATTGTATGTATACAGTGCAGGATAATATTATCCTACACTGTAGTCATTGCACTCATTCCTTTGAAAATAAAGACACACCCCATCAATTATCATCGGATTTAGCCACACCGCCTTAGTTAACATCAATGTAAATTGCCGTAGCCATGATATAATGCTATATAACAAATGCATCTGTATAGAGAAATACCTATATAAGAAGACCATAAACTGGGACCCTTGAACACTGGTATTATTATTGAGTTAGTCATAAGTAGAATATTTTTAGAAAAAATATAGGTGTTTAAGTTAGTGTTTAACTACACACCATTACAATAAAATATTTAAGAAATAAACTATGAAAAACCGTTGTAAACCGGCTGTTATACAATCGTTTGGAGTTCTGACGCGTAGGAATTAACCACGAAGGCCGTAGGCCTGAGTGATTAATAACACGCGTCAGAACGACAAACCATTGTATAACAGCCGGTATACAACGGCTTTTGAATATTTTATTTCGATTCTAACATGATTTAAACTCGGAATTATATATTAAGCCAGTGTTATTTTGCGAGATATATGTTGTTTACGTAACTTGTTTACCTGCATGACGTCATAAAAACGACATGACGTCATTTTTCATTGTATATCGGCCGATATACGACGTTATGATTTGTTCTTTGTATATATAGGCGAAATCGCTGGTCATGTTAGAATCTTCGTTATACCGTGTAAGTTGTGTAACAAAACACTGGCCTAAGTACTTATCAAATATCGCTTCCATCTATAGTAAACGAATACCCTCATAAATCCTTCGGTAGAAACAAAACGCTCCGTAGGCATACCAAAACATTCGCAAAGGAATTTTTGCAATAGCCCTTCAGAGGACAAAGAGGGAAAACAAACATATGCAATGTAAGCAAGGGAACTTTAGCAACGTCCCTATAAAGAATAAAAAAATACAGCGTACACATTGCCACAATACAAAGTTTAACGTATTTCAAATAGCAAAAACTCGATAAAACTAATTAGCTATAAGTTTCGAAATGTATTAATTATATCACTTACATGTTTGGAGACACCACTTCCCTTATTCAGTGGTATTATTTACATGTAATATAAAAGTAAGAACACACATATGCGAGAGTTCCCAAACGATGCCAAAAAGAACATAGAACAACCCAAGACGACGTCTGTAACATCCCTTCAGAGAAGTAAGCAGAAATATGCAAAAGTTCACAAGACGTCCGAAAAAAACATTCATTGTCTTGATTTATTTGCATCCTTGTTATCACCATTGACAGGCGCGCCATCTACCGGTGATAAATGAGAACCGTATAATTGGCAGTCAATTATCTATTATTATTACCAAAGTCTCTTGTTCTCCTGGAACACGTTGTATTCAAAAAACAGCATTTATCCAGACTGCTCAATTTTATAAAGCAAATTAGCGATTTTTCGCAGGTTAAAATGCAATATAAAACAGATAATGAACACGATATTTTTATAACTAAATTTATTTTCAATATATTTTGCAAAATATAACGTGAAATGACATGAAAAATAATATAACATGCATGACTCTTAGAACGTTCTAAGAGAAATTGACCATATCATATCAAAAACTCTGATGAATAATGACCAGTCCTCTTAGAACGTTCTAAGTGAAAATTGTACAAAATTGATCTTAACTATACAGCGTTTTAGACAAAATAAACAAATATCTTAGAACGTTCTAAGAGAAATTGACCAATACATTTATTACATTCTTAAAGAATATGACTGAATCTCTTAGAACGTTCTAAAAGAAAAAAGAACACAATTGGTCTTAATTCTAAAACGTTAAAAAACAAAATCAACGAATCTCTTAGAACATTCTAAGAGAAAAGTGAGCAAATAAGTGTTTACATTCTCCGCATAAATGACCAAATCTCTTAGAACGTTCTAAGAGAAAATTAAACAAAATTTGTCTTGAGTATAGACAGTTTTAACAGAAATTTAGCAAATCTCTTAGAACGTTCTAAGAGAAAATTTACCAATACATTATTCTCAAAGAAAATGGGTGAATCCCCTAGAACGTTCTAAGAGAATACTGAAGAGAAGTCTATTTAATTACAAAACGTTTGAGCAGAAATTTAACAAATATCTTAGAACGTTCTAAGAGAAATTGACCAATTCAATATGAATACATGTATTACATTCTTCAAGAATATGACTGAAAAAATGACCAAATAGTATTTACATTCTCCGCATAAATGACCAAATCTCTTAGAACGTTCTAAGAGAAAATTGAACAAAATATGTCTCGAGCATAGACCGTTTTAACAGAAATTTAGCAAATCTCTTAGAACGTTCTAAGAAAAAAATTGACCAATACATTTTTTACATTCTCAATCAAATGGGTGAATCCCTTAGAACGTTCTAAGAGAATATTGAACAAAATTCTACTTAATTACAAAACGTTTGAACAGAAATTCAAGAAATCTCTTAGAACGTTCTAAGAAAAATGATTAATTTTCCCAATGTGTTATAATATTAAAAATCTCTTAGAACGTTCTAAGAGAATGTGAAAAACGTAGATTGAAACATTTTACAGAAAATTACCAAATCTCTTAGAACGTTCTAAGAGAAAACGACCAAATCTGGTTGACAGTCATAATATAAACATGTACACATCTCTTAGAACGTTCTAAGAGAAAATTATATATTAATAGCTTGAAACATTTTAACAGAATTGATCGAATCTCTTTGAATAATCTAAGAGAACTTGACAAAATATGCAAAAATCTCTTAGAACGTTCTAAGAGAAAATGACCAAATCTGGTAGAATATTATAACAATAAAATGCACAAATCTCTTAGAACGTTCTAAGAGATTATGACACAATTTGATTGAACATATTTCTGATGAAAGTATCCAACATCTATTCTAATGTTATCATATAAATTAACCTATCTCTCTGAACGTTTTAAGGGAAAATGACAAACATTTCTTATCATGTCTTGAGAGAAAAAGATGAGATGTCGTAGAACGTTCTATTAGAAATTTAAAAAAGTAAGACAGAACTTTTTTTATCTGTAACACAGAGGTAGTATGGTGAGTATCGTCGCTATACAACAAGAACATTTAAGACCCAATGTGTCTATTCGGATAGTGTTACTGTATCGTATGCGGTTCTCACGTATCAAATATTCTTTCTCAAGTTTTCTCCCATTGAAGCCGGAGGTCATTCGTAATTAAGAATGACCACGCACTTGCGACTGTCTGAGTCGGACGCAACAATGTGTAATAGAAATTGACCAAATCTCTTAAAACGTTCTAAGTAAAAATGCCAATAAGTTCATATCAAAGTGTTTTAAGACAAAATGGCGAAATGTCTTAGAGAATATTCTTAGAGAAGACGAATAAAAACGACCGGATCTCTTAGAATGTTCTAGGAGAAGTCGAAAAAAATGACAAAATCTCTATGTTTTTGAGAAATGAAAAGTCGAGCTAATAAAATTTTTCTCAACAAAGTCATAGTATGTTTGATTACAATGTCCTTTCAAGTGATTATATTCCATTCCAGTCTTTTGTGATGGTTATCTCCCTGATTCGTCATAGTCTGCAATATAAAAAGTGACGTGGTAATACATAATAATAATAACATGTAATTTTCACTTTATCAAAGTCAAACGTTTATTTAGAAGACATTGGTCGTAAGACATTTATATGCGATCCATGCACATTCTTTACTTTCTTATAATAAAATACTTAATGTAATGTAAAAATGTAATACTTGTACCAGTAATACAATTATTTATATCCTTTCCGCTACCATAGCGTTCTAATGCAGACTGGCCGGGATGGCCATTTCGGCTTTCCATAGTTCACGGCCTAAATGCCCAAATTCGGGAATTGTGCTGTCATGGATACACACGCATCCTAGACTTAAGGATATCACGTGTCCAATGTCGCGCACAGGTTTTTGGTTCCTATGGTCCCCTTTAAAGAGGGATTCTAACGTAGGTCTTCTAAAACAGAAATTAATGCGGTACGAGTCCCTGTGGAATTACATTAACAGTTAGCGCCCAAATGTGTTTATCTTGGTATAAAAAGAGGCCAACCTAGCTTAAAAAAGAAGTTATTCACGCAAGGGTCACTGTCAAAAGTTTTTATAATTGGCTTACAACCTAATCATAGTTATAATAAATATACAATATTGATATAGCGCTTTTTTCATGCGCACGTTCAAAGGCACTTTACGTTGTGATGCAGCCACAAGGGCGCATGTGCATTCTCTACCAGTGCAGATACAGCATGATTTGACCAGAGGGACAAACTGAGAGCAAGTCCCTGAAGGAAGAGAGAGACATTAGATACATGCATGTCGGGCGATGCAAAAATGCGCCTAGCTCTTATTTCGAATAGACAGCCAGGTTCTTTAATGTGCCCCGTTTACAGCACCGATACACAGCTTCGTAGTACCTTTACCAAGATACTTTGCATTACACCCGGTACTGCGGGAAATATTATAAATATTTCAGAAATTCTCCGATGCCGAGAATTGAACCCTCGACATCTGAATTGACAGCCCAGTGCATTACCACATAGCTAAATCCGCTTATATTATTCTATAATGTTGATATCGAGGATTTATACTGGAATATACTGGAGTATATATAGTCCAGAGAATTTAACACGACTCTCGAACTTCTATTAGCATAATTTCACAGCTGATTTAGTGTCTATATTATAATCCCGGTTGTGTGTTTTCATAAGCGGGGAGTATCACGATGACGCTCGATTAATATCAACACTAATCTAAAGGACCGATTTTGCACGATTTGCTCGCGGAAATTTATATATTCAACGCAAGGAGTCTGTAATATATTCATGCATATAGGTCAGGATCATGTCAAATTCTCCGTGCTATATACTACTAGTATTTTCTATAAACATACTTTATTTATTTTACGTAGCCGTCATCAATTTAAGCGGCGTTTTACGAATTTACTTAAATTATTAAAATTGCGATTTATTTCTTATTCATAACCCACCGTGCGTGCTTTTAGCAAGACTTAGTATTGAATCGTATGTAACATATATCAGCGTATATACTCTTTATGCCCATGATGAAAGCTCTTACCTTTCCTCAATAATTTAATTAATTGACAGGGTCAAGAATACAATTAGGTTTACACATATCATCAGTAAATTAACAAAGATCATCCACTGTATTCTTCAACTTTAACTTTTCAATATGCAATACTTCGATCCTGATTTATCAACGAGATCAGTAGGCGGTCTCTGTGGTTATCGCTAGTCGGCGTAGTTAGTTTGGTATTTTCAAGAGAACACAATGACAGAGGGGGTATACAAGTATTTTAATTGCTTGTACTTCCAAAAGTAACCGACTTAAGCGTTGATCACTTTGATAGGTATCTATTTAATAGGTACGATATTTGAATAACTACCATTCAGCTACATATTAATAGAATTGGAAGAATATCACATTTTGACAGCAAAATTACGCCTACGGTTGCTAGGGGTTTTAACAACCTTATAACATTATACATAGCAACAAAACTGACGGTAAATTGTGTTATGTCGTATTATAATTATAATGCAATGTAGCTGTTACCGCTGTAATATATAAGAATCTTCCTACTCCAAGAACATTCAACTACTAATAAACTATCCATGTAGCGTAAAGTATTTAGGTATTTGACGTTACACGCAAAGTCTATGAAATAATATAGAACTTACCATGCGACCGCTGTAGATGATAACATGTCTTGCAACTCTCAACAGCACTCCTGTCACAATTAGTTATTATATTTTCTTTATAAAAATGTGTCCAATCGTCCAGCCCGCTATTTTCCATTGATCTACATACCCGCCAAAATGTAATAAACTAAAGGTTTCCGAGTGTGCAGATATGTGTCACGTGACCAACAGCGGACAATGCAGCGAGATAACGAGACCACCGACAGTGATGAGAACACGTTTACAGTGGCTAACATATTTGTAAGTATATTTAAGGCCATTACAATTCACTACTAGATTATCATCTTTCTTAAATGGGGGTTTGTTTCAAATATTGATATAAGCCTGTATGCGTGTTATTTAAATTTGAATTGATACTTTTAAACCATGTTTAACTCTCTATGTTCATCGCTGGTTTCAAATAAAACAAAATGTATGATTAGACGCAGCAGGCCTGAGACGCAGGAAAGTATGACGCGGACAATGATGGTGCTATTTCTTTAAGTGTGGCCTTAAAAAATAATGTCTGCAGATCTATAACAAATGATAAGCACGCGTCATTTGCATACCAGGTTCCATTGAATTCACGAGAAGTATATACATAGGATATAGATCTTACGCTGGTTTAATAATACACGTTTACACGTAAGTTATCTTCTTAACAAGATTTGTAAAATACATATGTATATATTTTATGTAATTATTTGGTGTAATTATTTTGTAGTAGATTATATTTATTGAGATGATTTAAATTATCAATGCAAGAATAATTATTGTTAAATTGATGTTACCAGTACATGTTTTAATTGCATGCTACAATAGTACAATATATAATATTTTATGTTATTATACAAAATAATTTTAGTTTTACAAACTCGGCATACATATTGCATTTGGTAAAATAACACAAAACAGCATTCAGACATAACTAATTTTAATACTAGTATATACATACTCACATACATGCACTTTGAGAATAATCTTATGACGCGGGGTTTAAAAAGAATATATTTCGACTGATCGTTACTGATAAAAGGGCGTCCTTTTTAAAAGAAGCAATTTCATAGAAGTTTCTAAAATTTTGAAACCAGATAAGAAATTCAGACAACATACAATTAATATTAAAATATAGCAACAAACTTTGGCTGATCGGATGAATCGATTGGCAGTTTATGGTCAGTCGGTAATTTCCGTTAGTGGTCGTAAAATTTCCGATTTTTAACGATAACTGCCGGTACACGGTACATAAACTGCGTTGTCTCGTGCTATCGAATATTAAAATATACCGACGATAGTCAAATTTCGCGAAATGGACCTGAATGCCTAGTTGTCATGTTTTAATTTCAGTATCATGTAATGTTGATATGCATATTATGAGGTTCTCGGTACACTATACAGGTTAAAGATGATGTTATATCCCGACGTAAAATAGAATAACGTTAGTATTGTATTTTGTGAAACCTTCACAGAACATTTCAATGGAAATTTAAGAATTTCTAAAAAAATCACCACATTAAAATAGTACAAAAAAATCAACACATATAGTGTTAAATCGGATACAAAAGTTTGGTTAATAATGAATTTATACATTGTTCATGTAGTTATAAAGATACATTTAAGCCATCAGTGCACACTGAAATACATTACATATCTGAATGTTATCACGTGGTCAAAGTAGTGAGATGTGTGGTCAATATCGAAGGGATTTTAGCGCAAAAAATCACACATTTCCGTGATTTACTACGGCATTTTAATATTCAAGAATATAGAAATTCAAAGCTGCAAATAAAATCCACAAGACAGAGGCGATCGCCGCCCCAATATTTCAGCGAGCAACGGGAAAAAATTCATACAAATATACAAAATCTCAATTTTAGCTGAACATTGGAGAGGCAAAACGGCGAAAAAACGGCTAGGGGTTTCCTTCCTTCTAATATAGCATATGTCGATGATGACATCTTGTTAACTATGTATCAATTAGGTGTGAAAATGTACGCTATAGATGTACATGTATCTAACTGTCACAGTCCGTTAATCGGCGTGGTGATAATAGGATTACCGACAAACGCAAGTCATTAAAACAACTTTAACTTTATTTGTATTTACTCAAAATCGCAAAAAAAAGAAAATAATGAAAATTTAATAAATTCCGCGAAAAAACTTGTAAATGTCAACATGACTAAAACTAATCAGCCTTATAACTTCAATTTTCCTAGGCGTTATTTTGGCAAAAAGTCGCCTGAACTCGTTATTCAATGCTGGCTGGTTTACGGGCCACTCTTGGCTTCATAACGATGAGATATGTACTATGTCTTCGAAGTTTGAGTCTACATGGAATATTTATATCTATATCTCTTTTGTGTCAACGATTAAATGCATATACTGCACAACTACTAAAGAGCAACGCCCTTTGGGAGATGCAAGTATAGATCGTTGTTTAGAGGTTGTTACTCTTCAGAGGTTTTATTGATGATAAATATCGGCTTACGGAAAGTTTGAATTGGATGCTGCAGATAGGCTGTAGCCGTTACGGAGAGGTGGTACTATATTAAGTTACTTTCATGATATATTTTGATAAAAGTAATATGTCCATATTTTGGTGCATTTAACTGACAACCACTCATTTGTTTATTTGGTTATCGTATTCATAAAGCATTAATTTATGTAACATATACATGTATGTAGTATCATAAAAGTTTAGACGACAGAAAACAGCAGTTATGGTTTATAACCGAGGTATATTCAAATATTTCTCCAGAACAATAGTCTACACACAACAATCCGAAGTTTTCATAATTCAGAATACACGATAAAAGTCATGGAAAGTCACGGAAATGGCCCCATTTATGCTTTAGTTTATAAAAAAAATCGTACATAAAGGGAGGGGAATCCCCTCCCTTCAAACCCTCCTCCGCCTCCCCAATGTTGGGGAGCGCGCGACGCGCCTGCAAGAAAATTCATTCTCGAGAAGTTTTCTTTCATACAATGTCATGTCACGTGTTTCAGTAAACTGTTGATTTCTACATATTACATGTATAGTGATAAAGATCAGGGACAAACACTAGTGGTCACCTAAATCATGACCAACAGACGCTTTCGAAATTACAGGTGTGAAAGCGTCCGGCTGATTTAGATCTAACTGTAATCAGAGCCTAAAGCTACACTTTATTGTACTCGCTTTCGCAATATGTAATAAACCGAGACCAATATCACAAATTATAGATCAATAGCCCAATATTTTAAGTAATATTTAAGGATGTATAACTAACTCCGAGACCAATATGGAAAGTACATCCCCTGTGCCGGTGGATCTGGGCCTGCAACTGGTTATTAAACTACATGTAAATACTTGCTTGGAAGTTTTATTTCAGGTTACGTTGTACATGCACATTATGCATTTTATTCATATAATTTCAGAGATGGCATACAATGGGTGATGCGCTGGATGGTCATTTTAAAAATTCACAGGGCTGTGTGGATGAAATCTGAGTTTCTAAGAACTTAGAAAAACTCCGCAAATCAGTATGTATCATACTTACCGCGAGGTTGTTTAAACTGAATATTTTTTATTTAATATAGCATGGGTTTACCAGCGTCGAGTAAATGTCATTTATTCTCATAAATAAAAAATGTTAAAGAATGTTAACGACTTCCGATTTACACAGACATAGAGTGTAGCTCATAAAACCCAATAACTGTAATAAATAAATGTTTATTGTATATATTTAGTTTCCAAAAGTCAGGCTATTTTGAAATCTTAGGTGACACTCAAGCCTGATTATTACGACTGATAACGCCATAGTTGTAGCGTAATTTACGCAGCGGGTGTCTGTCTAGTCTTGTTATATGATGTAAATGATACATTTTGTAAATATGAAAACAATGACCCCACATTTTGATGAAATGCAATCTTACATAATTTGATTGTTCGCTTTGTCGGCATTATACATCATAACATGTACTAGGATAAAACCCGTTAGTTTTTCGGAATTTCCGGATTAATTGTTCGAGATATTCTGAATTGAAACAGATATTGTCATAGTGCAGAATGGTACAATATTCTCGATACTTTTGGCCAAAAATGGATGAAAATTCTTACTTGCAGCTCTTACCCTAACTGTTTATAACAGACACGGAATGTTAACTTTAGAAATGCGGGCACATCGGCTTAAAGCCCGTTCACTGCATATTTCGGATATTTGAACTTGGTTTAATCGGGGTTAACTCAGTTTCTAAACAATTTCAAAACTAATAGCTCCAGCAACACAATAAATGTAGTAATTAATTACGAAGAGATCTTCTGGCATTGCACCGATGGGTTTGGACGTGGAGTACATGTTACACGTACTGCTTCGCGAACTTCCTAATACCTAATACGTACTACTAGTATTTATGTTATCTATGATTAACTACTTGGCGACATTCTCACATATCGTATCACATATCAGCCGGTGTCCGAAAAAACAAATGACATACTTAATAATATATCCCCGTGTTATATCTGGTTCAGACGTTTGATGGAAGGAGCATTGTGCCAGTGTGCCATTAGATGGAGATATCTATTAGCTAGAGCTGATTTATTCAGTTGTGACTACCCGATGTCACAATATGCTCCATATACGCGATGACTTTGTGACTGTACGTCAATACATATATACCTATGTTTTCAATATAGCCTATACAAACGCGTTATCAATTTTGATCCATTATTGTATTGGATTATTCCACAAATGCATGACCAGTGGAATAGACGAAACATATACAATGCTTATTTATCACGTGTTCATATGCTAGTATCAACAACAAAATGCGCACGTGTTAGTTATCATGTACACACGTGGTTAGGTAAACTGTCACGTTCGAACGTATCACGTGTACCTGATAAATAAAGTATTTCCCATGTCCCCACCATACGCTATACTAAGCATTGGTACATGTAATAACATATCACGTGAACGATATTGTGTACACTTGTATGTTGATTGAGGTCGACATACATCGTCGTAACATTATTAAATGTATTAACACTTAATTTTTTCCGCGTACTAGTGCTTTACTGTAATTTAGTACATGTAGTTGACATTATAATTTTCAGTTGCAGAACGTGATGTTAAAACACGCCTCATCATGAAGTGGAATGAGTCGGCGAAATCCTGATCAACGGAGCAAACTATCATGTGGCTAATGGTATATTTACACGAAACAATGTGCGGATCGTATATTATTGTGATGAGCCTTACTTTATGAATTGTGAACTAAGTTAAAATGTAATTGATGTATTGGTAAATTTTCTCTTAGAACGTTCTAAGAGATGTGTTTAATTTCGCTTAAAACGTTTTATAATTAGGACCAGTTTCGTTTAATTTTGGTCAATTTTTCTATGAGGTAATCAATGTATTAGTCATTTTTGTAATGAAGTAGAATTTTGATCAATATTCTCTTAGAACGTTCTAAGAGATTCGACCATTTCCTTTGAGAATGTAAAAAATGCATAGGTCAATTTCTCTTAGAACGTTCTAAGAGAATTGTCAAATTTATGTTACATGTTTTGTAATGAAGTAGAATTGTGTTCAACATTCTCTTAGAACGTTCTAAGAGATTCACCCATTTACTTTGAGAATGTAAAAAAAATATTCATCAATTTCTCTTAGAACGTTCTAAGAGATTTGCTAAATTTCTGTTAAAACGTTTCGTAATGAGGTAGAATTTTGTTAAATATTCTCTTAGAACGTTCTAAGAGATTCGGCCATTTTCTTTAAGAATGTAAAATTGCATAGGTCAATTTCTCTTAGAACGTTCTAAGAGATTCACCCATTCACTTTGAGAATGTAACAAATTGATTCATCAATTTCTCTTAGAACGTTCTAAGAGATTTGCTAAATTTCTGTTAAAACGTTTCGTAATGGAGTAGAATTTTGTTAAATATTCTCTTAGAACGTTCTAAGAGATTCGGCCATTTTCTTTAAGAATGTAAAATTGCATAGGTCAATTTCTCTTAGAACGTTCTAAGAGAATTGTCAAACTTCTGTTACATGTTTTGTGATGAAGTAGATTTTTGTTCAATATTCTCTTAGAACGTTCTAAGAGATTCACCCATTTACTTTGAGAATGTAAAAAATTGATTCATCAATTTCTCTTAGAACGTTCTAAGAGATTTGCTAAATTTCTGTTAAAACGTTTCGTAATGAAGTAGACTTTTGTTTAATATTCTCTTAGAACGTTCTAAGAGATTCGGCCATTTTCTTTAAGAATGTAAAATTGCATAGGTCAATTTCTCTTAGAACGTTCTAAGAGATTCACCCATTCACTTTGAGAATGTAAAAAATTGATTCATCAATTTCTCTTAGAACGTTCTAAGAGATTTGCTAAATTTCTGTTAAAACGTTTCGTAATGAAGTAGAATTTTGTTAAATATTCTCTTAGAACGTTCTAAGAGATTCGGCCATTTTCTTTAAGAATGTAAAATTGCATAGATCAATTTCTCTTAGAACGTTCTAAGAGAATTGTCAAATTTCTGTTACATGTTTTGTGATGAAGTAGATTTTTGTTCAATATTCTCTTAGAACGTTCTAAGAGATTCACCCATTTACTTTGAGAATGTAAACAATTGATTCATCAATTTCTCTTAGAACGTTCTAAGAGATTTGCTAAATTTCTGTTAAAACGTTTCGTAATGAAGTAGACTTTTGTTTAATATTCTCTTAGAACGTTCTAAGAGATTCGGCCATTTTCTTTAAGAATGTAAAATTGCGTAGGTCAATTTCTCTTAGAACGTTCTAAGAGAATTGTCAAATTTCTGTTACATGTTTTGTAATGAAGTAGAATTTTGTTCAATATTCTCTTAGAACGTTCTAAGAGATTCACCCATTTACTGTGAGAACGTAACACATTGATTCATCAATTTCTCTTAGAACGTTCTAAGAGATTTGCTAGATTTCTGTTAAAACGTTTCGTAATGAAGGCGAATTTTGTTCAATATTCTCTTAGAACGTTCTAAGAGATTCGGCCATTTTCTATAATAATGTAAAATTGCATACGTCAATTTCTCTTAGAACGTTCTAAGAGATTTGTTTAATTTCGCTTAAAACGTTTTATAAATAAGACCACTTTCGTTTCATTTTCTCTTAGAATGTTCTAACAGATTTGCTGAATTCGTCTTAAAACGTTTCATAATAAAAAAAATTGTATAGGTTTCTCTTAGAACGTTCTAAGAGACTCAGCAATTTTCTTTTAGGATAAAAAATGCATTGGTCAATTATTTGAGAATGTTATAAAATATAAATGTATGGGTGAATTTTCTCTTAGAACGTTCTAAGAGATTCGTTGAATTTCTCTTAAAACGGTCTATACTCGAGACAATTTGTTTTAATTTTCCGTTAGAACGTTCTAAGAGATTTGGCGGAGAATGTATAAATGCGTTGGTCAATTTCTCTTAGAATGTTCTAAGAGATTTGTTCAATTTCTGTTAAAAGTTTGGTTATGTAGTAGAATCTTGTTCAATATTTTCTTAGAACGTTCTAAGAGATTCGCCCATTTTCTATGAGAATGTTAACACTGTATTGGTCACTTTTCTCTTAGAACGCTCTAAGAGATTTATTGAATTTCTCTTAATACGGTTTATACTCAAGACAAATTTTGTTAAATTATCTTAGAACGTTCTAAGATTCATGCATGTTATACTATTCTTGCTTGTCATTTCATGTTATATTTTGCAAAATATATTGAAAATAAATTTAGTTATAAAAATATCGTGTTCAATTTCTCTTTTATATTGCATTTTAAACTGCGAATTTCGCTAATTTGCTTTATAAAATTGAGCACTCTGGATAAATGCTGTTTTTTTAATACAACGTGTTCTGGACAAAACAATAAAACTAGCCTCTATATTGATAATGTCGGGAAGGTCAAGTCACTATAAACACAACATTACTATTGATATTGCATTACTTATACTACTTTATGCTAACATAATCTAGTTAAATACCCGCCATTTGGCCTGTTTTATGGCTTCGTAACCTAATAACGTGTTATTGGAAGGATTGTATGTTTTCTTGTTTAATGCCGTACGGCTAGACATAGTTTTACTTGATACCAGCTTCATTAAATCCCTTGTTTATTGTCCCCCCTGTCGCATTATATGGTCCGTCTGGTGGTCATACGAATACATAATTGGTTTTTGTCCGTGTAAACCACGGGGAAACATTTTTGCATTCGGTTGTCGATCAGGCGCAAGTGTATGACATCCGCATTTTCTGCCTAATTGGACCAACAGCAGCGACCATTGTTTCTCATACTCACGTGGCGAGATATAAATTAACCCGCTTGTAGAACATCCGCCTAGACTGGGTGAGGTAAAGGGTTTTCTCCAACGCATTAAAATGGTGCCAGTATGTCTCTGACTCGTTTAGCGCCCTATATCCAAAATAGGAAATTGACTTGTGTCTTGTCTCATACCCTCATCGTAGATGTCGACAGTGATTAAAGAAGTTGTAGTGCCTTAATTGTGTGTTTAAACTGAACAGGAGCATGTTATCAATCACAAATTTAAGGTCAAGCGTTTAGTAGACACTGGATAGAACAGCCTCAAATATACCAAGTAGTTACCGGCAAATAATGTTCAAACAACATGTCAGTTTTATACTCCATACTATAAGATATACACACAAGGACCGAGCATAGTAGCGTGTCTGCTTCGAGTGCAAGAGGTGTCGGGTTCAATCTCAGGCCACAATATACGATGCAGTTAGTTCTAGGGAATTGTTGTTTGCCTAGTGTCAAGATAACGTTACGCTTGGTGGTAAACACACGGTCCACTTTCTAACTCGAAGCTTGCAGCACAATCAGCATAAATCAGAGCTCTCCACAAGCCCCAGCGGTCAGCGATTTCACTGACTACTCAGGGATTTACCACTGGCTACTTTTTCTCAAATTGTACCAATTCAAACGATTTCAATGTTTAAAATAGTAAGAATTTAGGGTTACTGACATGTAAACAAACAAACAAACAAACCACTGGCTACTTTGTCACTTTCGCTGGCTACATTAAAATTTATAGAGAGCCCTGATAAATGCGCATTAACCAAAAATCTAACATAGCCAGGGTACCGCATTGGTCGTAACGCGTATCTAAAGATCTACATAAACAATCGGTAAAAAGGAATATTTGACTTTTTATGTATAACAATGCACTGATGCAGTCAATGTTTGGAACGTATATGAAAATCTTACATTGCAAGGGGATTTATATTATGATGATATAGAAAACTGTCTCACTGCAGTCTCCCGTGAGAGTGAAGATATGATTATATCCAATGTTCGTCTTACATAGAAGACATTTATATGTGCTGAAACCTGTCATATTGTAAGTCCCTGTAGAGTTTGTGTAAAATAACAATGATATAGTTATATTTAAGTGTGTTGTTTATGCAAATATGAATGTTGAATCGGATATAGAAAATAACCTCAAACGTCTAAGTTAGTACTAGGGCGTTCGCTGTATGTGTGGGAGGTTTCTTTCATCACCCCGTATACCTGGAGTTAGCTTCTAACATGTTAGACTGTGGTGAAATTGATAACAAACGAGAGGTAAAGTATTTTGTGCCTTTTACATTTATTCCGTGGCTTCACCAGTAAAACGACGATTATAATTGTGTGCAATAATGTATGCCCTGGCCTCGGTATCCTTCTCCAAAATAACAAGCTTTCAACCCTTGGTCGGAAATGGTCGGAAACAAATGATACTTGACGGGAAATTCTGTAAATACTGCATATGTCTAATGCACAACTATAGTCCAGTCAGGATAAAAATCCAGTGACGCAGCGGTCGAGTCCACTATAACGGTGTAAAACCAATTATCAAGGCTTATACTGTACAAACAACTATAATTTCAATGCTAAACTAGCAAACCTAATTTCGCTCTACCTGTTAAGATAATGGTTGTGTTTATGCGTACTCATAAACTGCAACGTCACTGTCACAATATCCTAACTGGACTGAAGTCGGGTACAATAATAAATGTAACAGACACAATGCACAACTCGTTTGTTGACATTTTTACCGAAGCATAACACGTTAGGAGCCAGCTTAACATGTCTTATCCGGGTATCAAGAGTAGCTCCTGGTCTGGTTGGTCCAGTGTCAGGATACCGTATAGCGGGTTATTTCTGCGGGTAGAAAATTTTGCGATTTGGGCCTAAAATGGGTAGGTTTTATTTCTGCGGTTTTTATTTCTGCGACCTACCAGAAAATCGGGAATTAATTTCTGCGGGTTTCAGAAATCGGAAGAAATTTCTGCGAATGGTAAATAACTACCGTATCTACTACGGCATGATCAACAACATGATAACACTGCTTGTATGATTTAGATTTAATTGTTAATTTTATACAGAACTCAGCTTTTTTCATTTTAGGAACATCAGAACAGAACAGACCATTTTTAGCAGTACATGCACTACCGGTAAACTAAATCAATGCATTTAACGGCATATTATCCTCAACCCAGTCTATTATCCCCGCACCCCTAAAACCACATATGATGATGTCTGGCTGTGCTCGAATATCAGTACAAACTACAGTGCTGCAAATTGAACCAGTTGTCAAACTTACATCAACGTGTATTGAGGGTCAATACCGATATAACACATACCATTCATTAATAATTTTATTGTTAAACAAACATGCAAACAAAGACAGTCGATCACTATACGTGTGAAAAATACGACAGTAACAAAACACTAGAAAGATATAGATAAAAGGTATATTACCAGTATATTGTATTATTGTATTGTATTGTATATGGAAGCAAAATATGGAAGTTAAATTTTGCGAACAACATTTTTACGGATGTTTAATTTTGCGGAATTTAATTTTACGGGAAAACCTCAAACCGCAAAAAACGCAGAAATAAAAACCCGCAGAAATTACCCGCTATACGGTATTTGACAATTTTATTTTATTTTTGCAATACACCAATATGTGATGCAGCACCTTTAACTTCAAAATGCCATTGAAACATTCTTGACAATAATCCAATCGTCATTAAAACAAGCATACGTTTTAATGGTGAACAAAACAGCTTTAATGGATACCGGTGTGATTTCATTAACTGATAAAGAGACAAATCCCGTCATCCATGCAGTGCAAACTAGATAGTATCTGTCTGATTAAAAGCCTTTTATAATGGATACAACAAAATGGCTAGACAAAACGGCACAGATGCTGAAAAATATAATATATTTCAAGGAAAGCACATATTTGGGGAGTAGACTAAATATATACCCTAATACCTGGCTGACACACTGACACTCGACATGAAAAAAATACCAACTTGATAAATACCCGTGGCTTTTATTCTCTATAGAATTGTTTGTCTGGTCGAGTACTAGTTGTCTGGTGATAGGAAACGTTGAGCTTTTCTTAATGTATTACTAGTAGATCATGTCTTGATTGTAAAATAAAATACATGGTTTGTAGCTTGGTGTCATCGATCTTAGATACACACTGTACGATACTGACTGCACGCTGTTCTGCTGACTTGTTGTAAGTTCCAGGTGTATCGTAAGACAGTCAGACGACCGTTATATTTCCGTTATATTTCCAATTTTAGACGTAAAACACATTTAATTTACACCAGATCTTCTTTTTCCAGGTAACCGTGCTTTGAAAAATCGAATTTGATTATTTGGATACGCACAACTATGGCGGGAAGCGATGGAAAAATATCGGATCTTGGACGCGATGATGATTACGATGAAAACAAAGATGAAACGAATGATAGGAGGTTAACTTGCGGGAAATTTGTGAAACAGCAGTCGTTACCGGAAGACTCCAGTGAGCGCCACCTATCGTGGCTCGCATGTAATTCAAATGTCAACAATTCTAACTATTCTGGAATGTTTCTCTCACCAAACGCAAGCAGCAATACTCTTACCGGAAGTATGTACACGGCGTCTGAAGGAATGCATACGTCACGTTCCGGTATGACGACATATTCCGGAAATGCGGATTTTTACCTTACCCCACAAATCTCATCGTTGGCAAGTTTCCAAACTTCTGAAATATCAGGCCTCAATCACGTGGTATACTACTCGTGTCATTCAAATTTGAAACTTATGCTTGAGAATGAAAACAATGAAGTTTTGGAAAAGGAGAAAACCGATAATGAACTGAATGAGTGCAGACTCCGCGACATCGAAATAAGTACAAATGACCTAAAAACCAACAAAAGAGAAAGTTTTAAAAGTAAGATACTTAAAGGTGTTTACAAACGCCATAGTTCAAAGAAAAAACGTTCCCATGAACACAAACAAGTAACTAATATGGCGACGAACCACAATCTTGTTCAGGTGGTCGCGAAAACTGAAAACAATTACTCGAAACAGTCGACACCGAAAGTTATTCATGGAATTTTAAAATCAAGTGTTTCTAGTGATTCAGATTCATATCGCCATGGCAACAGACAATCCGACAACAATTCTGTCAAACTTGGAGGTACTAAAACTCTTCTAATAGAGAAGGTAAGAGTGTCGTAATAATGCTAGTGTTGTATTCTGTGTTGTCAAGGAAACATGCTTTGTCTCACAAATGTTTTAACTATATATTGTGGTATTATTTTGTCCATAATCGGATCATACACTCGGGTCTGATTATGGAGTACTCACTTATAAGTCGAACGGTTTATTCCAACAAACTTTTTCGAAAGTGTTCAGATTTTATTTCTTATTTTTCGAGTTTACGACGTTTACATATGTCGAAACAACGACAATTTGCCGAGAAATTTCTGTAATGACTGAGTGTCACGATTATGATAGCCTTATTAACGCCGAAGTTGATACAAATCAAACATGTCATTTGAATTTAGTTCAAGGACGTATTACTTCAAAAACCTAAAACTATTCCCAATATTCTGACAATTTGCTATAGAAATACGGTTGTTGTTTTCTCGTCACATGGCTCTCGTTCTGTTTTAGTTTGACTGACTGAGGCGGCAGACTTTCAGGACGGGATGCCGGGTTTTCAGTGTGTTGTGTATTTTTAATATTTTCTGTGCTCGGCTGGTTAAGTTGGGTGCTGCCTTCCCTGTCTGACTAAATCATAATCTATTTTAAACGTGTGCCCCTTTCAGTCCCTTGTTCACTTTGCGGGTCTGTTCTCCTCTCATCTTTCCTAACTATTAACATAACTAACGCCGTCATTTTTGTTACGATTTTTAAAACTGATTTCTAAGCCTGTTACAAAAAAATCCATTTATAGCTTTGTAAGTTGTTTTATTGTCCATAAAAGAAAAATGGTAGAATGTTATCACAATTTTTTTGCTACCATTTGCAGTGAATGAAAATCTCAAAGCATCGTACAGGGAAGGCTGCAGCAGTCAACTGAAAGAGCCGAGCTCAGAAACTAGACATAATACAGACCACAATCACACGGCACAATGTATATCATACAACTGAACCAGAAAATGAAACTCAATCGCTGAAATTTCAAGTGTCAACTATCAAAAAGCCGAAAGTCCAAGTTTCAAACTTCAAGCATGTGTTGTGTTGATAGAACCGGGGGTTTCTGTCTTGTTTCCATAGTTAACAACATGAACCCAGCTACCATAGTAGTCCATCGAACGCGCTAGACAACTATCTGGGGTCAAATATCAAACGACTGATCCTGCCTAAACTTTAAATCGTCAGGCTTGCGCAATAGGGCCTCTTGTTTTATTTTCGAGTTCACTGACCGGGTTTCGACTTATAAGACATGTCGTCTTGTATGATGATATATACGGTATTTAGGGAATCTAACCTTCCGCTTGACTGTTTCTCTTTCTAATTACTGTAAAATTATTAATATTCGCGGTGTTTTATTTTGTGTTGAATTCGAGGATGAACTAGATCGCGAAATTAAATCCCTTCGACTAAGTGACATCAAAAATAGGTCTTTCAATAGTAGGAATCCACGAATTTAATAAACCACCAAATTATCATTTTACCAATATCCGCGAAAGATTTTACCCGCGAAAATTAATGATTTTACAATATAACAGTTTGTCTAAATAAAACCAGCAAGCTCACTGTCAATACCTGGGTATAAAACCAGCAAGCTCACTGTCAATACCTGGGTATAAAACCAGCAAGCTCACTGTCAATACCTGGGTATAAAACCAGCAAGCTCACTGTCAATACCTGGGTATAAAACCAGCAAGCTCACTGTCAATACCTGGGTATAAAACCAGCAAGCTCACTGTCAATACCTGGGTATAAAACCAGCAAGCTCACTGTCAATACCTGGGTATAAAACCAGCAAGCTCACTGTCAATACCTGGGTAAAAAACCAGCAAGCTCACTGTCAATACCTGGGTATAAAATCAGCAAGCTCACTGTCAATACCTGGGTATAAAACCAGCAAGCTCACTGTCAATACCTGGGTATAAAACCAGCAAGCTCACTGACAATACCTGGGTATAAAACCAGCAAGCTCACTGTCAATACCTGGGTATAAAACCAGCAAGCTCACTGTCAATACCTGGGTATAAAACCAGCAAGCTCACTGTCAATACCTGGGTATAAAACCAGCAAGCTCACGGTCAATACCTGGGTATAAAACCAGCAAGCTCACGGTCAATACCTGGGTATAAAACCAGCAAGCTCACGGTCAATACCTGGGTATAAAACCAGCAAGCTCACTGTCAATACCTGGGTATAAAACCAGCAAGCTCACTGTCAATACCTGGGTATAAAACCAGCAAGCTCACTGTCAATACCTGGGTATAAAACCAGCAAGCTCACTGTCAATACCTGGGTATTAAACCAGCAAGCTCACTGTCAATAACTGGGTATAAAACCAGCAAGCTCACTGTCAATACCTGGGTATAAAACCAGCAAGCTCACTGTCAATACCTGGGTATAAAACAAGGACCGGGTCATGTTTGTCAACAGTATCAGGTTTAACTGTTTACATTATTTATTGATGTTACTCTAGCCGTATTGTCTTGAATGCTCGTTATTCCCATACCAACTCTCATTAAATTCGTTGAAACCTGTTTCCCTTGATAATTAAAATCTTAATTAAAGTGTTGATAATACGATATAATCCTCTACGTGGTAGGGTATCATTGAAAAATCTGATCACTCCATGTTTGGTTTGAAAACTAATGTTTTTGTTTGCTGAAGGCTCAGTAAGGTTTATTGCACTATGTGAATGTGACGTTCGTTGTCCCGACTACCTGAACGTGACGTTCATTGTACTAACTATGTGAATGTGACGTTCATTGCCCCGACTACATGAATGTGACGTTCGTTGTCCCGACTACGTGTATGTGACGTTCATTGTACTAACTATGTGAATGTGACGTTCATTGCCCCGACTACATGAATGTGACGTTCGTTGTCCCGACTACGTGAATGTGACGTTCATTGCACTAACTGTGTGAATGTGTCGTGCATTGCACTAGCTATGCAAATGCGACGTTTATTGCATTAACTGTGTGAATGTGACGTTCATTGTACGAACTTTGCGAATGTAACGTTCATTGCACTAAATATGTGAATGTGACGTCAAATGCATTAACTACGTGTATATGGCAATCATTGTACTAACTACGTGAATGTGTCGTGCATTGCACTAACTATGTGAATGTGACATTCATCGCACTAACTTTTTGAATTTGACTTTCATTGCACTAACTACGTGAATGTGACCTTCATTGTTCCGACTACGTGAATGTGACGTTCATTGTACTAACTACGTGAATGTGACGTTCATTGCACTAACTGTGTAAATGTGACGTTCATTGCACTATGTGAATTTGACTTTCATTGTACTAACAACGTGAATGTGACCTTCATTGTCCCGACTACGTGAATGTGACGTTCATTGCACTAACTGTGTAAATGTGACGTTCATTGCACTATGTGAATTTGACTTTCATTGTACTAACAACGTGAATGTGACCTTCATTGTCCCGACTAAGTGAATGTGACCTTCATTGTACTAACATTGTATTAACTACGTGAATGTGACGTTCATTGCACTAACTCTGTGAATGTAACGTTCATTGTACTAACTTTGTGAATGTGACGTTCATTGCACTAACTATGTGAATGTGACGTTCATTGCACTATGTGAAAGTGACGTTTATTGCACTAACTATGTGAATGCACAGCACATTGATGTTATCAATGTGACGCCATGTGTTAAATATTTGAAGGCGTCGTTCTAAGCACTTACTATGTGACGATGGCATCCAAAAAGACTTAAAAACTTCGCCCGCCGCCCGAACACCGGCCGATAATTAGACGTCAACCGTTGGTCGGATGGTATTTGTGAAATTGGTATTAACAAAATACATACATGTCTGAACATGGTCGGAAAAGAGAAAGAATATCTCGGTTTTTTATTGCAGGCAGGTTTTTTAAGGTGTGTGAAGTTGGCTCTGAGATCGTTAATCGAAGATCGACATTCAATACAGACCTAGGTGCTAATACAGATCCAGCTCTGAAATCGACATTGGCAATTTAAGGTGAGCTAATACAGACCTAGTGGCCAATACAGATCCAGCTCTGAGATCGACATTCGCAAAAAAAGGCCTGTGAATACAGATCTGAGTTTGAATACAGAGCCAGGTCTGACATCGTCATTCGATGTACACCGACGGCGAATACAGACCTAGGACCGAATACCGACCCAGCTCTGAGATCGACATTCGCAAAATAATGCCTATGAATACAGATCTGAGTTTGAATACAGAGCCAGGTCTGACATCGTCATTCGATGTACACCGACGGCGAATACAGACCTAGGACCGAATACCGACCCAGCTCTGAGATCGACATTCGCAAAATAATGCCTATGAATACAGATCTGAGTTTGAATACAGAGCCAGGTCTGACATCGTCATTCGATGTACACCGACGGCTAATACAGACCTAGGACCGAATACCGACCCAGCTCTGAGATCGACATTGGCAAAATAATGCCTGTGAATACAGATCTGAGTTTGAATACAGAGCCAGGTCTGACATCGACATTCGATGTACAACTATGGCGAATACAGACATAGGATCGAATACCGACCCAGCTCTGACATCGACATTCGATGTAAAGCGACGGCGAATACAGACCTAGGATCCAATACCGACCCAGCTCTGACATCGACATTCGATGTATAGCGACGGCGAATACAGACCTAGCATGGAATACCGACCCAGCTCTGACATCAACATTCGCAAAATAAGGCCTGTGAATACAGACCTAAGTTTGAATACAGACCCAGGTCTGACATCGTCATTCGATGTACACCTACGGCGAATACAGACCTAGGACCGAATACCGACCCAGCTCTGAGATCGACATTCGCAAAATAATGCCTATGAATACAGATCTGAGTTTGAATACAGAGCCAGGTCTGACATCATCATTCGATGTACACCGACGGCGAATACAGACCTAGGACCGAATACCGACCCAGCTCTGAGATCGACATTGGCAAAATAATGCCTGTGAATACAGATCTGAGTTTGAATACAGAGCCAGGTCTGACATCGTCATTCAATGTACACCTACGGCGAATACAGACCTAGGACCGAATACCGACCCAGCTCTGAGATAGATATTCGCAAAATAAGGCCTGTGAATACAGATCCGAGTTTGAATACAGAGCCAGGTCTGACATCGACATTCGATGTACAACTATGGCGAATACAGACCTAGCATGGAATACCGACCCAGCTCTGACATCAACATTCGCAAAATAATGCCTGTGAATACAGACCTAAGTTTGAATACAGACCCAGGTCTGACATCGTCATTCGATGTACACCTACGGCGAATACAGACCTAGGACCGAATACCGACCCAGCTCTGACATCGACATTCGCAAAATAAGGCCTGTGAATACAGACCTAAGTTTGAATACAGACCCAGGTCTGACATCGTCATTCGATGTACACCTACGGCGAATACAGACCTAGGACCGAATACCGACCCAGCTCTGAGATCGACATTCGCAAAATAAGGCCTGTGAATACAGATCTGAGTTTGAATACAGAGCCAGGTCTGACATCGACATTCGATGTACAACTATGGCGAATACAGACATAGGATCGAATACCGACCCAGCTCTGACATCGACCTTCGATGTATAGCGACGGCGAATACAGACCTAGGATCGAATACCGACCCAGCTCTGAGATCGTCATTCGATGTACAGCGACGGCGAATACAGACCTAGGATCGAATACCGACCCAGCTCTGAGATCGACATTCGCAAAATAATGCCTATGAATACAGATCTGAGTTTGAATACAGAGCCAGGTCTGACATCGTCATTCGATGTACACCGACGGCGAATACAGACCTAGGACCGAATACCGACCCAGCTCTGAGATCGACATTCGCAAAATAAGGCCTGTGAATACAGATCCGAGTTTGAATACAGAGCCAGGTCTGACATCGACATTCGATGTACAACTATGGCGAATACAGACATAGGATCGAATACCGACCCAGCTCTGACATCGACAATCAATGTTTTCCGACGGCGAATACAGACCTAGGATCGAATACCGACCTAGCTCTGACATCGACATTCGATGTATACCGACGGCGAATACAGACCTAGGATCGAATACCGACCCAGCTCTGAGATCGACATTCACAACATAATGTGGGCGAATACAGATATGAGTTTGAATACAGAGCCAGGTCTGACATCGTTATTCGATGTTAACCGACGGCGAATACAGACCTCGGATTCAATTCCGACCCAACTATGACTTCGACAATCATTATTTACCGACGGCGAATACAGACCCAAGTGTGAATACAGATCCATCTCTGAGTTCGTCATTCGCAAAATACGTTGAGGGGAATACCGAGCTGGGATGCAATATTATTGACAGCCAGAAACCAAGAAAACAATAAATTTTACATGCTTTATATTTGTTGTTAAATGCATGAAATCTGTAAAAGCAACATCAATACATACCGTTTTATTTATTTCTTAATTATAAACTTATAGTGAATGACCAATATAAATGAGTTCTAATTAAATACATTGCAAATTTACCATAGTTTTCATTGATTATTTAAAATTTATTTTAAAGGGAAGTAATAAAGCAAGTAATAAAGCCTTAACAATAAACGTCACTGCTACGTATCCACAGTTTAATGCATAGACCGATGACGAATACAGACCTAGGATCGAATACCGACCCAGCTCTGAGATCGACATTCACAAAATGTGGTTGGTGAATACAGATCTGAGTTTGAATACAGAGCCAGGTCTGACATCGACATTCGATATGAAACGACAGCGTATACAGACCTAGAATCGAATACCGACCCAGCTCTGAGATCGACATTAGCAAAATAAGGCCTGTGAATACAGACCTGAGTTTGAATACAGAGCCAGCTCTGACATCGGCATTCGATATGAACCGACAGCGAATGCCGACCTAGGATCGAATACCGACCCAGCTCTGAGATCGACATTCGCAAAATAAGGCCTGTGAATACAGACCTGAGTTTGAATACCGACCCAGCTCTGACATCAACATTCGCAAAATTAGGCCTGTGAATACAAACCTGAGTTTGAATACAGACCCAGGTCTGACATCGACATTCAATGTATACCCACGGCGAATACAGACCTATGATCGAATACCGACCCAGCTCTGAGATCGACATTCGCAATATAAGGTAAGTGAATACATATCTGAGTTTGAATACAGAGCCAGGACTGACATCGACGTTCGATGTAAACCGAGGGCGAATACAGACCTAGGATCCAATACCGACCCAGCTTTGAGATCGACATTCGCAGTATAAGGTGCGTGAATACATATCTGAGTTTGAATACAGAGCCAGGTCTGACATCGGCATTCGATGTATACCCAAGGCGAATACAGACCTAGGATCCAATACCGACCCAGCTCTGAGATCGACATTCGCGAAATGTGGTTGGTGAATACAGATCTGAGTTTGAATACAGAGCCAGCTCTGATATCGTCATTCGATATGAACCGACAGCGTATACAGACCTAGAATCGAATACCGATCAAGCTCTGACATCGACATTCGCAATATAAGGTGCGTGAATACATATCTGAGTTTGAATATAGAGCCAGGTTTGACATCGACATTCGATGTATACCCACAGCGAATACTGACCTAGGATCCAATACCAACTCAGCTCTGATATCGACATTCGCGAAATGTGGTTGGTGAATACAGATCTGAGTTTGAATACAGAGCCAGCTCTGACATCGGCATTCGATATGAACCGACAGCGAATACAGACCTAGGATCGATTACCGATCCAGCTCTGAGATCGACATTCGCAATATAAGGTGCGTGAATACATATTTGAGTTTTAATACAGAGCCAGGTCTGACATCGACATTCAAGGTATACCCACGGTGAATACAGACCTAGGATCCAATACCGACCCAGCTCTGAGATCGACATTCGCGAATTGTGGTTGGTGAATACAGATTTGAGTTTGAATACAGATCCAAGTCTGACATCGACATTCGATGTAAACCGACATCGAATACAGACCTAGGATCGAATACCGATCCGGCTCTGAGATCGACATTCGCTAAATAAGGTTGGTGAATACTGAGCTGCGTTTGTATAAAGAGCCAGCTCTCACATCGAAATTCGATGTATACTGACGTCGAATACAGACCTGCGGTCGAATACCGGTCGTCCAGATATGAGATCAACTTTGCTAAATAAGGATGGTGAATACAGATCTAAGTTGGAATACAGATCCAGCTATGACATCGACATTCGGTGTATACAGCCGGCTAATCAAGACCAAGGGTCGAAAGTCGATCAAGCTCCGAGATCGACATTCCCAATATAGGACCGGTGATTGCAGGTCTCGGGTCGAATACAGAGTCTGAGATCGACATTCGTTGTATACCGACGGCGAGTACAGACCTACTATCGAATACCGACCCAGTTCTGAGATCGACATTCGCAATATAAGACCGTTGAATACCCAGCTAAGTTTGAATACAGACCAGGCTCTGACATCGACATTCGCAATATATGGCCGTTGAATACCGAGCTGAGTTTGAATACAGAACTAGGCCTGACATCGACATTCCATTTATCTCGAAGGCTAATGCAGACCAATGAATGAATAATGATCCTGCTCTGAGATCGACATTCAATATTATTCCGATGTCTAATGCACACCAAGGTCCAAATGCAGACAGAGTGCAGACCTAGTGCAGACCGAATGCAAATCAGCTCTGAGAGCGACATTTTTTGACATCGGGCATAGCCTCTATTTGCCAGTCTGCGTTCTGTTGAAATATGGAGTACAAATGAGTGCCTTCACCCGGGTCGCCAGATTAGAAGAAAAGTGCTTTAACCACTAAACCTCGGAAACAAAAATTCGATATATACCTATATCGAATGCAAAACCAGGTCCGAATGCAGACCTAGCTCTTACATTGACATTCGATATATACCTTCTGCACAAACAGGCCCTAGGTTGAATATAGCTCCTACTTAAGCAGTATGCAGAACTTACTTTGAATCTTTGTGTTCCGTTTGAACAACACAGAGCTTAAAACAACAGTTTACGTTTTTCTTCTCTGACCGATTTGAACTAGACGCACTTGACACCTTTTTTGGTCGTATGATGTCTTTCTTGATAGGGTGCCAAAACTTCTACGAGGGATGTTCAATATACAATATTACAGTGATCATAAAAAACTACAAGGCGTCATAATTGCTTTAAATAATTTCAAACCCATTTTGTACTTTGTGGTTGTCGTCCATTTTACACACACCACCGGGAGTGATTACTCGAACCTTGCCGATCACAACACCATGCACTGGTACATTTTCGGATGGATGAGGATCAACTTTAATGTCAAGAATATTTAGATAAAATAACAACAACTCATGTTCCATTCCATGAGGACAATTTTTGTGCTAGTACACTATTATTCCTCATAACATATCTCATATCTAAACGACCAGGTTTCCATAGTGTATTGACTACTTCTTATTTTAGTCTTGTAGGCCTAGTATACAAGTATCATGACATTTGCAAAATGTTCGGTTAGTACATCGCTTATAAATGGGGCACACGTCTAATCGCCATCCGATGATCGATCGGCATACCCACTACCTAAGTGGACCGGAGGCCGGATGGACATCGGCTGGTCTTCGTGGAATTGTCGGATTAAATCAGAACGTGACGTAGGGTCAAAGTGATATTTCCGTGATGATCCAATGTGTTTTTTATGTCCCTCGACCGTTCCCGTCCGCCATCCTTTACCAAGGAGCAAATGTTAACCAGCGGCCGACGCTCAGTGTATACACTATGCCTATACATGTACACAGGTTAAATAGTTATGGTATACGGACACCAGTCAGCCAGTGTGAGCAAGGTATAAGCTAATTTTCTAACTCATAACATGTCGTAATAACCCGATTATCTGCCAAAACGTCACAGCACAATCAGAAGCTAATCAAGGAAATCTATGGTTAAGATAATAAGAACCATACACATAATTGAACAGTCCTCTTTGTACATGCATATTGTTTGCGCTCTACTAGGCGTTGGTGTCGAAATTCAAGGCAAACACATTAACCTTGTAATCGAACATTCGATAAAGCATCATTTAAACGTTAACTAATTGTCAATAACTTAAAACGATATTTGTTTCCATCAGCAGAAAGTATTGCGATTATGTACACGGTATACTATAAACACAAATCTAAATATCCAACAAGACACGATTATCTCGAGGAAATTGATACTTGTCGTGCAATATATCGATGCATAAAATGTGAGAACTAAGTTCATTTGGTTGGACTATAACTGTGGTTTACTTGGTGCATTCATTTCGCGGCAAACCTGTCTTAATGAAGACAAACTATATAGTATCTGGCCCATATTGTATATAATATATACACAATATGTACGTACATAACAACTAGATGGTCATTCACCAAATTGCAAATAACCTTTGCACAATACATGCGAGCAAATGTAGAGTATGATACATATTATAAAATTCGTAAAAGCTACTGCATTTTGTTATAGGTGAAATAAAAATACCAATTTTGGCTAGCAATTGTTATGGTAAGGTATGACCTTAACCGATCGAGGTTTGGAAGCGGATCACCGGCGGTACCAGCGCTATGACTGGACTTGGAACAAAATAAGGCAGATTAGTAATCGAAAGGATTGATATACATGTTCATAAAATATACAAAAGTAATCCGATTGATTTCAAATTTGCACATTTTATGCATTTTATACTTGTTTAACTAGTGATATATCAACATTGATGTTTGAAAAGTCTGAATGGCTTTAGCTGTACAGGAAATCTGCCATGTTCCAAATACTCTTGAAGACGGCATTTTACTGGTACTATGCCCTATACAGTGTTACTGAATTTTGCTGTTGGACGTGTTAAGTGGGAAACTCCAATATGTAGCTATTTTAAATATCTAAATATGTTGTTTTTTCACAGAACAAATAAATTCAGAATAATTCATCATTTGTCGTTTAAAACTATGTATTTTAGATGTATGACGTCATATCCCTGATACTATAATACGAACAACAAAAATAAAACAAAGGTGGTAATTTCATGTAAGCACAATTACATGAAAAGGACAACATGTGTGAGTTTTCTTTTTTTGTTTATAATGAGGGTATAACATTACCCCATCCACTTTTTAAAAGTTAGTGTCGAACATAAAAATTCTTGTAAAAATATACATGAGGCAAAAAGGATTAAAATCCTCCGACGAAAGAACCATCATGTCATATTCTAGAAATGTTGACATATTCAGAATAAATAAGTGAATAATTAGCTAGTATGCATCCAGTATTCATTAGGATGTATGTGTGGTATTTTGGGTTTCGCGTTTGATTCATTTGTATAGCTATAGTTTAAAAATAATTTAGCGGTTTCAAAATTACAGATTGTCATTTATGAGTACAATGGTACATATTCGAATAATATGAATTTAAATCCAATCCGCCTGAATGACATTTGAAAACAACGCTCAGAAACCGTATGAGCCCATATAACATAATTGTATTGCGTAATTATGAGACAAGTATTGTCCAGTGCAATAAAACATGTCCTGTTTGAATATCAATGAACTGAAAACGCATTCATTTTTTACGAAACCGTTTCCATCTCATGGATATTGACAAATGTCTAGCTGAGAGTAGTAAACCCTCGTAATGAATATCATCTCACACATGGGTCATTAAAATTATGTCAATAAAGTAATCATTGAAAAAGTACATGTGTTTAAACAATTACAAAAATCACCTTTGTCTATATGCACAAAGTTACAATTTTAAATTGTTTCAAACGTCACATGAGTTAAGGTGTTATACATATAATGTTTTCACGTCTGCGTCGCTGCATATATAGTACACTAAAGGAACCTTTAGTAACAATCCACAATCCACCCACAGCAAACTTAGGCTATGAGACCAAACGGGGTCTTAATTTTCCCCCGTATTAGGGAATTTTGCTGACAATTATTTTCTGACTGCCCTATGTCTACTGATCAAAAACTACTTTGTTAGTCCTAGAAAATAGTACTTTGTATATTTGTTATTTTACTAGGTATACAAAAAGAAATTAAGAGAACTTTTGTTATCTTGTCAAGAAAGAGAACTGTGTATCCGGACGGAGTATTCCAGCCAATCCCAAAAGAACCACCCTGAATAACGACAAGGTATTATGTTAATAAAAAGACTACAGATATAGTCTTGATTAATACAAAACTCATCTTAGTTATATTATATGATAATTTGAACACCGTGATACTCTATTTAAATGTTTCAAAGCAAGGCTTGAATCACGCACATCCATCCACATAACAAGCAGAAGTTGGCTATGTTAGAGTAATTGTGATAATAATAATATACCTGAAAGTCTGCGAGTGTGCCATAAACAGACGCAGACATATGCAATGGACTCCTAAGAGTTCCTAGAGGCCAAAACTATCATTTTCTCCATTGGCACCGAAATTCCTGAAAGTCCTCAAGTGTGTCATTAACAGTCGCAGACAGATGCAGTGAGCTCCTAAGTGTTCCTAGAGGCCAAAAATGTCATTTTATCAATTGGCAACAAAGTTCCTGAAAGTATGCGAGAGTGTCAGAAACAGTCGCAGACCGATGCAAAGGACTCCTATGGAGAACAAAAGTGTCATTTTTGTCAATTTGCACCAACATTCAGGAGAGACTGCGATGGGTGTCCGAAACAGTCGCAGACCGATTGAATGGACTCATGAAGGTCCCTAAATGTCAAAAATACCATTTTCTAAAAAGGCACGAACATTCCTGAAAGTCGATGAGTGTGTCAGAAACAGTCGCAGACCGATGTAATGGACTCGTAAGGGTCCCTAGATGCCAAAACTGTGATTTGTTCAATTGGCACCAACATACCTGAAGTCTGCGAACATGTCAGAAACATTCGCAGACCGATACAATGGATACCTTAGGGCCTCTAGATGTCAAAAATATCATTTTCTGAATTGGCACCAAAATTAATGAAAGTCTGCGATAGTGTAAAAAAACAGTCGCAGACCGATGCAATTGACCCCTAACAGAGCTTAAAGGTCACACATATAAAACAATCAAATGGCACCAAAATTCCTTAACGTCTGCGAGGGTGCCAGATATAGTCGCAGACTGATGCCATGAAATCCTAAATCTAATGTTGATGTCAGAGCTGGCTTTGTATTTAAACTCAGATCAGTATTCGCACACCTTATTTGCGAATGTCGATGCCAGAGTTGGGTCGGTATTTGAAGTCGTATATTGCGAACATCGATCTCAGAGCTGAATCGGTATTCGATTCTAGGTCTGTATTCGCTGTCGGGTTACATCGAATGACGATGTCAGACTTGGATCTGTATTCAAACTCAGATCTGTATTCACTAAGCTCATTTTACGAATGACGATCTCAGAGCTAGATCGGTAATCGACCCTATGTCTGTATTCGCCGTCGGTATTCGTAGAATGTCAAGCCGGCTCTATATTCAAGCTTAGATATGCATTGACCCAGCTAATTCCGCGAATATCGATCTCACAGTTGGGTTGGTATTCGATCATGTATTGGCTGTCGGCTCACATCGAAATTCGATGTCAGACATTGATCTGTATTCAAGCTCGGTAGTCACAGGCCTTAATTTGCGAATGTCGATCTCAGAGCTTGGTCGGTATTGGAACCTAGGCCTGTATTCGCCGTGCGTATACATTGAATGTCTATGTCACACCAACACTGTATTGGAACCTAGGTCTGTATTCGCCGTGGGTATACATTGAATGTCGCTGTCAGTTGAGTCGGTATTCGATCATAGGTCTGTATTCGCCGTCGGTATACATCGATTGTCGATGTCAGAGCTGGGTCGGTATTCGATCCTAGGTCTGTATTCGCCGTAGGTATACATCGAGTGTCGATCTCAGAGCTGGATCGGTATTCGACCCAAGGTCTGTATTCGCCTTCGGTAAACGTCGAATGTCTATGTCAGAGCTGGCTCTGTATTCAAACTCAGACCTGTATTCACCCGCCTTATTTTGCGAATGTTGATGTCAGAGCTGGGTCGGTATTCGATCCTAGGTCTGTATTCGCTGTCGGTTCATATCGAATGCCGATGTCAGAGCTGGCTCTGTATTCAAACTCAGATCTGTATTCACCCACCTTATATTGCTAATGTCGATCTCAGAGCTGGGTCGGTATTGGATCCTAGCGCTGTATTCGCCGTGGGTATACATCGAATGTCGATGTCAGACCTGGCTCTGTATTCAAACTCAGATATGTATTCACCCACCTTATATTGCTAATGTCGATCACAGAGCTGGGTATGTATTGGGTCCTAGGTCTGTATTCGCCCTCGGTTTACATCGAACGTCGATGTCAGACCTGGCTCTGTATTCAAACTCAGATCTGTATTCACCAACCATATTTCGCGAATGTCGATCTCAGAGCTGGGTCGGTATTGGATCCTAGGTCTGTATTCGTCCTTAGTTTACATCGAACGTCGATGTCAGACCTGGCTCTGTATTCAAACTCAGATATGTATTCACTTACCTTATATTGCGAATGTCGATCTCTGAGCTGGGTCGGTATTGGATCCTAGGTCTGTATTCGCCGTGGGTATACATTGAATGCCGATGTCTGACCTGGCTCTGTATTCAAACTTAGATATATATTCATCCACCTTATATTGCGAATGTCGATCTCTGAACTGGGTCGGTATTGGATCCTAGGTCTGTATTCGCCCTCGGTTAACATCGAATGTCGATGTCAGACCTGACTCTGTATTCAAACTCAGATCTGTATTCACGCAACTTATGTTGCGAATGTCGATCTCAGAGGTGGGTCGGTATTCGATCCTAGGTCTGTATTCGTCATCGGTCTATGCATTAAACTGTGGATACGTATCAGTGACGTTTATTGTTAAGGCTTTATTACTTTCTTTATTACTTCCCTTTAAAATAAATTTTAAATAATCAATGAAAACTATGGTAAATTTGCAATGTATTTAATTAGAACTCATTTATATTGGTCATTCACTATTAGTTTATAATTAAGAAATAAATAAAACGGTATGTATTGATGTTGCTTTTACAGATTTCATGCATTTAACAACAAATATGAAGCATGTAAAATTTATTGTTTTCTTGGTTTCTGGCTGTCAATAATATTGCATCCCAGCTCGGTATTCCCCTCAACGTATTTTGCGAATGACGAACTCAGAGATGGATCTGTATTCACACTTGGGTCTGTATTCGCCGTCGGTAAATAATGATTGTCGAAGTCATAGTATGGTCGGTATTGAATCCGAGGTCTGTATTCGCCGTCGGTTAACATCGAATAACGATGTCAGACCTGGCTCTGTATTCAAACTCATATCTGTATTCGCCCACATTATGTTGTGAATGTCGATCTCAGAGCTGGGTCGGTATTCGATCCTAGGTCTGTATTCGCCGTCGGTATACATCGAATGTCGATGTCAGAGCTAGGTCGGTATTCGATCCTAGGTCTGTATTCGCCGTCGGAACACATTGATTGTCGATGTCAGAGCTGGGTCGGTATTCGATCCTATGTCTGTATTCGCCATAGTTGTACATCGAATGTCGATGTCAGACCTGGCTCTGTATTCAAACTCGGATCTGTATTAACAGGCCTTATTTTGCGAATATCGATCTCAGAGCTGGGTCTGTATTCGGTCCTAGGTCTGTATTCGCCGTAGGTGTACATTGAATGACGATGTCAGACCTGGCTCTGTATTCAAACTCAGATCTGTATTCACAGGCATTATTTTGCCAATGTCGATCTCAGAGCTGGGTCGGTATTCGGTCCTAGGTCTGTATTCGCCGTCGGTGTACATCGAATGACGATGTCAGACCTGGCTCTGTATTCAAACTCAGATCTGTATTCATAGGCATTATTTTGCGAATGTCGATCTCAGAGCTGGGTCGGTATTCGGTCCTATATCTGTATTCGCCGTCGGTGTACATCGAATGACGATGTCAGACCTGGCTCTGTATTCAAACTCAGATCTGTATTCATAGGCATTATTTTGCGAATGTCGATCTCAGAGCTGGGTCGGTATTCGGTCCTAGGTCTGTATTCGCCGTCGCTATACATCGAATGTCGATGTCAGAGCTGGGTCGGTATTCGATCCTATGTCTGTATTCGCCGTAGGTGTACATTGAATGACGATGTCAGACCTGGCTCTGTATTCAAACTCAGATCTGTATTCACAGGCATTATTTTGCCAATGTCGATCTCAGAGCTGGGTCGGTATTCGGTCCTAGGTCTGTATTCGCCGTCGGTGTACATCGAATGACGATGTCAGACCTGGGTCTGTATTCAAACTTAGGTCTGTATTCACAGGCCTTATTTTGCGAATGTCGATCTCAGAGCTGGGTCGGTATTCGGTCCTAGGTCTGTATTCGCCGTAGGTGTACATCGAATGACGATGTCAGACCTGGGTCTGTATTCAAACTTAGGTCTGTATTCACAGGCCTTATTTTGCGAATGTTGATGTCAGAGCTGGGTCGGTATTCGATCCTAGGTCTGTATTCGCCGTCGCTATACATCGAATGTCGATGTCAGAGCTGGGTCGGTATTCGATCCTATGTCTGTATTGGCCATAGTTGTACATCGAATGTCGATGTCAGACCTGGCTCTGTATTCAAACTCGGATCTGTATTCACAGGCCTTATTTTGCGAATATCGATCTCAGAGCTGGGTCGGTATTCGGTCCTAGGTCTGTATTCGCCGTAGGTGTACATCGAATGACGATGTCAGACCTGGGTCTGTATTCAAACTTAGGTCTGTATTCACAGGCCTTATTTTGCGAATGTTGATGTCAGAGCTGGGTCGGTATTCCATGCTAGGTCTGTATTCGCCGTCGCTGTACATCGAATGTCGATGTCAGAGCTGGGTCGGTATTGGATCCTAGGTCTGTATTCGCCGTCGCTTTACATCGAATGTCGATGTCAGAGCTGGGTCGGTATTCGATCTTATGTCTGTATTCGCCATAGTTGTACATCGAATGTCGATGTCAGACCTGGCTCTGTATTCAAACTCGGATCTGTATTCACAGGCCTTATTTTGCGAATATCGATCTCAGAGCTGGGTCGGTATTCGGTCCTAGGTCTGTATTCGCCGTAGGTGTACATTGAATGACGATGTCAGACCTGGCTCTGTATTCAAACTCAGATCTGTATTCACAGGCATTATTTTGCCAATGTCGATCTCAGAGCTGGGTCGGTATTCGGTCCTAGGTCTGTATTCGCCGTCGGTGTACATCGAATGACGATGTCAGACCTGGCTCTGTATTCAAACTCAGATCTGTATTCATAGGCATTATTTTGCGAATGTCGATCTCAGAGCTGGGTCGGTATTCGGTCCTAGGTCTGTATTCGCCGTCGGTGTACATCGAATGACGATGTCAGACCTGGCTCTGTATTCAAACTCAGATCTGTATTCATAGGCATTATTTTGCGAATGTCGATCTCAGAGCTGGGTCGGTATTCGGTCCTAGGTCTGTATTCGCCGTCGGTGTACATCGAATGACGATGTCAGACCTGGCTCTGTATCCAAACTCAGATCTGTATTCACAGGCCTTTTTTTGCGAATGTCGATCTCAGAGCTGGATCTGTATTGGCCACTAGGTCTGTATTAGCTCACCTTAAATTGCCAATGTCGATTTCAGAGCTGGATCTGTATTAGCACCTAGGTCTGTATTGAATGTCGATCTTCGATTAACGATCTCAGAGCCAACTTCACACACCTGGTTTTTTAAGGGTGGTCATTTGCTCACCGGTTTGATTTTCAAAGTACATTGTATATAGTACGTACTATATGATGTTTTTATGCCCCCCTATCGATAGATGGGGAGGCATATAGTGATTCACCTGTCCGTTCGTTCGTTCGTTCGTTCGTTCGTTCGTTCGTTCGTTCGTTCGTTCGTTCGTTCGTTCGTTCGTTCGTTCGTTCGTCCGTCCGTCCGTTCGTCCGTTCGTCCGTTCGTCCGTCCGTCCGTCCGTCCGTCCGTCCGTTCGTCCGTTCGTCCGTTCGTCCGTCCGTCCTGGTTAACCCAAATTGACCGTTTCTTCTAGCATTAATATGGCTTGCTACAAAGCTTTCATACTTGGATGGATGTTGTGTATTAACACTCTCCACACGCCAGTATCACCTAACCCCATTTTGACCTTCACCTTGACCTAATTTTGGACTTAGACTTATTTATGGACAAGGCTTCCACAGGGGGCATAAGCGTTTATTGAACGCAGTCTTGTTTATACTCTTCTTTAAAAGCCTACTACATAAAAAAACACACAGATAATAGCTAGTCCAAAATTCTTAGATACATCATTATAAGCCGTCACGTAAAATAGAAGCTTATACATGTACTGGTATTTGTGTAAAACCTGTTACTAGGCAACGACGTTCTGTTAGGATTAAAGAGTATTTGTTTGACGCTATAAATTAGAGATAAAGTGGTTTTGACATAAAACCTGGCAACGTAATATGTCAGTTTAAATCTATATTTATTGAGATTTTAACACGTCTCGCTGGCTGGTTTTAACAAATATCGCACAGATAAGTACAACACTCTCAAGGCGCGGTGATAAATTACTGAACGTAGAAAACACGTTAAGTTTTAAAATTACCCATTTTCGATGGTTGCTTTCTGCAATTCAGCCGTACTGCCACATTTAACTTCCCCCTGATTATTAGGCAGCCTAAAGAAACCAGTATTGGAATCCCCCAATGGAAATTATTTCTCTCCTAGTTGGTGTGCAGCCAACATCGAGATACGGCGCCGAGGAATAACGAACATGTTCAGGCACCGCCACACAGGTACCAATTCAAATCTTGGGTAGATGGAGCATTTGGGTTATTCTTGCTCAGGATAAAACCCGGGACCTCTCGATCTCGAAGCGCGTGTCCTACCTTTAAGTTACCGCTCCCCATATGGTACATGGCAACAACGAATATCTATATACAGACCCGGTTTTGTACATTGGTCCTTGGCGTTTGAGAGGTTTTGTTTATAGATGTGACCTTAACATTTATGAAATGGTGCCTTTATACGTATATAACATTAATCTTGGAGAGGGTCTTGTCCCTTTTAAAAATGAATGTGGCATAGACATTTGGGAGTCTTAAAATGTGACCTTGACTTGTAATGGATGTGTGTTATAAATGTGACCTTGACTTTCAATGTGCCATATAAATGTGACTTTGACCTTTAATGTGCCTTATAAATGTTACTTTGGCCTTTAATGTGCCTTATAAATGTGACTTTGACCTTTAATGTGCCTTATAAATGTGACTTTGACCTTTAATGTGCCTTATAAATTTGACATTGACCTTTTATAGACCGTGTCTTACATGTATAAATGTGATTTTGGGAGTTTGTGTTATATAAAAGTTAATTAATGGGACCTTGACCTTCATTAGAATATTGTGTAAGTGCGAACTTGACCTTTTGGGGAATACTGAGGCTTACTAGTACGGTACGTCTCAAAACACGCTGTGAATTAACCAACACGTTTTGATATACATAGAGGATATTTGTTGATTTTGGTGTAAGATCGTATTTTATTTCATTGAGTGATCACAGAAAATCAATGAGTGAAAATATAATTTTATGTGATCACAAGTGAAATAAAATTGACCTTTCACCAAAAATCAACACATTTCTGTTTATTATATGCTTTAATTTCTCTAAAAAGGGTACCGTAATTGGGTCGAAATTGGAACGTCACGACGTGACAATTGTGACGTCATGATGACGTAACGTACATTTTAAAGCCCGGTGCCGTTGACGTTACGTTTCTTTTTCTGAACGATACTGGAACCAGCTTCTAAAACAGTGAAAATAACAAAGTGGTAATGTCACTGTTATTTTCACTGTTATTTTCACTGAAAAATCTTCGTAAACCATTGAAAGCAAATAATAAATATAGATAGCTACTGTAACACATATGTTACAACCATGTCAATTGATATGACCTTCTTAAATTAGCCATCCAGTTTTCAAAGTAGCTACTCCTTCTTTCGTAAAACCACCACGTGTGTTCGTTTGAGATGGAAGTTATTCTCACGGTTGTCTGGCTTATTGGTCATCAATCGTCCACGCTTCACCATGTATATATTGTTTCTTACTTGATGTGAGAACTAACGATCTCTGTCTTTTGTTCCAAATGAGGTTGTATATACGTGGGAAAAACATTTAGCTATCATCTCGAGTCAGAAGCCGAACGTAGATTGTGACTAGTGTGTAGGTTTATTAATGATTTACGCCTTAGGCTAATGCACTTTCCCCGTATTTTTCTCCGTTATCAAACTACGTAAATGACTGAAGCTAATGCAGTAGTTAATATGTTATTATAGTCCCATTTATATACTGGCATAGTGTTTACTAATTGCAAAAATGAAATAATCCACTAAGTCATTGCCGATAAAACAAAACACAGGTTTTGTAGATGCATGTGCTTAAGACATGCGTCGATAAAAAGTTAGCATTTCTATCTCTTACATTTATGTGAAGGTTCTAAGATATTTTTACCATTCACTCTTTGCATGATACAAATGTATTGCTAAATTCGAGCTATTCCGTAAGTAAATGTTTTGTTATGGTAACGATTTTATCCCTCTTTGACGCGACGAATTACAAACAAGCTAACGAGTCGACGTTAAATGTTTAATTATTCGTCATTATGAAAATTTTAATATAAAAGTACAAGATCCGGAAAATCGAGATAACGATAGTCGACTGTATTTAAATGTAAAATATAAATGCCACGTTCTTATATAGTTCGATTTCGAGCATTGAGCCGTGACTGCACTTTTAAAGTTTTAACCATTAAGAGCAGTTCTCTGAGAAAACCAAATTTTTAAAGAAGGGCTGCGGCACGCATAGTCACCGATTTTCCTGAAACTTTCAGGACTTAGTATTGATGCTCATTTTATTTCTAACACTTCCGGTTACCATGGTAACAGATGTTGAAGTTTTTGGTCAAAATCGGGTTAATTGAGGTAGAAAATTTTCCATAAAACACCAGTTTTGTACTAACCCCGATGGAAAACTGAAGATATACAGACAAAATTAGTCTGCATTATTGAATAAAGATATTATTAGGTAAACTTAATGAACTATAGTCAAAATTTTACATTGACTAAATACTATTCAATGGTTGTTACAAAAGTAGGCATTTTCGCAGAATTTCATTTTTTTGAAAAATGTTAAAAACGGCAATTTTTAAAGTAATATAATTTTATAACGCAGCAAAACTAGACACAGTGGTGCATATTTTCTGAAAGACCTAACCTTGGTTTATCATATAATGAAATAAAACTCCGGAAACTTTTTTTTAAGAAAACACCAAATATGACCCAAAATCTGTACTGTGTAAATTCTTGATTATCCCTCTTTCTAAGGCAAGAGGCTTTTATTTTTTAAATGTTATATTAACATGCATTTTCACATGATAAAAACATTCTATGTTCGTAGCTTTTCATTTTAATTTCAATTTAATTGCAAAAAACGACATTCACAGTTGTTGCCATGGCAACCATTTAGAAAAAATATCAAAAAAATGTTTGTTTATTGGCTCAGAGTTGTCAAATATGCTGGAAAACATTCTAGTACCATTACTTATTCTTCTTTATTGCAAAATACTACATATTCTTATTGATTTGTACCCTTTATTAGGTTCATAAGTTCTTTATAGAATATATATACGCTTTATCAGGCCCCTACCTTCTGTCAGTCAATCTGTCAAAAATCTGGATCCTGACATAACTCGAACAGTTTCCAAGCTAGGTTTATGAAACTTGGTATGTAGGTGAGGGCCAATAAGGAGATTATGCACATCTAATTGATTTTTATTTTGCTGCTAATTCTGGTCGCTATGGATACGAAAACAGTGAAAACACCTCAAAATCTGGGATCCTGCCATAACGCAAACAGTTTCCAAGCTAGGTTTATGAAACTTGGTATATGGCAAGGAGTCTATAAGAATATCATGTACACATAAATATTCTGACTAAAAATGTGGTTGCTATGGATACTGAAATAGTTACAGGACTATATTTGTATAATCCAAAAATTATCAATGCTAGGGTGACAATTTATGGTGACTGTGTGCATTATGTGTGGTCAATGTTGAGATGGCGCCTATTAATTAATATTTGTTACCTCCTTTTAAGGTACTAGATGTCCTTATGGTTAGAATTTACTGAATAAACAAGAGATTCATCACAATCTAATATAAATGCCTTTATTAAGCATCATTCTAATGTTTACTGTTAGTGCCAAATACATAATTCACAGCAGATACCATGGCAACCATTTGTGAAAAATGCCAAACATGTGTAGTTGTATCTATCTGAAAGCAATTTTAGCTGCATAATTACTATCATGATCATAATTATGCAGTCAATGGGTTTAAATGTAGTGGATTCCCATTTTCATAGATGAAAAATTTTCCCATGGTCCACATCAGCTATATTCATTTAGCTTTATCCGTTCAGCTTCTCAAGGAGATGCATTATCATTATATAACCCTAATGCTACTACATGTCTTACTGATAAATGGTATATTAAAGAAATAAATAGTCATAATATAAAAATACAACAGAAACAGAATTTTTATTTATTAGAATAATTTCATCCAGTACACCTACATGAAATAATAAATGCGAAATTAGCAATGCCACACATGAGACGGTGACAAATTATGCCCCAACAGCACCGCCTTGTTACAGAACCACATTTTCATGAAGGCTTAACAACTAAGTACAACTGGAACCATGCTGCTTAATCATCACATAAACCACTGTCACCACTTTTGAACTTGAGCAGCATATTCACATAAGCTACAGTAGCCTATACGGCAAGTTTCATCACAATATCTCATTCCTAACTGAAGTTATTGTCTAGAAAAAGATTTTCTGTTTTAAGTATATATATATTCTTTATTTGAGTCTCATTCACATATATACAGTTACAATCATATTAAATATCATAAACATTATTATGTGACCATTCTTATATAGAATTATAAGAGACCTAAGTATGTGACCTTGACTGTGACCTTGACCCACCATCCCAACTTTCCAACTTGAGCGGCATATTTATGTAAACTACCAATACAGCAAGTTTCATCAAAATATCTCATTCTTAACTTAAGCAGTCATCTGGAAACTAAAAAGTGACCGACCGGCAGACAGACAGACAAGTTTGAACACTTGTACTCATAAACTTTGTTGGGTAGGGGTATAATTATTAGTCAATGGAAGTCATTCAATGGTGAAGTTGTTTAATAGGATATACAATGTAAATGTATAAACTGAACTGTAAAATATGTCATCTGAGCATAAGGGTACAGCTGGAACAAATTAACATGGTCCTCAACCTTAATTCATGAATATATTTAAAAGCTTATTGCACAGAATATACATATATCAATGTCTGCAGGGATTTAGATTAGTGATTATAGTAGGCATTCATAATGTTCTTTGCACATTAATTAACTGACAAAATTAAATTGTAGACAAGAAATCAACTAATAAATCATGCTGAAAGAGGGGTTGAGGACTAAATCAGTTTGTTTGTACTATAGTTCATTAAAATGGTCTAAATAAAACCTTTGTTTAAACCAAACTTATTAATAGTCATTATGCGACAGTTTTGAACCAATTCTGTTTCTCAAACAAATTATCAAAATCCAGCTGAGACTGGTGCTTAAAAAGTTAAGTCAGTTTGAATCATCTTATTAAAAGTTTCACTCAGATATAAACTTTTCATTAAGGTAATTGTAAACACTATGTAAAATAACGGATGAATTTTTTCTAGTTCTTGAATAGATATGTAGTATGCACTAGAATGGTGATCAAGTGTCCATGATCCATGTAGCCAAGAAGATATATCAAACTGAAAATCCGTTTTCATGTATGATTTGGAAGCCTTTAATCTGGAAAACAAAAATAAAAGGAAATTAAAACCTTGATAAAATAGAAACATACAATTCAAACTTACCTTTCCAAACAATGATTAATTAAAAGTCATTGTTTTTCAGGGAGGTCATAATTATAGCCATCACAGTTACTGAGTTACACATGACATTGTATTGTTTCTTATATACATCTCATTAAAATTAGGAAGTCCCATGTTTGTCAATGAGTTTGTTCCAAAGAAGCATAGGACATCATAATTTTATGAGGTGAATTTAAAACTAAGAAGACCAACCATGTTACAGTAAAGTGAAAGGTTCAAAATGTTTGTTGAAGTAGAATGATAACAATCTTAGTCATGGATCTTTTGACAAAAGTGCTGTCCATTTCAATTTATAAATCCCAATTGAAGAAAGAAACAGATTTTATGCAGACTACTAACATGGATTCTAAACTAAGTTTAGTATTAATTGTATATTATACATATAAATGTACCTGTATTCTGTCACAGAACATTTTCAAGTGCTAGTCTAGTATCCTCAATCATAATCAGGACAGATACATGTACTTTGTAGTTCCAACTTCTGAAAATGAAAGTAAACAGACTCTGCAATGGTGTATGTTTAGATGAAATAAACAGAATAACAATAAATCATGAAAAGAACATCAGAACAGTAATAAACAGACCATAGCATAAGTGATTTTACAATATTGCAGCTGACATTACAAATGGTTGTTGGTGCTCCTTAGCAATATGTGTTCATAACTTCAGCATATGATACTTGACCAATATTTATCTGTGTTGTAGTTGTTTGAACAGAACCAAACCATTCATTGAGATAGAGTGTAAATATATAGACTAGTATGTATACAGTTGAACCTCTATCAGTAGCCACTTAAACAGTCACCCACTTTGAGCAGTCATACATTATTGGAAAATATGTTTTTATCATAAACATATATTATAATTATGGCTGGGATGTTTTGTTTCAAATAATATTCATATACTAATGCAGATCTAGTAATAGTATGGCATATATAATTTGCATAATTATTTAAACACAACATAAAGTCATAAACAAAGGGCACTTACCAGATAGATTGATCTGTTTGATGTATTTCACATCAGCATATTTCAGCACACAGGTTGGGAACTATAAACTGAAAGAAAGGAAACTTCATTGTATTTGCCAGGTAAAAGCATGCTTGTATTCCTGATAATATTCATGGATCCAATGTTGCAAACAAATGAAGCAAACACTTAATGCACAGCATACTTTTAAAGTAAATATTATACATACTAGCTTATTAATAGTGAAGCCTGGTACGTGTAAACAGAGCTTTCCACAAGCCCCGGCGGTCAGCGATTTCAATGACTCCTCAGAGATTCACCACTGGCTCTTTTTCTCAAACTGAACCTGACTTTGACAAGTTCAATTTTTAAAATAAGAAGAAATTAATGATGGAATGACATGTGAACAAACAAATATTCATATGAAGTTTGATGACAATAGCACAATTACTTTTTATGTTGCGGATGGCATTTATAAGAAAATGTTCTTCAAATTTCAAGGGCAACAACTCTGCCAATGTTATTGGTCAAATCCAAATGAAATGTATAGCTTCACAACAACACATCCTAAGTAATATTGATAAATTCCTATGAAGTTCAATGACTGTAGCAATTACATTTCAAGTTACAGACAGCACAACATTTTGTGATGGAAGGACAATTAAATACATACATGACCCCACATTATTTGGTGGGGGATGGGATAAAACTTCATGCCAGGAACCCTTACAAGTATGGTATGAAAGATATTTATTGTTCAAGGGGTTTAAATGATAACAAAAACTATTAGACAAATAGAAAGATCTACCTGAAAACTTCCATTGGCAGTGCAATATCCCAACTTCCAACTGAGGCATGTCTTGAACTATCATGCCAGTTTCAGTGCAGCTGTACCAAGTAAAGCCCACCTTGTATCTCTTCTTCTATGTTCATTTTGTAGTTTAAGATGGTCAACCAAAATTTATTAACACTCTGGACCGTTACAATTAGATAAAACACGAGTTCGTTCATTTATGTCTCTGACACCTACACTGTTTTCAGTCGTCTGTCAAAAAATCCGTCCCAGAAATGACCCTTTCTCAGTGAAAATCACAGCAATATACAATATAACATCTGCAAAAGTTATTCTCTGATGGTTCCTGTCTTAATCTTGATCAAAACACATTGCTGTCATCCTATTAATACTGTAAATCCAAAGAATAGTTTGACTTTATGAACCAACAGTCACATGTCCGCCATTTTTAATTGAAGAGTTGTTTTCGAAAGGGAGAGCACTCGGGTCATCAATTTAGGCAAGAGACCAACAAATTACAGCATTTTTTTTCAAAATTGTCAATTTTCTGGCTGGAGTTGTAGATTTGTTTTTAGAGTGCCCACAAATGTTTTTCTTTATACTTGTAGACTGACTCTATGCCCATTCACCTATATTAATGGCTATATTGAGTATTGAGTAAAAAAGACCACAAAATCATGTTTTTTGCCTCAAAACCTCGAGTTTAACAGGCTCTAAAAAAAATACTAAATTATATATTTGTTTTCTTTTGCTATCAGTTGTTAGGTAATTTATTTCAATTTATTATTATAACTTAAAATATTTGTTGTCATAGCAATTGTTGGAAAAATAATTAATATTTCGAGAACATGTCTCTTTTTCACGTTTTTTCACATTTCCCCAACTTTAAGACCGGTTGCTATGGAAACGGAGAGGAATTTGAAATTAAAATATGGGGTCGGTGTACACAACTAACACATTTTTATCAAAATCTGTGAGATTGCGTGGCCAAAAAAATTTGGTGCTCTCAGAGAACTGCTCTTAATCGATATAGGTTGGTATAGGTTTAATGGAAAATATAAGTAATATAATTAAGGCCAACTATTCGGTGTGTCTGAATAGTCCTGACGGTATAGCGCTTGATACATTGTAAAATAACTTTTGCCTGACCAGGGCAAGTTCGAATCTCACCAAAAAAAAATGTTTTTCTTTTTTTAATTTATATTTACACATTTTTTAATTTATAAATGCACATAACTTGCAATATCCGTGTGATAACAGTATGTGACAAGTCATATTTGTTACATGCTTCAAAATATTTTATAGATCTTGCATGTGTATTGTAGAATGGCTATAAGTGAAAATGAAAAATAAAAGCATCAACACATTTTCATGGATTAATTAAAAAAAAGAAACTTTAGTTTATATACTCTTTAAATAACATAAAATAATGAATTAAAAATATGAGCGAATTGGGAATTTGAACCACCGAAGTTCGGGTTAGAAATCCTGAACGTTGCCGACTGCACTAAACTGTAATCCGATAACAAACAGATATATGTAAGAATAATATAATTAAATAATGACCAGCGAACGTAATAAACCATGGTCTACCCGCCAAAATGGACTAGTCCGATAGGTCATGGCTCAGAGTTCAAAATTGAACTATACCGAGAATACGCCCATGATAATGTGATGTTTACAAACATGAATCGGTTTGGTCAACTGTTGCATAATTGGTTTAACAAATTACTAAAGTAAACATTTATGGTCAGCGCTATGCTAAAAAATCTCTGATAAAGCATGCACATCTGATTAATCCACCTTTGTCGAATACATCAAAATTTATGTTCCCACCTTTCTCATTATCGTGGACACACTAAATGTCTACACAACATATCCTCACACTCGTACGTTCTTAAGTGCTTAACCTCAGACTTGTTCGTTGAATCTGTTCTTATTGTTTAACCTGCATGTACTTGATTAAGTGCGAGTTACAATTGAACGTTTACGGTAAATATTCGACACACTTCGACGTGTGTACGGGCAGTGTAGTTAACACATCGCTGGCTTAGAATTAGAAGGTCGTACTTACTACTTACGACCTTATAAGATTTATGCATATCAAGGTGCTTCTTATGAACCTATTTTAATGAAATAGGAAGTTGTCATGTTGACCAAACTGAAGTTTAAAAAGCTTGTTTTCCATAATTCAGACATGTTTTTCTTGTTTTCTCAAAATATTTATTTTGTACTTCTAAGCCAGCGTTTTGCCGACGAGAGGACAATTTCTATTTGAACGTCTGACCATGTGGACATCATAAGTTCCTAAGATTGCTGTTCACCTCTCAACATCCTATTCACATGTATGTTAAAGTGTTATTTTTACATGTTCTGTTGAAATTGTAAGGTAGACGGTGAGAATAAAGTGTGTTACTCTTCTGGTACTATAATAATAATAATAATAATAATAATTATAACGACTTTATTTATTGTGGATTACATATTTGACAGTTATATCAATTTTCAATATGGTCCACTGAAAAAAAGAAACAGATTAACAACAACATAATAAATAAACAACATAATAAACAACAACAATGAAAACATACATGCATGTATAGTTCGCCGGAGATAACTCTAGACCTATCAATAACAAACATGCATAATATAAACACTGAAAGGACGACTGACCGATTATTGTCAGTGACGATTTAAGAGTATATCACTAAGAGTGAATATGCACAAGATTGAACAAAATTGAACATTTTACTAGGACACTGAAGTTTAAATGTAGCTACACAGAATTTATCATTGGCAAATGCTTCGGCTTTCACCAACCTTCATCAAGGTGGAACAATGAAAATGCATTAAGTTGACATTTTTATTTGTAGATCATTGGCGATGTTAGAATCGAAATAATAAATAGGAAGCTGTGCTTTGTTGTGTTTTATAATAAAGGCACCCGTTTGAATGCGTACACACGCACTCGTGATTTAATTACTACGCATCAACACACGCGCCTATATTTTATTACGCAACAAAGCACAGCTATGTATTCATTATTTCTTCATTATTTATAATTATATAATATATCTGATTAATTAATTAGTACAATGTTCGTTTATTGTGTTCACATTTTAAATAGAGGGATGAACTAATAGAGCTTTAAATGTGTCAGTACCTTAATAGTTACAATTATATAATTAAACAAATTTGCAATTGGTGTCCAAATAGAAATTTGCTGCTAATTCTGGAAGCCCGTATTGTTTTATGTATATATGTTTGTTATATATCCCCATGTTGTATAATGTATACCTGGGTGTAATAAAGTTCTGTTCTGTTCTTCTGTAAACCAACAAATTACAGAACACAAATGATACAATGTGTTATTTTGAAATAAGTAATTTGAAATTTCGGGATGGTTACGTGATGGTTATTACACACCACTTGAGAGCCGGTGTGTGGGGTATATATATACTTTATTTCTAGAGAAAGCTTATTTAGCATGTAATACAACGCTAATCTACCATAAGGTCCTCACAAAACAATAAAATTGAACAAGATATTAAAACAAGATACAGGTGTGACCAGCGATCCAGAAAACAAACTCCTGTCGCATTAATTTACATGTGTTTGAGAGAAAAACTCCGTAACTAGAGAAGAATTATTGAGAACTTCTAAAACTGCAATACATTAAAGGGGTCAAAATTCTAAATCGCACGTCATATCACATGAACAAGTCTCACAAAACAACAATTGAAAGTTTAAAGTTCAAGAAGTATTCAAGAATAACGTTACACATGTGTTGCAGAACCGACCTGGGAGATGCTAACAATTACAAATATAACCTTGAAAAGGTTTAGGTTAGACGAATTATGCACAATATCAGGAATACTGTTCCAGATGAAAGACCCAGAAAATACAAATGTGTTCCTGAACAACTCGATTCTTGGTTTCGGTATATCCAGTTGGATATCATAAGATGAGCTAAGTAGTTTTGAAGTAAACGTGGTATCTGTTGTTCCGACGTATATGTTGTTAAAATGGAACTGTATACATTAGACACTGCTTAGGAAACATGGCGAAACCTCATTGATTATATTGACATTGCGCTCAAGTCAGTTCCATAACAAGGTAGTATATAGTGCGCCCACGACAATGAGGATGCCGGACAAGTTTGGTACATTTCACAAAGATGGATTAATCAGATGTAAACGATTTTTCAGTGATGTTTTATTACAAAACCATTTTGCAACAATTGACATAACCGATTCATGTTTGTAAACATCACATTATCTTGGGGTTTTTAAAATTTTTCCAGCACCCTCTGCAACCTTTTTCCAGTCATCCTTTTCCACGGTTTCAAAGGGTGCTGGATAAACCGTCAAACTGCTGAAAAAGAACTTATATTTTATGGAAAGCAATAATTTCGCGCTTAGTCTGGGGTATATTTCATAGAAATCGATGAAAAAATAAAATACGACTATTATGTTTTCTAAGTGAATCAAAATTCGACTTGGACTTGTAGCCAAAAGTCCCGTGATAATGCTACACTGTATGTGCTGCGGTCAAGTCGGTCACGAGTGGAGAGGTTGTCAGCTTCTAGCGTGGTATAAAGAACGTTTAACATTCTCAGAAAACTGGTCCAATGGAAAAAACCTTTAATTCTAAGACAATATGTCCTGGTGATATTTCTTTATTTTAATAGTTAATCAATTAACACGTGATAATTGTTAGTCACGTGTTTAGACGGTGTCTGTAAGATTATTTTCGCGACAAATTTATGGTAGAAAAATGAGCTGACGTTGGAAAAGAGAAGAAATGAATCTAAATTGAAAAAAAAATGGAAACATAAATCCAGATTAACCTTATTAAATAACGGACCCTAGGGGAGCACTAGTGGAATTAAATTTAAATCAACGCAGAATAAATAAATTATAATGCTGCAGAAAGGGGTAGGGCCACGAAGGGTAAAAATGGACGGATATATGCCTCGATCTGTATTGGTGTCAATGGAGTTTTCCTGGAGTAAATGTCCGGCGATGTAGGTAGCAAGACAGGAGTACGAGATGTTCCGAATGTTTCCACAATTGAAAAAGAAAATAAAGCCATTCGTGAATGGGCGTCTTCAAAAACTTATTAAAATATCTAACGTCTAAAGTTGATAATTCTCATCACTAAAAACAAATGGAAGCAGACTTTTCTGTCGCTAAGATTGGAATTACGAGCGCGTAATTCAATTCCATAAAGCTCCGGATTGATACAGATGCGAAAACACATCACAGTCAGACAGACGCATTTTAAAATAATGAAGAAGAATTGCAAAGCGTCTGGAGGCACTTGATCTTAATATATCAAATCTCGCCCTATTCTAATCGCTAACGAGATTTTCAAGTGTGGATCTTAGACAATTGAGTGTAGCGTAAGATGTATCTATTAATACATGGCTGGAATAATGAGGCGAATTAAGCTTATATATTTTATATATGCCATTCTGAAAAGTATTCCATCATATTGGGTTATATTCGAATCGATAGTAAAGATTGGTTTGGGAGCCTGACCGGTTGCTTAGCACTATATTCGATATCACATATCTAGTGGACATTGGTTCGATGGTCCGAGTCATGGCTTATATCCCTATCACACGAATCTCGAATATGTCGGAATGCAGATATAATAGAAATTCGAACACATATATATTCTGAATGATAATTCGAATTAATAATATTATTACAGCTTTGGCCTATAAATATGGCGATGCTATTATAGTCGTTTGGTGTAGATCTAAACCATATTCAGAACAAGTCCTTCTAGTGTTTGATTGGTTAAGCAAAAGTAATATAATACTGATTATACACGTTATAACCAGGGAAAGGTGGTTCCACACGTAGTACCAAGTAATCGTAGTTGATTACACGTGGTTGCTAAGGAACGCGTGTTGGCTACACGTGGTAACCAAGGGATCCTGGTTGAACACACGTGGTAACATTTGATATTCAAGGACTACAGGTTCGTAACATTTGGTAACCGAGGACTACATGTTGGTAACATTTGATATTCAAGGACTACAGGTTCGTAACATTTGGTAACCGAGGACTACATGTTGGTAACATTTGATATACAAGGACTACATGTTCGTAACATTTGGTAACCGGGGACTACATGTTGGTAACATTTGGTAACCACGGAGTACTGTTTCAAAACACGTTATAGAAACATTGTCTGTCTTCTTTCTTTTATCCATGAAGATTAATACTGTCGTTGTTACAGAAAACAAGCAAATTATAGGTCTCATTTATCTCCGAGACAAACCATCATCTCAAAACCATTGTTGAAATAGCTGGAAATTGCAAATATTTAGACGTTGTTATTCAAAATATTACATTGTCACGCAACCAAACAACACCGTAAGCGTCACGATACATTAAATTAACTGTCGAAAACCGTAGATAATTACAAAATGTCTGGAATTTCGAATTCATAAATATGACTATTATATGATTATTCAACATATGCCTTACTTAATACGTTTTTGATGTTTGGTCAAACTCACGTTTTGTAACTGATTGTTTTAGTAAGTATCTATTATCTAGAGTTATACCAATGATTTCGTGTCTATTATTGAGTATTAGTGGGCGAGATCTATCAAAGGCTGCTCAGCAGGACTCTGTTTTATCAAAGCAAAAAATAAACTTACGTTCTAAATTAAATTCCTAATTGTACTATACGCATTGCGGACATTTATATGGTTTGTATAGCACGGATAATTTGACTTGATCCCGACCTTTCAACATGAAAAAGTACAAAGTTCTTGTGTTGAATATATAAATTACTGCGAGTAAATCGTGCAATATCGGTCCTTTGGATTTGTGTTGGTATTACACCTCGAGCGTTCTCGTGATGCCTCCCGCCAACCTCGTAAAACTTGCAACCGGGGTTATAAATATAGACAATATATCAGCTGTTAAATTATGCTAATTCAAGGGCAAGAGTCGTCTCAAATTCTCCGTACTTTAGGAGTTCCTTCACTGAATAAATATTATATTCAACAACCATTTATCACACTTGTAGCTGTTTAAGGGACATAAAGAATGTGAATTTTCGCGTAAGTCTGAATAGTCCTTTCATAAAGTTCCTTGATAAAACAGTACCCGGGTGAACTTTGTACGGTATTAATTTAAGGTATCAAGGGCAAGCATAAATATGTGCAGAGGATGACAATTCAGTTTTCTTTAAAGTAAAATACTGCACATGTAGTAAATAAACATACGAATCGTACGGACTTTGATCAGAGTCTCAGTTTAATCTGGTCAGACAAAACAGCTGAATATAGAAACCATAACAAAAATACCACAATTACACGACACAATGCCCAACACACAATTGAACGAGAAAATAAAATTAAGCGCTGAAAGTTTCATGTGATGTCTATGTCTATGTTTTTTGTGCTGAGTGCTGCCTTCCTTGTCCAATTTTCTATTACCTTATTTCAAACAAATACAATAACAATTTGAGCCCAGTTTAAACATTGTCTAGCTGATTGTGAATGCCAATTTTTATTTTAAAACGTACAAAACATAATTGCACTGCAGCCAAGATTATTTCTACTCAGTAGAATCTATATCGCTCGAGTTGACAGCATCAATATTAATTTCCGTATTGTCGTTAATTGAATCAGCGTCTACCTGGTGATTTTAAATGTGAACGTTTTTAACTAATGATCTAAACCAATTTATCAGACATGAGTAAGGCAGGAAATTAATAAATTGAAACTATGAACCTTCCTTTATAAACTAAATCATCGATTTGGAACGGAATTGTTTTATATAAATGGTTTTAGGTCGATAAAGAAGACATGGGGATAAAATTGATTTTGCGCAATCACGACTGTGGTGCAACGATTGGTATTATGTCAAATACATAAACTCAGTTTGTTAGAATATTTATGCGTTTGTCATATCGAATTAGTCTCCCTTAGAATTACCGTATTCGAAGAAAACGCTCGGGTAATGCTCGTGTAGACGGAGGATCAAGTTAGTTGTTTCGGTAGACGGAAATGGCATCTAATAGTATCCTATCCTAAAACCTATTCCACTATGTGTATATTACAAACATAGTCAAAATAAATGACCCGACTTATTGTGTGCTGCACACATACGATAAGTGGCGAAATATTGGAGCTCAAACTTTTACTTCATTATGTGACTTCCATTACTACAGAAACATAACGATCTCTAATAAGGTATCATTTCTTTTGCAAACGACGTCGTTATTCTTAACACCAGACGAATATTGGCAATTTACCGTTAATTAACGAACACTGATAAAATATATCCCCTAGCAACGACGTTGATGAACTCTAGAACGAGGCTTGCTATATACACCTACGCTAACTCGTAATTATATTTAAGGACGAAATTGTAGAGTTATCGAGTTCTTTTTCTCCACACATATACCACGAAAATACCACTACAGAAAATATAGGAACACATATGGAAGTGCAGGGGTAGACAAACCACAGTGTACACGTCAAAAAGTTTCCTGCGGGTGATTACCTGCGGCCTTGTAATTTAGTTGTATTGTTTAGGATGTGGTTTATGGGAGGCGTTTAAGGCTCTCATTACTACCATTGCCCATTTCTTATTGCAGTTTGGATGCAATTCGAATTTATTACGGTGTAAGTTTAAATTAATGTTTCTGTCATAATAATTCCAATACATGTAGAATCGGACAATACCTGATTATCTTCCAATTATTTGGTTGTGATAAATATATGTGCCGAACGAATGAACCGCAGGAAACTATTTGACTTGTTACTGACTGGGAATCTTATGCAGCTGCAGACACCTGCTGTTTAGATTCGTGGTCTCGCGTTCAAAGTGAAATTTCGGAATAGTTCTGCTTTCTTTGGTAAATAAACTATTGTAATGCGATAAAGACCGATGTTATCCGCATGGAATAATGGAATTAGTCTGGTTCACGACATTCTTACAAAATGCTTCTTTTTTTGGATATTTTTTTTGAAATCGTAAACCATCGAGAACATGTCACGTGCCCCTCCATGGTCATTTTACTTTTGGCAATCCAATATAACCTCAAGGCCGCAGGTTAATAAACGAGTCAACTTTCGGTTATCGCAAACAGTCATACACGTCGAGTTATATAGTCTTCCAATAAGTCACAAAGTGATCGGAAATCACGAATGCTTTTGTTCACAATTAGTCATGCAAGCTTAATTGTATAGTTTTCCAATAAGTCACACAGTTATAAATCTGATTTATAGGCTTTGCAAACAGTTAACCAGAAACATCTAAATATAACTTCAAACACGGGAATACCAAAAACACTAGGACCGTAATTCATAAGTATAAAATGATTTACTGTTGCAGAAGAATCGAGGCGAGGAGCCTCCGATTGACAGCAACTCCATTGCAAATATTGCTCGTTCACAAATTTTAAGTCAACATGACATTAAGAGTCAACATTTGCAGAAAGGACATAGTCAATATTACATTTCAGGAACAAACTCTTACATGCACAAATAAATACTTACGAAACATATTTATATTTATGAACTTGTATCATGTAGAACTGCAATTGCATTGAAAACCGTAAGTAAGAAAATGATCATGTTTCTTGAATATCGTTTAAAGTATCCATTTTTCAGTCGTAAACTGAGTAAGATTTTGTTACCTGGAGTTATATTGTAAGAGTGATGTACATTTTAGCAAGTATCATTTGACAGTTTGTGTGTTTGTGAACGAGCAAGATTCGCAATGAAAGTACTGTAATGCTTCAATAAATTAACTTTATTAATATTTGTGTTCAACTTCAATGGTATAGTTTAAGATATCATAATTCTATGCTTACTGTATCCAACACATTTCGATAGGAAGAATTACATGTGTTTGAGACAAAACATACACAATTCCACTATAGATTATACTCGATGTCCTTAAGATAAGAGATTTATTATAAGAACACAAGTTTACTACTATGATTAATAAGTATACCAGCAGCGTCGCTCCAAGAACACTTCTATCATGTATAGTTTATGACAAAACATACAAAAAGAGAATATCTTGGTTATAAACTGCACCGTAATGTGTCTGGTCTGGTTTAAGAAGTATTATTTAAAACATTATTCCAGATAAACAAAAAAAGGTCGAGTTTTATCAATTTCATGCAGCAACTGTGCGTCATTATATCACCGCTTTCTATCAACAACTTGAACATTTTATTTCTTAATTTGACCTGAGGTGTATCCAGTCTGATAATTTCACCAGTTATATAATGCCGTGTTCACATTTGTGTCTGTATCTTTAGCTTGCAGATACAGTAAATGTAAATAAAACATTCATTTAAAACCCGGTGTATTTGAAACGACATAACGGCACCCCATACCAATGTTGAATTAGGGCGGGCATATAAAATATAGCGCAACATGGTCGTTGATTTAGAACAAAAAATAAATTACCAACCAAAATACTCGTTGTAATGTCTGCCATTGAATATACCTATGATGCCATTGAATTATTCAGTTTATCATGAAAATTGCTCTTGTTTACCTGGCAAAGCAGCGACATCATGAACTTGCTTACTTCCGCACTTACCTGAGCTTTGATGTCATTTTACGGAAAATGACGTCACTTACGATAAGGGTGAAAATCGCAGAGCCTGGCTCATATATTAGTTAAAGCTACAGCGGCTTTAATTAGCTTATAGCTTAAACCACGTGTAAATGTATCATTGATAAAGAGTAAATAAAAAATATTTTTTATAAAACTTAATATGTTATCTTACCGATACAGTAACATGTGGCTTAAACTAGGTCATTTAGATTTTTTTGTAACTGAAACTGCAGCCATTAAGTCCCGTTTCCATGAATAGTAAAACCTAGGCGTTTTCAGCGCGTATTTATTCGGTGCGTACTACGCGCCGAATAAATATGATTCGCTTCAGTCTATGTTGCATGATGACGTTTCCATTGACGCGTTTTTCGGCGCGTAAAATAGTACGCGCCGAAAAAAATCGCTTCGGGTAGCGATTTTGTACGCATGGACGAGCGTAAAATGACTTTTGGGGTATAAATTGATGTAGTTTCCTCGATTCTAGTAATGTTTTATTGACGCCAATTATCTTAAATTGCATGAATTATGTTTTATAGGTTGACAAAAAGCTCATAGAAGTATCCCTGTCTTTTTGAAAAACATCAAAAATTTTGTCTGACCAAAAACGCAACCACCATCTTCTCCACCTCATATTATTTCGAATGGGCCAGAAAACAAACATTTGCATCTTTTGTTATGACCGAAAGTCCCATTTTCTTTAAAATATTGATGAAAGATACGCGTTTTCAGCTTCATGGAAACAGTTTTTCAGCGCGTAATCGGCGCGTAAATAATCAGCGCGTAATTACGCGCCGAAATAATACGCTCCATGGAAACCCGGCTTTAGACAGCTTTTATTATTATTATACCATATTTATATAGCACTTTTATCATGTAATTACACGTTCAAAAGTGCTGTACAATCACATTTAAGACATAGTTAAAACAATTGGCATAGATATATGCATGCACACACAGCAACAAGTGTATATACAACCTTGGTCATTTTCTCGTTTAGTTAGGGGTTGGGCATTATGTCGTCACAGTATTTGTGGGTACGTGGTGTGTTTTTTATTTATTTGTCTGTTTAAGTTGAGTGCTGCATTCCCTGTCCGATTATCTAGTATCTTCTTGTCACTAGAACTGTGGCATGTGTTCGGAGTTGTAAACTATGTGTTGCTATATGTCCGTCCGTTCTTTATTGTGCTTGTTGCTTGAGACTGCGCGTTGTGTTTCGTAACCTTTGTGATACAATGTCACCACAAGACGGCAGTGACAAAATCAGGCAAAATCACGGATAGATTTATAGACAGATTATTGTAAAAGCTTTTACGGGAAATCTCTTCTAACATCCGTATCTTGGCAACGACATTCTAAAAGATTATACCTCATTAGTTGCATGTTGTAAATTGTTTATAATGAGACCCTTATATGAACAAATGAGGGCCTGAAAGTGTCTCGTACTGTGATGTTAAAGTTTCTTGTTGACAAATTAAATGAGCAGGAAAGCGAAAATAGGACGAATAAGAGAGACGGCAATAGTTCTCATAGTGTGAATATGGCTGACTTCCATGCAACATAATTTTATATACAGAGCGCTCATTCGAGTTCCTGGAACGTACTTAACTTCTGGAAGGTATTCGGCTGTAGAAACGATCGAGGAATAATAGATGTAGGAATAATCCGAGACAAGGCAGCCGTGCTTAACGCACTGTAGTGCGAATATGGCTGACTTCCGTGCAATCTCTACAGAGCAACACAACTTAAGTTAAGGCAGCGTACTATACTTCTGTTAGGAGGTAGTTAGTGCTACAATAGGTCAAGGAAGATTCTGAGAGACGTCAGTCGTTCTTAATTCACCGTAGTACGAGCATTTCTACTGTAGAACCTCATTCATGGAATTACGCACATTGCATCTCTAGAGAGGTGAGGTTACACAGACAAATAAATGAATGCTCTTACATGACAATTCATACGCTTCAGCAGAAGTATCTATACGTGTATAAATAAATCATCATTAATAGTATTTATCTAAGAAAAAAATAATAAGTCTAGTTTTTTAAGTTAGTTTTACAAAAGATAAATCTTAGATAGATATCTATTTTTTATATTTGACGGTATGAAGATCGGGTTGCGTAAATTATGTGAGTTTTCAAATTTCAACATAAAGATAGTTTATCCTGCAATATGGTTTTTAAAACGTCATTTTCAAATTCGTTGGTGAAAACGCCGTTTGTCGAGTTATTGTTCATGTTTTTTTGTGGTGAATTTCCTCTTCTGTTGATTTCAGTATTACACTGACACAGTGATCCATACAAGGAACATAACTCGTATTAGATGAGCGCTAAACCAGCATCATGTTTTACTACGAATCCGGACAAGTCATTTCCGTAATACGCCGAGAACGCGGCATTCTTACCATAAGATTACAGCGCGAATGATTTCTGCCGAGCATAGCCTGTATATACCAATCAGCTTTCTGCTGAAACATAGCAGGCATATGCGTGCATCCATCCGGATTTAAACCCTTGTCACCAGACTAGACGTCAAGTACGCTTGAGCTACAGAGGCAATGCTCTTTGACAAACGTCGTATACAAACGAAGTTTATCAACCGATATGTTATGTGAACTCATTTCCATAAAGCTCTGTTTTATACAGTCGCGTGAACTGATCAGAGTCGCACGGGTGCGTCGTGCCATATTAGGAAATAATTGTCAAGCGTCTGTAGCCACTCGATCTTAGTAAATTAAATTTCAACCTCTTCTCGTTGATAACGAGATTTTCCGAGATGATGTACGCAAAGTAAGCCTAGTTAAATGCAACTATTGTTTGGCGGGAAAACAACGTAATATTTATTTCCGGCGAGGAATACGTTACAATATTTTGGCGCCACGAAAACTGACAAAAATGTACTATAACCAAGAATGGGAATAAATTTTTAAAATATCGCATCTTTCAAGGTTCGTTCGTTGATTTTGTCGTACCATGTAATATCTGATTTTGTCGGTCACTGGTCTTTGTGTGGCATTTTCTTCATACACGAAAAATATGTGTTTTGTTGTCTATTGAAAGTGACTTGCCTTTACCAATAGCTATGATAAATATGTATTAGCTCTGTTAATATCTGTTTTAAACCCTGTTTTGTGTAATTTCAAAATACATTATTCAGAGAAAATTGCATCAGCGAAGCAATTCAGTTTTAGAAATTACAAATCGGTAAAAGATTTTATTCAAACGTTGAAATTCTCACGCCACACTTTTGTCTATTAGACGATAATATAGGTGAGTTATTGAACATAAAATGGGTCCTTTATGTCTGGTTTCTCAACATTCAACAAACTGTAGATTGCTTGGTCGTTCGACGCCTGTCAATTACAAATTGAATTATAATTTTTGATCATTGTTTACGTCAGTGAATCAATTGAAATTTTGAAAACTCTATTAAAGGTGCGTTCCCTACAAGTGCGATTGTTTACATGCATTGATTTAAAATATATTAAACAGCATCAAGAATTGTGAAATAGATTAAAGGCACATACCCTTTAAATGCGATTGTTTACATTGATTTAAAATATATTAAACAGCATCAAGAATTGTGAAATATATTAATGGTACATACCCTACACGTGCGATTGTTTACATTGATTTAAGATAATATTTATTATATTAAACAGCATCAAGATTTGTGAAATAAATTAAACTTAAGGTGCATACCCTAAAATGCGATTGTTTACATTGATTTAAAATATATTAAACAGCATCAAGAATTGTGAAATATATTATAGGTACATACCCTACAAGTGCGATTGTTTACATTGATTTAAAATATGTTAAACGGCATTATTGCGTTACATTTTTCAATAAATCTCCTGACATTGTCAGACATGTTCATTTCATATCTGTGTTTGTATCTTACTGTTCTTAGTTTCTGAGAGGCGATAGCCTCTCTATACTACCATTGTCCATTTCTTAATGCAACCTGAACCGCCTTTAGGCTGCTATGTGAATCCGCATTTAAGTAGTTCCAGAAACTGTCAACATTCCCAACACTGCTTCATATGTTTCTCCAAATGTTTCAACTGATTTAATTCAATCAGCAACATTTGTTTTTCTAAGATCAACAATTATTGTGAAACTATTCGTTAAATCGATATTTTTGCAGAAAATCACTACGCCGGGCCGATACCGAACTTGTTTCGTAATAAGAAAATGACGTGTTCATCAAATGTCCCGGCTATATAGCTATTTTTATAAACTTCAGACCTGGGTCACGTGATGGTTTTATCAATGAATCGTACACCGTCTGCAAAGTACTGTTATGCAATCATATGGTGTCGCTTTACTAGCCGCTTTGTAGAGATGTCTCACGCTGTTAGGGAAGTGATTACAAGACGGTACTGTAGAATCTGATATATAGCTGGCGCGTAGTTTTTTTTAAAGCCACTTTTGATATACGCATTCAATACAATATTTAGATACCCAATATGCCTATATATAGTCAAATATGCGTATTTTGACATTCAAGACAAGATCGACAGTAAGAAAACGAACATTAAAACGAATGTGTAAAATCGGTTTAAGCTAACCAGATCACCTCTCATCAGCACTATCAGTGCTTTGATTCAATCGGATATGTGTATTTCACAACGACGCAAATGAACTGCATTGGCAGGGGAACACATATAAAAGGGATATACCCTACAATTTCGATACTTTCAATATGAGACACTAATTAGACTTGTAATTGCAATAAAAACACAAACTATCAGCAACATATTGTCCCAAGCGTCACCGAGAAAATAATTAACAAAATGTTTCTGTAACGCTCTGAAATAGTCGTCAATATATTGGGTTTGGTCAACGATCTGGCATAAGTTGTTTCCCTTTGTCTGTAAGCGAATATCTTTCCTACGTTGTTTCAGTGTAAGCAGCACCACATACTTTAGTAATAAAATTTACAGACAATACTCAACGCAACAACAACATCACGATTTATCACATAACCTGCGGTCCAGAAGTGCGTAAAGCCGTGCCGTAAATATCGTTCGGCACTCCAAGACTGTGCAATAAATATGTAAATTAGCCAATCCATGCATTGATCTGTCAATGACCTCAGGATACAATCAACGTCGCCAAGACGTCGCGCTAATTGTACCGCTGAATTTTGGCTGAAACAAATGCAGCGTACATCATCCTTTCGAACAATAATGTGCATTTTTAAGGTTATGTGATAAATAGAATCTTACATTCGTGCTTATTACATATGAGTTTTATTAAACTCGTCGACAAAAACAATATGACACTCGACAAAGCCTCGTGTCATATCAATTTTGTCCACTCGTTTAATAAAACTCGTATGTAATGAGCACTCATGCAAGATCATCTATATCCCACACCGAAAGTCTTCCTTCTCAGTCAATCAAAGTAAACCGAAGTAAGATCAGAGGTGACAAGAATATAACAAACGGACGACACACATCACAAGGACAATCCACAACGGATACAGTGTGCATGCTATTTTGAAAGATGTGAAGCAGGCTTATGCTTGAAAATGAATTACAGAAGGTCACAAGAAAAATGAACAGTTACATAAAAAAGGCACAATGGCCAAATATGTTTGTAATTTTCTGTTTATATTATAAAGAAGACAAATTTGTAACAATGCATTGGAAATAACTCGACAACTGCAACACGTGTTCCGTATTTTTATATTATAATTTACGTTTCGGCTTGCGCCTTCATCAGAATATAATATACATGTACACAATCATTTTTTTTAACAATTCGTTAACATTTTGATTTGCCATTGTTTTTAGTACAGCCTTTCAGAATATCACATGCATTCAAAGTAGAAGATAGATATGTAACAGTTCATTTGAATGGTCAGTGTAACTGATTCCAGTGCAGCCAATCAGAAGTCATCAAATTGTCATTGTTAATGAACTGTAATGTAAGAGAACCGTACCATTGGTATCATTATAACAACTATAATAACAACAAGCGGTGTGGGATTAACTTCCATATGCAGTTTTTCAGACATAGAGAACGTAGAGTCTGGAATTAGCCAGAAACTGATTCAACATATTCTAAACGTCAAGCAAGTATTTGTACGAATTCGTTTCGTCCGCAAACGGACTGAACCCACAACCAGGCTCTCACACTCTCGAATCGAACTTCCATAATAATAATAATAAATTAAATTAAATCGAGGGTTGCCCGCAAGACTGTCGTAACTGCTTATTATTAAAGAAGGACATACTGCAGTCTTGCAGGCAAACCCTCCATGTACGTATACAATAGGGTACCAGCGACTGGTCTGTGTTGTGGAACATGTTATAGTCTGGTTCTCGTTCCCAATATTACAGAAGTATAGTACTATAACCTGCTCCACGAAACAATCCAGTCGAAAAGGCCACATACAGTGCCCACCAAAAATAAGTATACAGTAAATAGTTGTTGCTAAATTTAACTTGGTTAAATTATTCAGTATCCTTTTATCAGACGGTGTACTTGTTTCTGAAACTGCATTTACTAAATGAGTAAAAACAGAGATAGAAATAAAGAAGAATATGTTCTGAATTTAAATACCCATGTGATCTAAAATGCTGAATTTTCCATCTTTTTGTGACTAAGTTACCATTTAATCGGGACAAAGAAACTTTATATTTTGCACCTAGGGTACCAATTAATGTATGGTCTTTACATATAATAAACAAAAATGTTCATTTTTCTTCAAAAAGTGTTGTTTCACTGTTTTACAAATAGTGTTATCACAGACAAGTATTTTTGGTGGGCACTGTATATCTCTATTAGACTACTCACGGGTGGTGTAAACTATCAGTACAAATAGTCACTGGGAAAAGGAATTTAATCGCAGTTGGATTTAAAAACCGGGTTTACTGTCCTTCTAATTATTCGTTATCATTAATACTGCCAAATCAGAAATAAGACCAGACAATGTGCATGGGAAAAGATAATAACAAATCGGACAGGGAATGCAGAATTCAACAGAAAAACATGCACAGAAAGAGACAGCTGACATATTATGCTTTAAAGTGGCCCCGGTGAAAATGACGAATACTTTTGATTTCATGTTCATGTTTTACTTGTTTGCTCTTTCTTCGACTTGTATACCAGTATTATAATAAAGCCATTTAGAAAACACAAGTGTTCCCGGAGTCTCTATGGTGATCTTATAACATAGGTTCATCAGTACTTAACATGAACATGTATGTCTTTCAATAAAACGAACAGGAAATTAATCAAATGTTGCAATAATCGTTTTCTTTTATCATCTTAACTGTCGACTATCAATAAAGCCATTTATATTAATGAAGGTTATAGATCGACGGTTATACGCGGCAATGTATTTATTGATATCAACGATTTCTTGTACGTAGATAATATCATCCATATTGTACAAACTTGATGGCTGTCTCTAATCAAATCGATACAATAAATAGCCTCCATATCTTTCCAATAAAAGGGATATTATAATGGCTGTTCTGTTTTGGTTAGAAAATAGGTGATTATATAAGCTAAACTAAACACATATGCATGTTTTAACAGATATAACAAAAGTGACTGAAAAGAAAACTCACTAGTACTTTAAGATATAATATGAACTAAGGCTCAGCCTATTTTTAGCGGACTATGTCAGTTGTCCTACATTATTTGTAACATGCTCATCTAGCAGCCTACTGGATTTTTTTATGATGCATAACCTTTACAATAAATTGTTCGGTTACGAAGTTACGAACCTGGAGTCCGTTACCTAACCATGAAGCCGTTTCCAAAGGGCACTACCGAGCGCTTTTCTACGTCTAGGCAACGACACGCTACGAGCGTGCTGTGCTCGCTGATAGCATACCGTTTCTTAACACTTTGCTAGGCGAGTGCAAGAAAGCGCTCGATAGCGGTTTGATACGAAATATTGGGTACGAAGTAACGACGGACGATACGAACCTGCTATCGTTTTTAAGTTCATTGTATAACTACGTTGATTATGTGTATAAAATACGACTTTCCTTGTTTAAAACAAGTACTTTCGTGGTTAAAACAGTATGGGCAGCCTGCCACGTTCTGTGATTTTCACCGCTGAGTTTTCCAAGATGGCGGTCAAAGTTCATAAGATTGTCCGAGGTGTCACGATTGAGTTAAAACCAGGGGAGGTAATACCTCTGTTACTAAGCAACAGTTCTTTTCTCCCATACTGCCTTGTTAATTTATTATCTTTTTTAAGGTTCTACAAAAATCATCAGGAACCATCGGGGAAACTATGTGTAATTCCTAATCGCCGATGAGGAATTCCTCAGTGGGACCTAGGTTTAACACTGCTTTGGTGTTTATACACCTTTCCAAATATGCCTCATGTGTGGGACGATGTTGAACTGTAAGTAGCTAAGTGTCCATTCATTGCAACATTATCCCCGACTTTGTACTTACACACCGTTCACCCTCGGAACATTTTTCTCTTCTTTATAATACTAAGAGTGTAAATTCGTGTCTTCGGGAAAATGCTTGTTTTTACTTTGAGAATGATTTTACTGTGATTCTTATCTGTGATTAAACTGTTCGTGATTCATTTAATATTTACATAATTGTTATAGATATGTTATTGGTCAATCTATTACCGTAGCTCAATAATGTAATAGGGTGATCGAGAATTACGTGAACTTGTGCTCTAATTAAAAACATTATACTTACAGTTACACATCTGTAGACAATGTAATATTGATATTTATTGCACAAGTGTACCAAATTTCATTCGGATATGATCATAAATTACGTACATACAGCTTCTGTACTTACGGTATGGTTATGAATTAAACGTATACCATTTAACCTTGAGATTCCATGCAGTTGTCAATACGATATTAGTCAAGGTGTAAAAATATTTCTCAATTTGTAAATGAAGAAACACAGTAACAATCAACAATAATGTAAAAAGGTTTATTGAAAAAACTGTGATCCTCGAAACATTTATGTGATGCAAATACGTGTTTTTAAATTTATGTTAGGTGTATGCCACTTATGGAAAACCCGCTTTTGTGTAAAAATAAACTTTTAAGAGCAAATGTCCACGTACTTCTAGACGACCCCTCGTACATGAAACAAGTTAGCAGTGATAAACAAAACAGACAAGTAATTAAGCAGATAGATATCTTTATATTTTAACTTTGGTTAGTTTTGACATATGCACATCAATTACAAGTCGCTGTTCCCGCCAATGCCCTTTCTATTTGTTGGTTATAACTTGCAGTCCTTTCTACGGGCTTGTCCCGATAGACCACATAATGAACATCGGGGGACAACAATTCGGCTTTTTGACAAAGTTTCTTCGCGGTTTCGCCCCTTTACTCTTGCCCTGGCTTGAATCGAAAGAAGGGTCCCTGAAAATAAAGCAAAACTATCATTAATCAACAGGTCATTTGAAAACTATGCTCTTATAGAGATAAATGACAAAGCTGTTGTCCGTCAGTAAAAAAGAGTTTACAAGGGCGTGAATGGGAAGAATAAGTTTTGCTGAAGGAAACATAATTTGATGGGTTTAATGAGAAACCATGACCTAGCTATGAAAATATATGCAATAAGTAGCAATGCATTAATGTATTAAGTATGTGTTACCAATTAATATCGAGTAAGGGAGAAGAGAAATATGTTCATCTACGTATTATTTCTGAAACTGCTCAACCACACAGCATTTCAGAAATAGCTCACCCACACAGCATTTTGATGTTTTTAAAAAAAATGTCGCGAATACATGCATATATTGACAAAACATGTGACTCTCGAGTCGTATAAATATAAAATACAATGCATCGCAAGATAGTTTGTCCACACAATCACTATAAAAGGCAAAGAGCCGCTCATTTTGGCATGTTTTTGTGTTTTCCTCACCAACACAGCATTACGTTCTCAGTTTTGGAAATGCGCGGTTGCACTTTCTGACAAAATAAAGGGGGTTTGGTACATATTTGAACAACACAATGTGTATCTCGCTAAGGAGACGGCTCTCGTCTTTGTTTCATGAAAATTCATCCAGTAATAAGAAAATAAAAAGGAAAAATGTTACCTAAGTCGAGCGATTTTCACCCCTTTTGAGCTCACCAACACAGCATTTTGTCTCGTGGTATGTCCACAGTGGTTATGATTTCAAACATTGTGGACTCGTACGAGTTGGTAAATGCGTATGGATATCGTACGAGCTTTGTGACCGTAGCATTAGTCGTTACACTATGCTTTTTCAAATTAGTTTTCTTAATAAAACAATATTTCCTAACGTACATTAGATTCTGAGCACAAGAACTTGCATAATTTAAAACAAAATGAAAAACAAATTTGAAAAAAAAATGAAAAAAAAATGGTAGGCCTAGATCTACGGATTTTTTTTTCATTTTTCTTTAAATTATGCCAGTTCCGGTGGTATAAGTGACGCTGATGTTGAAAGTAGTATCAGCTGCTAGTTTCCACAATGCATTTAACAAACTAACATTTTAGACGCCAGTGTAAATAGACGTATTCACTAATATTTCCAAAACAAGGCATCAAGATACATCGATCCCGAACAAGTCGCTTCATTATTGTACACTTGTAGTTACTTGAGGACAACATGTTTCTCTCACAACAATGGACACATGCTACTATTGAAAACGATCACTAGGCGGAACGACGTCCTATCTGTCAGAATATATCAATGACTCAGGACGATTTATCACCGGCTAATGAACACGGGAACGATCCTAATTCCGTGTTATGTTTTCTCATTCGATGAAAGTTGTTCCACTGCCACTCCGGTTTCGATTCTAGTGCAAAGGTCCGAATTCTATTTTACGGTTTCTTACACGACGATGGTTAGCCAAATAACTTCGTCGTTCATTGTACATTATATTCAGTTTCAGTTTATTTAAATGTTGCCGTAAGTGCTTTGATAAACCATACACAGAAATTCAAGGCTAGTATTAACAAGTAGCATCGTAGTTGAAAAGTGTTTGTTTTAATCAGAACGCAACCTGTTAAACAAGTAAATCTAACGAAAAGAGCTACAATAAACACTAGTTAGGTAACAAACCACCAAATGCCTACGCGGAGCAAAATCAGATACAGTCAAGTAGTCCTGTAAAAAACTTTGAATTGGCTGTCTTGACAAATCAGCATTATGATCATGTTATTGGGTTTAAATGTATGTGATTTAGTGAAACTGTTTTATTTAGAAAATGTTGATATTCTGGCTTAAATATGAAAATAGGGTTGTGGCTAACGGACTTCGAATCAGTCCGCGCGTGTGAGAAAATATGTTCACCGCGTTTGACGAACCAAATTTTTCTTATATGATACGCAACCCCCTGATTTGTTTTCATTTTCTTGAGGCTATATGTTATTTCTTTTGATTGGTGGATTTTGAGAGGTCCCCATGGACATTTGGTGTTTTTTTACCTAGGAAAATATGGTTCATTCTTCAAATTGCACGATATACGAGCAGCACAATTACTTAACTTATGTTAAGTTGTTAAAGTTATCCTCTTAGATACTTTGTGAATACCAGCACAGCTCCATTGACCACATTTTGTAGTTGTTTAAGACTTTAAAGTGGACCGAAAGTTTACAATTTCCGTAAGTGCTTTGATAAAACAGTACCGAGACCTTTAATAATCCAATCGTAATCCAGAAAGTGATTTAATGAGGATTCTAACACGATCCGCGGATTAATCCTATAAACATAGTGCAGACAAGAGCATGTATTATTACCCCCATAAAACATACTTATCAAATTGGCTGTTACTATTTACGCCCCGTATCACGTGACATATTTATGAAGGAATGAACGTAAACTTTATAGTAAAATTCTACGAGTCGCGATGGCAAGGCATGTTGCACGAGAATCCAGTGTTAGAGCTACGACGCGTCTATTTTTAGAAAATCCAATCTACTCTCGAAATTAAAATTTCATTAAAATTTCTGATAATCAATTCATATACATTTTTCATTTAATGAAATTGATAACCTATACTCGTGTTATCAAAATTGTTTCAATGTTAAAAATGTGTTATTTCCTTCAGAAAATAACGTAGGCCGTTTTCATTAACGAGGGAGGTAATTGTACCTGCTAATAAGCCACTCAATTTCGACGTGGAATTATGTTCAATGTCAAGTGGGTGAAAATGGAATGCACGTAGTTAAATAGTGCGGGATATTATCGTATTTAGAATCGAAATAAAAACTCTGTTCTTGAATTTTGTCGGTGAATAAAACACGGGCACTACGCACTCGTGATTTAATTTTTCCGCATCCGAACGAGTGCCCGTGTTTTATTCACCGACAATATACGCGAACATATTTTTATTTCTTAAGCAACTATGCGAAATAGTCGAAAAGTACAATATTTTCTAAATTTCCAATTCCAGGAAAATCACAAATTATACGTCAATGAATACATGGCCAATCACTCTATTTCGAGAGATTTCAATTTAACTTTCCAATGTTTTTGCTTATTTCACGGAATAGAAACAAGACCCACGTGTTTCATTAAAATCGTGAAATACCCAAATTAGTTAGTCTTGCGTTTGTGAAACCGTAATAGATGAATTCTAACCTGAATTTGTTGATGTCCTGGGTATTTTGTATTGTATGTTGAATTGTGTTTGAAGTACATGGATTATGGTTGTTTAATTATACAATAATACCTGGCAAGTTAACGTTGATGTCTATTGTATATTGATTCAATCAGTGTGTTGCCTATATAACCATTAATGGTGCAGATATCATGTTATTATGTGACTGCGCATGCGTGGCGATATGACTGCACGTGTGTGGGCATATATCTCCGCATGGTTGATTATATGACTGCGCATCTGTTAGTATTGAACTGCAAATACCTGACTACCTGTATATGACTGCACATGAGTGATTATATGACTTCGCATGAGTGATTATATGACTGCACGTGCGTGATTATATGTCTGTGCATGGTTGATTATATGACTGCGCATGAGTGATTATATGACTACACTTGCGTGGGTATATGTCTGTGCATGGTTGATAAAATGACTGCGCAAGTGTTTGTAATGGACTGCAAATACCTGACTACCTGTATATGACTGCACATGAGTGATTATATGACTGCGCATGAGTGATTATATGACTGCACATGAGTGATTATATGACTGCACGTGCGTGGGTATATGTCTGCGCATGGTTGATGAAATGACTGCGCAAGTGTTTGTAATGGACTGCAAATACCTGAATACCTGTATATGACTGCACATGAGTGATTATATGACTGCGCATGAGTGATTATATGACTGCACATGAGTGATTATATGAATGCGCATGAGTGATTATATGACTGCGCATGAGTGATTATATGACTGCGAATGAGTGATTAAATGAATGCGCATGAGTGATTATATGAATGCGCATAAGTGATTATAGGACTGCGAATGAGTGATTGTATGACTGTGCATGGGTGATTATATGACTGCGAATGAGTGATTATATGACTGTGCATGAGTGATTATATGACTGCACGTGCGTGGCAACCTTAGCAACACACCCGGTGTTGTTGAGAGGGTTGTAACAGAAGATAATTCTGATATGATATTTTTCTTTGTTCTCCATTATCATATTTACTTGAGGTCTGCGATTTGTTTTTTGTGTTCTGTTTCTTGCCTATCATGCACGAGTTGTCGAGTGCTACAGTCCATGTCCAATTTCTTATTGTTCTTTTACTAGTCATAAAACAGCCGTTAATGTTGTTCAATAGAAGTTAACGAAGATCTGCGCCTACATACACTTTCGTTAAGTAAATTTGCTATCTTGACAAGTTACAAACTTTATCACGAAAGGTTGTGGACAAATTGCATGCACACAGCTTATAAGAAGACAAAATCAGCTCTGGTAAGAATCATACACTTTTTGAAAAAGAACATTATTAGAGTTTAATGTCAATGTAGACTTTACAATCAATGATCCATTAGCGACAATGGAAACATTTCGCGGATAAGAAACCTTATTATGTGTTACTGTGTTTATCTCTCAAGTTCGTCTAAAATGGATTTTGAATTTCATACAATAACAATTTGTTTAAACATAACTTCAGATGTTGGAATAGTGTAGATAATATACAATTAGTCTACTAGCATATGTTCATACTCGTATATGGTCAATACTTTGGTTTCCAAGAGTGCTTGTTCGTTTGAACATACCTATTTGTAGCTTATACCCCTTTACAAATTTCATATTCAATTCAAAATAATGTAAAAGTTAAACTTGTATATATTATTTGTTCGATTAAGAAGATGATTATCAAACTACCAGATTTCTGGGGGTATTGTGTAGGTACTTAACTCAGTACCGGCATTTTAGTCCAACTTATTAGTCCAAGAATACCGACCATAATTAATGCTGAGTCCAAGAATACTTGACATTATGGTCCTAATTAAGAATACATGCAAAAAAATACCGGCATTTTAAACAAGATGACTTTGGGTAAACTTTTATAATTTCGCAGAAAAATAATTCAGTTATACTCATTTATATAAGAACATGGTGTGGAATAGAATGTTATGATGCGCTCTGTTTATTAAAGAACTAAGATTTATTCCGCTATATATCTCTCCCAAAACTTTTTTACGATCATTCAGCAAATACAAAGAATCTTCACAAATGACCAATAATTCACGACAGATCATAATAAATACAAATGTATAACACATTATGCTAATTTTGCAAGAGTTTCTTACCCTAGACTATAAATAATAGGAACGTATTTGTAGGGTTTAACATATAAATGATGCATTTATTGTGTACAATTCGTTATTTTGTCTACAAACCAACTGGATACTCTATTTCGTTTTCTCCCATCTTATATATAATGTTGTTTTCCACATTTGAGACTCAAAATGTGTAGATAGGTTACCGAGTTATTGCCTTTCAAATATAGCCGTTTACAGTGTAGCAATACCACGTGACTTTTGGCTACAGTTACAAGTAGAAATTTGTTAACATTGGAAAATAAAAAAGCCATAAGTATTTTATTTCTTCATTGATTTCTATGAAATATATGCCACGCTAAGGGGACAATTATTTGCTTTCAATTAAATATAAAATCTTTTTCAGCGGCTGTGCCGTTTTGTACATTACCTTGTGAAACCGTGAAACGTGAAGGTTTCACAGGGTAATGGAAAAATCGGTAAAGCTGCTGAAAAAGAGCTTATAGTTCACGGAAAGCAAATACCTTTCCCCTTAGCGTGGCGTATATTTTATAGAAATCGATGGAGAAATAAAATACTTATGGCTATATTTGTGTTCCAATGTTAACAAATATCTACTTGTAACTGTAGCCAAAAGCCACGTGGTATTGCTACACTGGTTTAAGGCTTAATAGGCTTTAAAGAAGACCATGTCATACACAAATTCAGTACCACCTCATTTTAAGACCATCTCAACCAAGGATCCCAATGGTGGCCTTCATATTTAGGTTCTATTGTACACACTTCTTCAAGCCAGAAACCAAACATTCACAGTACTTTTTGAAAAGCCCGGTGGCTGAGTGGTTAGCGCTCTCGACTACCAATCCGAAGGTTCCTTATACGAATCTCGACCGGGACACTGGAAATAATAGTTCATGTTTCTCATCCAAGGAAATATGAACTGGTTTGTATAGTCACAAAACTCGCCATGCGACCACATACATGCGTCATGTAATTTGTTCGTCTTCAATAAGTGGCAGATAGAAATGGAAGCGTAAAGACGATTCCGCTAGGACAAAGACGAGCTCCCCTGCCATCCCCTCTTACCTAGAACTTGGGAGCGTATATAAGGAAACAGTGGCTGAACAAACCACACAAAGCGAACAACGACAAAGGCATGACAATTGTTTTAGAAATACTGTGTCGTTATATTATATAAAGAAAGACAACTCTGAGTTCGACTACGCATTGCATTTGTGAGAGTTGTTCCTCTTCTATGAAAACGTTAACTTAAAGTTTGTTTTGTACAAATGGGACACGGTTCGGAATAGATTGTTTCCCTTTGACAGAGTAGTATAGACAGCTTTATTTTTGTATTTCATGGTTCGCATTAAATGATAGACAGCATTGTGATATAATATAGCCACATAATCAGTGAATCTCCGTCGCAGTTTCTAATGATGCCTCAAAACATTGAAACAAGCATGCAAAATAATATTCACTAAAGTTGATATTTTAAAAGCATGTATAGTTTAATTTTGTCCATTAAATATGTATAATGTCATCTTTTAAAATGTGTATGTTTTAAGGTTGGTTCATTAAACATGTATAATGTGATGTATTGAAATAAATAAATATATATATGTTACAGGGATCTAATCTAATCAGGGATTAGGTCTAATCCCCGAACTTTTAGGGATTTAGTCAAATAACTTTTTCCGTTAGGGAATAAGCTTATAATCCTTAAAATTAGCTTCTAGTAGGGATTTTACTCAATTCCTGAAAAAAAATACGATTTTTAACTTATTCCATGAAATGGTTTTCTGGTTCATGCTTTAACCATCTATAAATGATTCAGGTCTAAAAATGTAATTATATCTAGACTAAAGTGAGACCCAACACAAATTAGAAATGTTTGAAATCAAGTTATGAAACACCTTCAATCACATTCACTATTTATTGTTACTCTGATATCTGAACACATTTCTGTCAGAGGATTTATACTTAAAACATAACAATGGTGAGAAAAGCTTTATCAAAACATTCACAACAAAATATACCAATTTGTATGAAAGGTTGACATGACATGAACCCTGTTTAAAAAGTGTTCACTGTATATACAGATTTTATAAGTGGCAAGAATTTGCAAATATCTCGGTATGGGCCATGCAGTGACCATAAAAGGAATGGAATGTATTCACTTAGATTATAAGTACAAACATCCTTGTTTGACATACATCCAGTGATCAGTATAACAGTAAATTGTAATCAGTATCATACAGTGCAATATATTTGACACAATTGATAGTGTTTGAAATAGTATGATTTAGAAGTTGAATCACGAATAACAAGGAAATATTAATTTGTAAGGAGCTATATAAGTGTATTGATGCAAAAAGTGGATGGAGTCTTATTACTAAAAACAAATACAAACATATATATGGAATATGACAAGACCATCTAAAAGACCAAAAATGGTTATCATCAAATTATTGCTTCGAGTCATTTTTACTCCACTATTCAAAGAATAAGGGAGCTATTACAATCACCCCAGAGCGTCGGCGTCAGCGTAATGCTTATGTTAAAGTTTGGGTACAAGTTTTTTAACCTCTTATATTTTCAAAGTCCATTGACATATAGCTTTGATTCATTGCATACTTGTTCACCATCATGACCCCAACTACTATGCAGAAGAAGGTAACTCTATCAAGCGTTTGGTTAAAAGTATGCCCCTTTTCAACTTAGAGCAAATGTTCAAGTTTAGATCAAGTTTTTAAAACCTCTTACATCTCCAAAGTCCATTGCTTTGATACTTTGCATACTTGTTCATCATCATGACCCTAACTCCTACACAGGATGTTTGTGTATACATTATAAGTCTTACAGTATGACACTGAGAATAGTGGAGCGCGCGCTGTTCGTCGACAGCTCTTGTTTGTGTATACATTATAAGTCTTACAGTATGACACTGAGAATAGTGGAGCGCGCGCTGTTCATCGACAGCTCTTGTTTGTGTATACATTATAAGTCTTACAGTATGACACTGAGAATAGTGGAGCGCGCGCTGTTCGTCGACAGCTCTTGTTTGTGTATACATTATAAGTCTTACAGTATGACACTGAGAATAGTGGAGCGCGCGCTGTTCGTCGACAGCTCTTGTTTGTGTATACATTATAAGTCTTACAGTATGACACTGAGAATAGTGGAGCGCGCGCTGTTCGTCGACAGCTCTTGTTTGTGTATACATTATAAGTCTTACAGTATGACACTAAGAATAGTGGAGCGCGCGCTGTTCGTCGACAGCTCTTGTTTGTGTATACATTATAAGTCTTACAGTATGACACTGAGAATAGTGGAGCGCGCGCTGTTCGTCGACAGCTCTTGTTTGTGTATACATTATAAGTCTTACAGCTGTATATTAATCTAACAATATCATAGTACCATAATTATCATTGTCTACAATTGACTTCAACAAACAATTCAAGTCATGTAAATAGCTATACGTATACTAACTATTAGTATATAGTACATGTAAATAGCTATACGAAGACTAACTATTAGTATATAGTACATGTAAATAGCTATACGTAGACTAATTATTAGTATATAGTACATGTAAATAGCTATACGTAGACTAACTATTAGTATATAGTACATGTAAATAGCTATACGTAGACTAATTATTAGTATATAGTACATGTAAATAGCTATACGTAGACTAACTATTAGTATATAGTATATGTAAATAGCTATACCTAGACTATTAGTATATAGTACATGTAAATAGCTATACGTAGACTAACTATTAGTATATAGTACATGTAAATAGCTATACGTAGACTAATTATTAGTATATAGTACATGTAAATAGCTATACGTAGACTAACTATTAGTATATAGTACATGTAAATAGCTATACGTAGACTATTTATTAGTATATAGTACATGTAAATAGTTATACGTAGACTAACTATTAGTATATAGTACATGTAAATAGCTATACGTAGACTATTTATTAGTATATCGTACATGTAAATAGTTATACGTAGACTATTAGTATATAGTACATGTAAATAGCTATACGAAGACTAACTATTAGTATATAGTACATGTAAATAGCTATACGTAGACTATTAGTATATAGTACATGTAAATAGCTATACGTAGACTAACTATTAGTATACAGTACATGTAAATAGCTATACGTAGACTAACTATTAGTATATAGTACATGTAAATAGCTATACGAAGACTATTAGTATATAGTACATGTAAATGACTATACGTATCTACTAACTATTAGTATATAGTACATGTAAATAGCTATACGAAGACTATTAGTATATAGTACATGTAAATAGCTATACGAAGACTATTAGTATATAGTACATGTAAATGACTATACGTAGACTAACTATCAGTATATAGTACATGTAAATGACTATACGTATCTACTAACTATTAGTATATAGTACATGTAAATAGCTATACGTAGACTAACTATTAGTATATAGTACATGTAAATAGCTATACGTAGACTAACTATTAGTATATAGTACATGTAAATAGCTATACGTAGACTAACTATTAGTATATAGTACATGTAAATAGCTATACGTAGACTAACTATTAGTATATAGTACATGTAAATAGCTATACGAAGACTATTAGTATATAGTACATGTAAATGACTATACGTAGACTAACTATTAGTATATAGTACATGTAAATGACTATACGTATCTACTAACTATTAGTATATAGTACATGTAAATAGCTATACGTAGACTATTAGTATATAGTACATGTAAATAGCTATACGTAGACTATTAGTATATAGTACATGTAAATAGCTATACGTAGACTATTAGTATATAGTACATGTAAATGGCTATACGTAGACTAACTATTAGTATATAGTACATGTAAATAGCTATACGTAGACTAACTATTGGTATATAGTACATGTAAATAGCTATACGTAGACTATTAGTATATAGTACATGTAAATAGCTATACGTAGACTAACTATTAGTATATAGTACATGTAAATAGCTATACGTAGACTAACTATTAGTATATAGTACATGTACATAGCTATACGTAGACTAACTATTAGTATATAGTACATGTAAATGGCTAAACGTAGACTAACTATAAGTATATAGTACATGTACATAGCTATACGTAGACTAACTATCAGTATATAGTACATGTAAATGTCTTAATATATAGTAAATAACTAATTCTAAGCAAATGTTTGCATGCAAATAATTTCCGTTGTAATGTTTGAAATCAAATTAACATACTCGCTGATTATCGTAAATCTAAAGTTTATTATTAAAATTCAGTTTATTTATCTATGTTTCTTGTTATCAATCTATCGAAAACAGATTGCTCTTGTTTATTTCCTGTTTTTACAGGAAGTCGGGGAATAAGTCCGCTTTTCTTTACTTTATTTAGGGATTTAGTCAAATTATTAGACTGATTGTTATTATTATCTTTTCTTTTCTAGATAGGGGCCTTCTCTAGTTTTTTAAACATCATTAAAAATTTATGAGCTGCCGAATATCGCATTTTAAACAACTTTTGTTATTCTATTGACAGCCATTTTTCAGTATCATTTTTTCAGTGCGGGATTGTAACACAAATTCCGAAATCCATTAATGAATTCGAACTCTGACCCAATCACGTGACAGGTGTTACCATAAAGTGGAATTATCCGCTATTACACCCCAAACGTCTTTGTGGTATAACTCCAACGCGATAAATTGCAGTACAAAAACAAACACAATATTACCTATATTTTTGTTATGGATTAAAATCAAGGACCGTAACACTTACCAATGAAAGCATTCACACATTTAGCATAACATGTAAAGTTTTCATGCTCCTAAATATTCAGAAATGATAAATATAGCGGATTTTGTGTTTGTTTTTGTATTGCAATTTATCGCGTTGGAAATATATATACGAACGGAATTATAAATATAGACAATAATATAGCTCAGAGAATTTGACATGAACCTGACCTTAATGCATGAATATATCACAAGGTTCTTGCATTGAATATATAAGTTTCCGCGAGAAAATCGTGCAATATCGGTCCAATAGATTGGTGTTTGTATTACAACTCGAGAGTCTTTGTGATACTTTCTGATAATTAAAGCTTACAATAGGGATTATAATTATAGACTATAAATCAGCTGTTAAATAATGCTAATAGAAGTTCGAGAGTCGTGTCACATTCTCCGGACTATACTACGCATATGCTACGACAAGCTACTCGTTTCTCATCACCTTGTTAGTCGAGCAACGGGCCGCTTCGGTAGCGCTTTGCTGTGCAACAGGCCGGTAGCATATAAATGTTTCGCTTGGTCCGCTACGTAGCGCTTTTTTGAAGCAACCAGTTTCCTAGCTTAGCGCTATCGAGCGCTTGGTAGCCGCTTGGTAAGGCAACGGGCACCAGTAAATGGTTGAACATTGACAACAACTACATGTACTGACACCAAAGTCCACTATTACCAAAACCACGCATGCTAATTAAACTTCGTGCCAAAACTGACAGCACAGACCATCACTTTCACTCGTCAAATTTGATCCTCCATCAGACCATTTTGAATGTTCACCTATTATACTAATATCGCTAACATGTTCGGAAAGACAACCAGCAGTCAATTAATACCAAGTGTTGATCTTCCAAAGTACTCATGGGTAGACTGACGAGTTTACATGCAAGAGTGTCTTTATTGCATTTAGCTTAAAGTTTGTTCTTTATTTTATTATCAACATATTCAGAGACAATAAAAATTAACAAACTTCAATAGTTAACCAAAAGCCACCAACATCCAGTAACCGCTTTCTCGATGGCCTAGTGGTTGAGTGTGGGTGGTCACGGACATCCTTCTCGATGGCCTAGTGGTTGAGTGTGGGTGGTCACGGGTTCAATCCCAGGCCGTGATATTCTAAAGACGAAATAATAATGATACCAATAAGTCCCTTCTAGACGATCAGCAAAAAAGGGAAACCGGCTTCTCTTCTCTCATATCCGCGTGGTGATGGATAACATCAGTAATGAGGTGTCGAGAGTGATAAATATAAGTTGAAAAAACTTGTTTTACAATCGACCTTAAATAAATTAGTACAAACAAATAAAAACTGTCATTTCTACCGCAGAGCTGGCAATTTGTTTGTTGTCCCTTTCGTTCTCTGCCCTTTCGGTGAATATAAGTGCTGCCTATCATGTCCGATGCACTATTAACTGTTATGTAATTTCATAACGTCGACATTCTGTTACCAATTAGTATACAATTTACCACAGGAACTTGCATTTATAATTTGAAATTTTTTTTCACTAGGCCTACTTAACCACTAAAATATATTTTAATAGTACAGTAGGCCTTGTGAAAAAAAATATTTGTTTTTTTCATTTTTTTTCAAATTATAATTGCAAGTTCCTGTGAATGTACCAAGTATACCGTAAGTAGCATAACTTGATTTGTGATCGTTCAGTTAGTCTACAACAAACATAAGTATATACCTAGAGGATATGTGTTTGTTTTGATTGAATATGGTTTATATCTAATCGTGTAGTGATAAAATTCAATATTTTCAAGAGCGCGTAGCGCGAGTGAAAATATTAAAATTTTATCACTACAAGATGAGATATTAACAATATTCAATCAAAACAAACAAATATTCTATTTATTTATTGCTTAATATATATGGTGTCAAAACTGGTACTATTTATGCCAAATTACCACTGTGGTTAGGCTACGTATGAATATGTTATTCCATTCATATTTTTCACTTCAAAATCCGCCATCTTGGATTATGGTGAATAGGTGAAAACGACTTTTTTGAGAATTTTGCATTAAATCATACACCAACTTGTAGGAAATGGTCTAACTAAGGATAAAAACCCCCACATGACATGTTTCCGTTCAGTAATAAAAAAGTTACAGACATTTTTGTGTTGAGATTTTGGTAAATTAAAGTAGTCCCTGTGAGGGGGCGGAGCTTATATCAGTCACTTTGTATGTGATAACCAGTGACTGATATAGGTTTTATTTCACTGATAGAACTCCATATCTCACCAGTTAGCATTAAATAAAACGATATACTGTAACAACGTTATATCTCGTGGAGATCAATTGTCGTTTATTTTGTTGTTTAAGATAACGTAATCCAATGCACACGGTTAAACGACCTCCCGTATATTTAGCCAGGGTATCATATCCCATTTAACATAATCCACGAATGTATTACCCCGCGAAATTACATTTTACCAAACTTAACGAAATTTACTGCCCACGAAAACAAGTGACTTTACACTGTTCTCGCTACAGACACTCTACGTTAGTGTTTATGTTGCAATAAAACATTACGATATTGACGCTTTGATTACTGTTAGAGTAGATGACGAAATAACGGTTTTGATTCCGTTGCCACACAACACTCCCAAAATGGTAGCCATTTAACCAACCATGATAGCCGATAGAGCGGCGCTATTCTTGTCACCTGGACTGTCTGGGCTGGTATTCACAAAGCATCACATTTGTTGTGACTTAAGACAAACTTGTTTTTGCTATTTCAAGTAATAGTTGGAGTTATTTCAATACTACAATGTACAGTAAAACCTCGGTAATACGAGCAGCGATTATTCGAGCAACCGGCCTAATTCGAGCAAATTTCAAAGTCCCGACGGATTTGCTCTATATTGTACATTAATTTATCCCTCTTATTTGAGTAAATATATTACGAACATACGGTCTAACTCGAGCACATGTGTCAGTCTTCTCAACAATTCTCAACGATAGTTAGTTACTATATCTCGAGGCAATCATCCAGCGAAGACTTCGGATATTTCGAGCACCTGGCTTAACTCGAGCATTTGGCTTGTCACGATGGGTTCTCGAGATAACGAGGTTTTACTGTATATGCAATGCAAAATTATCAATTTCCAGACATATATAACATGATTCTCAAAACTTTGAAAAAGTTGTGGACCCACCTTTGATCGGTTTTTTGGATTCTGAAGGCCATTTGGGGTATACTGATATGAAAGTTGAGTACCCTTTATATTTATATACAAGCTACCATGTTTGATACAGAAACAAGGTCAAAATGGATATGAAAATGTCATTCATTATATTAAGAAATCCTCATTTTGTAGCATTTTTCACTTAAAACTCAGATTTTCATGCAAATTTCACAAAAAGGTGCTTAAAACCACAGAGAAATGCATATCCAAACATTTAGAAGCAAACAATTGACAATATACCTTTAATATATTTTGACCATTCGTAAGGTCACAAACCACTAAATAAAATTGCTCTTTAGCTCAATGTAAAGTGACAATTGTCAGCCCCAGAATATATCATGTTAAAGTCTATGGCCAGTTGATAGACCTTTATCATCGAAAAGCAGTATGTTTCAGCTACAAAATAAGACCAAAAAAAAAACAGGGAATCAGATTTTGTTCTTCAAAGGCGGTAGACAAATTTTTACAGACGCGCGGACCGATCCAATGTAGGTTTTACCCTAGTCTACTTTCGCTTTGTCAAATATATGCCAAAATCTCAAGATGAAACACATACACTCAATCATCTACGTGTATACAATACCTTTAAACTCAATAAGATGATTCTAGTTTCTTTTTGTCAAGGCATATCACCATTTCCAGGCAAACAGAAGTGTCTGTAAGGACTATTTGAGTGTATCTGACTTTGGTCCGCGTATGCATTTAGTGGTTTATAACCTTTATTCCTAAATCTTTTTTGACTTGGTGACAAATGAAGTTAGGACTTGTGGAGGTTCAGTTTCATTTTCTTGTTTATGTTACGCATATTTACGTTTATTATACCTCACTTTATATTACAATGCTAAAGTCCCATTACCACCAGAGGCAGAAACCTAAAAGACACGTGATCGACCGAAAACTGACTGTCAGGTCATGTGATCGACCTGACATTTTGAATGTCATGCAAGGGCAAGCAACTGCGTCAATTTTAATAAATTGACTCCTGAAATATACAAGATTTTCTAAAAATAGTATGTGGAATAAACACAACGATATAGTGAAAGCACAGTCATGTCTACTGTTTATAAATATCACAATCATGGCTGTGAACATTTTGCATATTGTTCGGCATAATAAAATAAATATCAGATGCCTGCCTGCGTGACATTGATATTGTCAACCCTCGAAACAAAATTCGCCTCGGGGTGACATTTTGCCCTCGGGTTGACAATATCAATGTAACGCAGGCAGGCATCTGATATTTATATAATGCCTGACGCCTGGGTGTTTTCTCTTCTTTTTGTGTGTGCCTTTCGTTCCTTGCTGTTTCGGCAATCGGAACGGTCCGTACGGCATTTTTACAGGATAAAATACCTCGGATGTATCAAGCGTATGAAATTCGGAAGCATTCTTTCTTAAATCCTACGCAGAAGAAAATGGGCCGAAGAAAATAGACCGTAAATTATCAGCAGCGGAAATATCAAACGATATTTTATTGATGAAACAATACAATTTCGCTACACTCCTTGAGTATAACACGCAGCTACGCAGCGCTGGCTTGATGGGCATGTATTCCATTGAAGCACTGTTTAAATTTGTCGTGATGACGTCATGGCGAAAGACGTTAAAAATGGCGACGTTCTATTTACACCCGAGAGATAATTCGTAGAGATTGTCCGATGTGTGCCGATTGCTGTTTCGGTTGAGTGCTTTTCCTAGTGTAGGTGAACAAATCGTATAACATTATAGCGAAATTTCGCGCCCGAATAAATTTCGCATTAAGTCAACGTGTCACGTGGTTTGGTCAGAGTTTGGATCTGAAAAAATGTGTTACAGTCTCGCAGTCACATAATGATACTGAAAAATGGCCGCCAATAGAATAACAAAAGTTACCTAAAATGCGTTATTCTGTAGCTCATAAATTTTCTTTTATATGTTAATGATGTTTAAAAATATTCCAATAACTCTAGTAGACCTATCTAGAACACATTAATAAGAAAGATAAATACTCTGTTGCTTCGTATAGCACTTTGATCGACCGCCATCTTGGAACGCTTGGAAAACATAGAGAAAACACAGAACGTGACAGCCTGCATATAATCAGTTATTGATCAACTGATTACGCCATGAAAGTACTTGTTTTAAACTAGGAAAGTCCTGTTTGATACACATTATCAACGTAGTTATACAGTGAACTTAAAAACGAAAGCAGGTTCGTATCGTCCTTCGTTACTTCGTCCCCAAAAATGTCACAAATTTTCTACTGACTGTACATTTATGAATCATATGATCAGCAATCATTCTGTACTGGATGATCATGTGACTAATAATAAAGGTCATCTGACAAGTGTCTACTGCTGTGTTTCAATACTGACATGTAGCAGCGAGCTATGAGAATTGATCAAAATTATGAAAATGAACAATTTGATATTTAAGATATAATTCGCTAAAATAGGTTGTGCCTTAGTTCATATTAACAATGGCCAGCCTGGCTTCCATAGACATTTATCTTACCGTGGAGTACAATGGTTCAAGATACACAAAATGTAGAATGATAAGTTCCACTTGTGTCTATAAATCTCCGTGAACGATTTTTCCGTTTCACACGACACGGAAGTATCAATTTGTAAAATGATATGTTCGGACACCATAAGTTGTTAACGTCAAGTTTAGCTGAGAAAAAGAACGAATGTTGACACTTGGATCGATCGAGTTCCATAGTTTCGGCAATAAACTTGACATTAATAATGACAAAGGATTGTTAAATGGTGTTATTTTGGCAATCTTAGCATTGATCTGACGAATTCAATGCCGCCATTTTGTTATGTCGTGATCTCATTTCTGTCTGAAGCGCATGCTTCTAATATAACACACAGTTAAGTATAGAATCCATCAATACGGTCCCATTATATACTGGACGAAAATCAGAGAGCGAGGACGGTTTTAGAGATTACAAAACGTTTCCATTTTCTGTTGTATACACCAATTTCTGAAAGTGAACGAGTATCCCTTTAAATATGGCTTAAGGATGTTGGAGCGCTTAGGATCCAACCTTCAGAATTTGCTCAAATTTTGCCAGGAAGTAAAGAAATCTATACTGACACAAAATATGATGAAAAAACACTAGGTCACGGAACTCGTTTTTCGGGTAATCAGCCATGATTAAAGTGTGTATGAATTTTTTTTATAGTTCCATGGGAATTGGTAAATTGGTGGTGTTGTTCAAATTTGACATTTTTATTTGATGTCTGAGATCTAAATAATAAAATATTTTTCAATATTGTTTGGGTACACGTTGTTATACATGATCAAGATACCAAAAAGGGTATATTTAATTTTGGTCTAATATATATTGCTCTTTTACCCCACCCACTTATTTCATGCAGCAAAATAGCACCCAGGTAAAATCCTAATAACTTTTTTTCCCACCTTAAACTTTTTTCAATATTTTGTTAAATAAGTCTAGTGACATAGATCTTCAAAATTATGCAATAAAACCTATATGTCACCGAGGTATCTTTTTCGCAATTTTTGTTTTTATTTTGGTTAAATGTGGCTAAAATGCTGAGAAAATCAATGAAAACGCTTAAAAATAAATTTATTGACCATGTAAATATCGCGAAAACACATCAACACACAATAAACAAACATTACCAAACTAACCTGACTCCCAAAAAAGTCATTTGGCATAAATAGCAATTTGTTTTTACCCCACCCACCTATTTTGTAATGTAATATTTTTCTCGGAATGGAAACCGTCATTTCTATTAGAATTTTCTAATTTTATTGCATAATACTTATCAAAATTGTTCAACTTGATTCATTTTAGATTATTTTGACACATTTTTACATTTATAAGGCACATAACGTACTATGACAAAAGACGCATGCGCATTGAACCGCTCCAGTATCCTTAATTGGGTTTTTCTAGATTGGCGCACCTTTGATCTAACGATCGAATTTTCCTTGAAACATCTTAAAATGACAGAACAGTCTTCTAGAACAACACTAAAAATGATATGTCACCAGGCTCGTTTTCGACATACATGGCTTTCTAATGACCTACCATTGTATTTTGTTCATTTTATCTATTTCCTGCATTTATGGCACCATTATGTTCTTTTTAAGATAATTACTATATGAAACCACTTTTAAGCAATGAATGATATTTTGTGTCTTCAATAGTCATTCCTATTGACATTAGTCACGATTCCGGCTGCCTGGTGAACAAATTCAGTATTTGAACATGATAAATAGTTACCCCACCCACTTGCAAAAAAGTGTGATTTTCAAACGATTTCAAATGAACGTCAAAAAATACCTAACGACCGAAAATGATTTAGAATTAGCCCTAAGTTAAGTATCAAATAGAACACCAGTTTAGTCAAATAAAAAATAGGGGTCAACAGCCTTTTTTGGGAGCTGTGCATAAAAAAGTACTAAATATGAATAAATTTGCATAAAATTAACCTAATTTGCATATTGTAATGAAATAAATTATTATTAAAAATATTTCAAAGTGTGGCTACCTCTTATAACTAAACCATGCACTACATATTATATATAAGCATATGCATTTGAACAATTGTAGGGACTTATTGTGAACCCATATTATTCACAATTTTGCCGTTCCCCACCCACTTTTCATACATGTGTAACAGATCCGGTTTCTGGTCCGGTATAAGTATTACGGGTTTGTATCCACTCAGTCGGTCTGATCTGAGTGGTTACAGGCGTAGCAATAATATACCAGTGGTGTGTAGAGTATTGTGGTGGTCTCCAATGTGTATCGTATAGTGGTAGTAATGTGGTAGTACAACAACCTCAATATAATGAATACATGCCTAACTACAAGAATAACACAACACCAAGTTACATGAACAGTATTTAATTTAGTTATCAAAGTAATTTATATATATTACATTTAGTTTATCCCAGCATAATTCAATACAATTTACAACCTCATTTAGGAGAATGTTGAATAGTGAATGTAGATTTAAGTTAGAATGCAAGAACCCGTTAATTCAAAGGAAATGTCCGAAGCAATATGCTTCGATGACAACGGACTCTATTTGCAAGGGTCGTGAGATACTCACAACAAAAGGTCAGATACCTAAGTATCTTGAGAGATAGCCAAAGCCTAAGCTTTATTGGCAGCGCTGACTGGACAGTCAGCCGACCTTTGCAATGATACTAGGCTAATGTTGGCTTTATATACCCAAAATATGAGCTGACAAATCACTACAGCCAATGAAAACACAAGTACAATGATTAGGAATGGTTCAGTGATTTGTCAAACTACCCAAGTAAAGTGCAGTATACAGGAACAAAGGTTTAACACTGATTTAAACCTTATGGCTTAAATCAGTCCTACTACACATGCAAAAAATAAAAAGTTAAAAATATCTAATTTGTGCAATACTATTAATAATATGTTTTTTATCATTAATCAACATTCATATGCGATCATTGAAACTAAAATTCATGTTTGTTCTTATCTAATACGATTTTGAAATTTCGCGCATGCGCACAAGGCAGCTCGTACCTCCTTGAATGATGAGGTGACATTTTCGTGTTTGTGATTAGATTTTAATTATCTGTAGCATTTTAATAGCGTATTTGTCCCCTAATACAATTGTCATGCACTGTAAATTCAAAATGATTTAAACTGAACTTTTGTGGAAACATCAAAAATAGTAACTCAGTCTGTTATATATGGTTTATAAGGGATTTAATGTTCGTGGTAACATCAAAAGCAATAAGTACATGTATATGGTTTATATGTGATTAAACGCTGTTGTTTCGTGAAACTTCTGGTAGGGTAACAATCGTAGGGGAAAAGTTGGGAAGGACCACTCTGTTAACAAGACATGTCATATACTAAAATGTTCGGGAAAGTCTGTAGTTTCTGGCGTTCAGAGAAATCCAAGATGGCGTCCAACCTGACCCCCTTTTACTTATACATAATTATTTATATATATAGAAAATACTAATATATGCAAGCGAAGTTTCAGCATTTATCAAACTCTCTTTGTGCAATGTCATCGGATACAATTTACCCATAGGAACATCCTGAAGTGAGTTAATTTGATTAATATTAGAATAGAGTATGATAAAAATAGAAAATCCGCTGAACTGTGAATAACATAACATAACATAACACAATATTTATTTGGTATAAATACATCTCGACAATACGTAAAACATTTCAGTTTATTCCATGCACAAACTCGACAAAATTCAGTCACGTGATTATGTGTTCAATATTCAAAGCATGTAGTCGTAATTTTCATCTGGAATTTGAGATAATTAAATACAAAACCATAAAATACATTGACGAGGATCTCTTCGGACGGAATTTGAATTTTCCAAAAATAATACTAAAATTCTCGTATGGCTTTTAGCGAGTGTGCAAATCAACGGATACGATGCTGTTAATATTCGTAGAAACGAGAAAATGGCGAAATTTTGTTTGAATATGCATTTGCATTAGAGCAACAGTCACGTCCTGTCGGCTTTGATTTGATGAAATTGTTGATGGATTCTTCATGCATATTGGATAGTCGTAATGTGTATGCAAATTCACATGGCTTTATATATATGGCTCATAATCACCAACACAATACATTACGATTCCCTAATTCAAGACTCAGTCGTCAAGACACCGCGGGAACTATCACGACAAACATCAACATCCAAACACATTGTCCCAAACAAATCGTGATATCTAAATTGTTTTCATCAAGTTTAATGTGTTTTTTAAATGTCGATCAGTTGAACTAATAAGACTTCCGGGTTTTAATAATCAACCGTATTAGTCAGATATTCCCGAAGGATCAACCGTTATTTACCGGAAATCCCTAAGGATCAACCGTTACTTACCAGAAAAACAGGCTGTAATCAATGTACGCATTCAAGCGAGTGCCTATATTTTATAACACAACAAAGCACAGCTTCCTATATATTATTTCGATTTTAACATCGCTTATACTCTGCCATTTATAGCACAACAAGACAGGTTGACGTCCAACTATTTTCTTTCCTATGAACGTTACCGTCACCATTACGTCATTTGTCATAGTATATGACGTCAAACGTGACGTCATCAATCAGCTATATTTTATCGCGGTAATAAAATATGTTAAGCTCAATATACGCAAAGAAGACCAATCTCACGTGAAATGTTAGAATAAAGCTTTGACGTGACGTCACTCAAAGTATAGGCGACGTCGTCAAAGTTGCGCGTTTATTAAAGTGAAAATCGTCGCTGTTCTTCGAAAACCTCGTATATCAATTTTGGCTTCTTTTCGGGAGACGAAAAAAACTGAATAACTTTTTACTAACAGTGAAAATTTATTTAATTCTTTGACACGAACATAGCGTTTGTAACTCCACTTTGAATGCACGTAAATGGACGTGTCGGCTGAGCAAACGAAAATCCATACTTTAACTTTTAACTCGATTATACGAGCTTTTCGTTCTTATTTTTTGTCAAATTTGTTCCATTTACCATTATTCGACTTTTTCGCGGCATTATTCAGTTTTTTCGCATTACGTTATTGCGTTTTCTAAATCCTCGTATAATTTAAATTAGCCATTTATAGATATTTATATTGTTCAACGTTAAAATATTAAAGTGTTTCTACTTATCCGTTGTAATATACCATTACAGGTTAATTGTTTTGCATATTTGACGTAAGCGCAACCAAAAAACAACAAAACAATTTATTCGAGATTTTCGCAGACAAAAATGTGGCCCCATGAAAAAAATCAAGAATTTTCGCACAAGTACTAACTTACTCGTTTGAGGGGTTATTTTTAGACTATCTTATCCGGCATTTTCGCAGAAGACTTGTCACTGAATGGGCTTTCCGATGTGCGTATAATCGTTTTTGAGCCAAAACGTGTATACGAGGTTTTCGAAGAACAGCGACGAAATACTGAGTAGCTATTTTATGTTTCGGCCAGAAATGGCTAACAAATGATAAAAAGAACATTACATTTGTGACTTTCCACATTGGATTTATCAAACTCGTTGAATAAAATCGATAAAATGCTCGACAGAGCCTCGAATTTTACTATTTTATTTAACTCGTTTAATAAATTCAATATGAAAAGTCACTCACGTAATATCCTCTATTTATTCAACGAGTTCAATAACTTCAATGTGGAAAGTTACGAATGTAATGTTCTTTTTATCACATGTTAGTCTTTTTCCTGCCGAAACTTTAAAAACAGCTACTTATTTTCACTATAATAAACGCAAAACTTTGACGACTTCGCATAATACTTTGAATGACGTCGCGTCAAAGCTTTATTACACTAGTGTATTATCAAAAATAAAAAATGGCTTTATTACGCTACCGCGACGTTAAACATGTGATAATAGCGTTTACGCATGTTTTACACGGTATGTGCCCCAGCAGAAGAAATATATATTTCAGAAATGAATTCAAATATTTAATGGCAATAATACTCAAGTACTATTTGCCACATCAATACAAAATACATAAGCGTAATTGGCATTGTTTGGCTAGTTGCTGTGTGACGTTGCATGAGAATGACGTCGTATAGCGGGTTTATGACGTAATAATTACAACTTTGTGTATTTTCAAATGATATGTAATTCCAATTTTATTCGTAACAACTAAATAATTTCAAAAAAGATTTAAATGATAAATTTAAATAAACCCGCATTATCATTGTTTTCGTGGTATTTGCCGATCCCGGAAGTCGACGCTCATAACAAAAACTTGTATGACGTAACGTTTGTTTTTCGCGGCGTTACGTACGCAACGTCGCCATATAATTCCCGCCAAAATGTAATAAGTTTGAAATACAAACGCATTTACGGAAGTTATAATGTAAGTTATATTCTAAAATAGCGTTAACGTATGTTTTTCGTGTTCTGACATATGCAGAGTCCCACGGGAGCGTTGTGGCCCCCGTGCTGATTGGTTTTGTTACTTAATTTAGCTTCGTTCATCTCCGGGGACAACTGATTCCTACGCAACGACTAAACATGACACGATGGGAACAGTTGAGTCCCTATGAAAATTAACAACACTTTTTGATAATTATTTATTGTAATTATAAGAATTGAATAGACATGTATATTCAATTTTTAAAAATAACAACGTTGTTATGAGTATAAACAATTACGACGTAACGTCGTTATCGAGCGATCATCGTTTTCTAAGCATTGTGCTATACCGTGGATAGCGTATAACACCAGGACAGACGATTTATGAGGTGGAATCAACTGCACAATACAGCAGCGTAATTAGACAGCTGTTTTTATTGACACATTCATTTTGTTTGGCACAGGAGGCCAGGGGAACGAAGTAGAGCAGACCGACCGAGCTGAGCAAAAATTTACGTTAAAATTGTTTCCTACACTACCCGCACAAATCGTCAACTCAAGTTGTCCATTTTAAAAAGCGTTCAATGAAATTTTGATAGTATGTAAAGAAATAAATTCTCTAATGTAAAGTCAAGCCCTAGAAGGAACACCTACCGGGATACTAACATTCGAAGTCTTAGAGTAAACATTCAGTTACCGGAATTATATCAAGTTCATTCGAACAAAATGGAACACACACGTTGGCACTTGTTCAAAGGTCACACAGATTGTCAACACATTTAATGAATAGAATACATTGATTCGCTTCGCTTCTTAATCTAAAGCTACAAGCAGGAAATTAGACATCAAGAGAAAATAAATTACATTTACATTCATCAAGTCTCACATTGTCACATGTTGATGCTAGATATTTCACCATCATGACATCACCATTCTTACAGACAGATTGTCACATTGACAACACGGGACTATACACATACGTGTTGTAATCAAACTGATCCAAAATTACACTTGTTTGTGCATCACGTGCGTCTGTCACGTGCATATTGCGTGTCACGTGAATCGTGTGTGTCATGATATGTCGTAGACATTTTGTACATTGTGGATGACATAACATATCTTAATTAGTTTGTGCTTTAGTTGCGTGTGACATGACATTGGGAACATTTTGTGCATCGGGTGGACCTTCACATTTTATAAAGATTCTGTGCATAGTGTGAATCATGATATTTTATATACTTTTTTGTGCATTTGTGATAATTTTGTGCACTGCATTATGCATAAGCATCGTGTCATGACACTGTAGAAACATTGTTCATCACGTTTGCCATGACATATTTGATCCTTTGTCTATCATAACATTTTGTAAATTGTCTGTGTGTCATGACATTATTTAAATCGTTTGCACAATGACAATTTGTAAACATTTTGTGCATCGCGTTGCAATATCGTTGCTACTGTCTGCTCGTCTGTGATTGAAATATAATCATTTCCAGATATTGTATCCATTCTGGATGTATAACAAGACAATTTGACAAAAACTCGCATTGTTCTGTTGTAAGGTATGCTTATTACCGTAAACATTCGTTTACAACATGCTCCTGTTGCTAGGCAACGAAAAAATAAACATTTAAACAATTTAAGGAAGTGAACATTGGATAAAGAACTAAAGTTTAGCAGATATAAGTAAATGCACGTTAGAATAATGAAGAGATTTTAAACCACTCGTCCAGATCGTTGTTCGAGTATCATATACTGCATGAATAGAAATCTTGAATTCGATTGGTTAATTTGGATCACGTGACAAAGGACTTCCAATAAATGTGAATAGAAATCTTAAATTCGATTGGTTAATATGGATCACGTGACGAAGGACTTCCAATAAATGTGAATAGAATTCTTAAATTTGATTGGTTAATACGGATCACGTGACGAAGGACTTCCAATAAATGTGAATAGAAATCTTAAATTCGATTGGTTAATACGGATCACGTGAAAAAGGACTTCCATTAAATGTGAAAGAAATCTTGAATTCGATTGGTCAATATGGATCACGTGACGAAGGATTTCCGTTAAATGTGATAATATATGTTGGGAATTAACTTGTGTTGAGCACAAGGTAAGTTACATAATAATAATAATAATTATAATAACGACTTTATTTAAAGAGGCAAAACAGTTTGGCAAGCCCAGTTTTCCACGTGAGCCTCTATGACGAATGATTTGGACATTAGAAATTTTGTCCGTATCATACATGTCTGGTTTTTCGAATCCGTACCATAAATGTTTGATGTGTAATATGCCGAACATAATTATGCCAACGACAATGACGCCATGTCGCAAACAATTTTAAAACTTTATATGAATGGACGTCACGTTATATGCCGAAAAGATATGCCGAGGTTCAATTTCTTCGACTCGGACAATTATGTTTTTCGACCTCACCAAACTGTACAATAACCATTGTAAGAAGACTTTTGTGACGTTGACAAAATACTAGTACAGTATCTATAACGTATCCTATAAGACCCTTTTAAAGAGTCAGCCTCTATTAGTACTTTTCAGAAACAAAATTATGGCTTTGCGGACGTTTGTATATAGCTGTATTTTATTTTTAATTTACACTGTATACTTTTGATAATTATTATTTACACTATATACTGTCGCATTTTAGCGTTGCTTAGTTGCTTCCACAGACATCCTATAAGATGCCGCGTCTCTCTGGTTGAAATGATGTATGGTCGCATTGAATTAACACAAACATATCATATATATACTATCTAGCCTGGGTAAATAGAATGAATATTTATCCTTTGAATTTACGCTTGATGTATACGGACTTCTGATCATAGCGACTATTGTACAACGATATTGCGATGTCTAGCTTTTGACAGTTGCTCTTAAATACTGAATTGATATTACTTTACCGAAGATCAACGCACTTTACCGATCACTAGCGAACGTTACCGATGACTAACGAACTTTACCGACTACTATTTAAGACTACTATTCTCCTATCTTCAGAGGAGCTTGTTATGTCTTTTTTATGACAGCCACTGTTACTCGTTCTGAATTGGTAAGTAAAAACGGACTTTTTCCGACGACTAACGGAAATTACCGATATGTGTCGGAAATAAACGATGATTGGCGGAAAGTATCGATTGACCAAGCTTTGGGGTTCTTTCCATAGACTTTGGCAGTTGATGTGACAATTTGTCTTGGCTGACAGAACTGTTGTATAAATCTATACGGATAACGAGATACATTAAAAACATTTTAAGATTATTCCCTCGTTTTTCCAGAATTTCGTCTGCATCCAATATTTCCATTGATACACGGTATTTGTATGTAGTCTCTATATTCACGATATGAGTCAATTTTGTTGTCTTGAAAACTTCCCTGGCAATAAAAGTAAGGATTCTTGCTGCAAGAAAAATATATTATGTTGGTATCTTTTTTCACAAACATGTAGTTCTCTGTAAATATAATTTTAGGGATATTTTGAAGGTGCTGTTAACGCACACATTTTCACTCAAGTTATATATACATGTATACCATATTTATATAGCGCCCCTTTCATGCGAACGCACGTTCAAAGACCACTTTACCCATGTTGCAGCCACAAAGGCGCAGGTGCATCCTCTACCAGTGCAGATACAGCATGATCTGATCATAGGGACAGACTGAGAGAAAGCCCCTGAAGGGAGAGAGAGACACTAGATACAGGCATGTCCGGCGCTGCAGAGGTGTGCCTAGATCTTATTTCGAATAGACAGCCTGGTTCTTAAAGGTGCCCGGTGTATAGCACCGATACACAGCTTCATGGCACTTCTAGATACTTTGCAGACCACACGGCCAGATATAGCGGGAAATATTATAAATATTTCAGAAATGTCAAGTTCCGATGCCAGGGATTAAACCCACGACCTCTGGATTGACAGCCCAGCTGAGTGCGTTACTACTGAGCTAAATCCGCTTATACTTAGAATGGCTAAATTCGATGGCTAAAACGCTTTATAAATTATTGTAGAAAGTCTTTGAAGAATATTAAGAAAGTAATGCGGTTTAGAGATTACATGAATTATTAAATTATTGAATGTGTTTCCGTATATAATACAAAAGAAACATATTCATATATTTTGGTTACCACAGGCCTTGAACTTCAATCGCCTGAGTAAGAAGCAGCCAACACATCCACAGGAGCATGGCTTGCTTGGATTATTATATTACAATTTATAAGGACATACCCTATCTAATTTCACCATGAATCCAGTTGGGTTATACCCTGTTTTATATTAATAGATTGTCGACAAAATGACCTCACTGTCAACAATAGTTGGTGGATTAGAAAGACGATAATATATTAGAAAAAATACAATGTTTATGTGCATAATGTTATGTAAATAATTAAGTGACTGACCTGATTAATCGGTTTATAGACTCCGACGTGTTAGACAAAATCAAATTCATTTCGTGGTTACCTACTGAGAAGAAAAGTAAGTAGATGTAGGTAAGGAAGTGAAACAGTTTTATTGATTTCATGCATCAGGAAATGGATGAAGCTGCGGTGACTTCCTATAAAATGCCAGTACGTATAGAATGTTCAAGGGTATATTATATTAGGCAATAAAAGGGTAGACCTGTAGGGTAGCAGAAAGAATCCTCAAGATTTTCTGGACCAATAAAATCTCCAATACATATCTTCACCGTAGAACAAACACAACACTTCTCTCAGTTGAGATCAGGCATGAAGGCGGAAATGAATGAGTCATGTACTCCTTATGGAAGATTGTATTAACGTTCGAGGAACAGGTTAAGTTGTTCGCACGATATAATACATCACTATTCACTTTGGCTAGAATCGATGGTATATCCTTTCCGCTACCACGATTTTTTGGGGGGTTATGAGAAATTCATATGGTCCCTATACCCCGTCCCTGAGACACTATTGACTTGCAGCACTGATAAAAACTCGATACATCCGGATGCTACACACCTACCCTAAACCGAAAGTAGAAAAAAATGTCAATATTTCGACTAAAGGTCACCGGAAATGACGATGTGACCCTTTTTTTTTTAGCTTGACAGGCCTACTTTTTGGCCCCTTTATGGCATTGTTCCTGACCCCTTTGTCTAGCCTTATATTCCTGCTATAGAAAAATTAAAACGTTTTGGCGCTAAATGTTAATGCAATTCCACAGGGAATCGTACCGCAATGGCGGGTAGGACCAGTAATTTCAGTTTTGTGAAATCTACGTTCAAAGCCCTCTTTAAAGGGGTCTAGCGGGCCTAAAAACCTGTGCACGACCCTGGCGACCCATCTCGGTGAGTCTGCATAAGTACGCTATGGTAGCGGAAAGGATATAGGATAATTTTATCCGACATGATTGTTTGGCGAACGTACAGAGGGCGGCGTTTATTAAAACATCAATCAATCAGACGAATCAAGAAACCCGCCAAAGTTCACGAGCTTTCTTGAGCCAAAACCTCACTAGAGATATGTATTCCTATATCAATGAAATGATCCCGTATTAATACGCTTCTGTATTTTTGGTCTCGCGGGAAGTCGATAATCTGGACAATTTGTAGGATCTTGTATTTGCACGGGGTTCTGTTTTAGTCAAATTTGAATGATATATTATTAAGGTCATAAACATGCTGATTTCAAATGCAATGAAGTGATCAATTCGCTGTGGGCGATTGGATTTCATTGTATGGATAATCCACGAAATCGGTGAGAAAGTTTCCCCCATCAAATGAAACTGATGTTGCAGTCCATAATGCAGACGAATATATGTCGTCGCCTCACTCTTAAAGTGTCCTATCTCCATTTTTGTCAAAAATGAGATAAATACACCATTCGATTAGTCTCTATCTTTTAAGCCCTTGAGGTCATGCATATACGTCATATTAACCGATTTAGCGGGTCGTATTTTGCTCTATCTCCCGTTTTTCAACTGCTATTAGAGTTGTGCGGTCGAGGTTTGAATTTGAAAATGAACTGTGAAGTTTGAGTAAATGTAAGAGGGATTTTCTCAACATATTAACAAAATGAACAGTATTGTAAAGTAGTACCCAACCGTAACTATTTATTTTATCAGTAAGTACATTGTACAATAAATATTACCGTACAGTACAGTATTACCCGTGTATCACGTTCAGAAAGGAATTGCGCTCAATGCTCGGAATTACATAAACAATCACCATTATTCGCTATGTAAGTGAAACGATTAAATATTCGAATGAATTATCTCGAAAATTGTGCAGTCTCGAATTTTCATCAGTTTACAGTGGACATCAAACCACGACGCATTAAATCTTACCATTAAGCGCACGGGTTTCTCGGGTATAGTCAACTTACTCTCTGTACTATAGAAAACGCTTGAGTGGCCTGCCTTTTGATACAACCACGGGTGTATATATTGTCTACTGTAGCGATTATGAATATACTTTCGATATGAGCAGATGCTTAGATAACCTTAATCAAACTTAAATTGTGTAAGATATTGCCTGTGCACGTTTAAGTATAACATGCGCACGTGATAAATAAACATTTCCAGTTTCATACATGTTCACGTGATAGTAACACATGTGCACGTGATAGCTAATACGTGTCCACGTGGTAATAACACGTGGACAATAAAATGTTTCCTGTGTTCCGTCTATGCTACCGTTATTGTCATATGACATAACACAAATGTTATACTGAAGAAACACTGACAGAAACTGATGAAAATGATTGACCATCGGGAGGCACGGGAACGGGGTCATAAGTCATAAGATAATTTGTGAAATCCATGTGTTCTGGTTTTATGAGTCACTTCACCAGTCTCGGGGATGTATAGCACAGAGAAATTGACACGATCCTGACCTTTATGCATGAATATATTACAAGGTTCTTGCGTTGAATATATAAATTTCCGCGAGTAAATCGTGCAATATCGGTCCTTAAGAATTGTGATGGTATTACACCTCTAGTATCTTCGTGATACTTCCCGCTTATGAAAACATACAACCGAAGTTATAAATATAGACAATATATCAGCTGTTAAATTATGCTAATGAAAGTTCGAGAGTCCTGTCAAATTCTCTGTACTATACTGCCGACAGAACGCATAAGGTTCCCCGGTGTGTGAGGTAAGCCCCCCCCCCCCCCCCCCGATGTTTCGGGTAAGCTCCGGGAAGTATTGATACAGTTATACAGTGATACGCCCGTGGTTATTAATATCGACTTGCTAATCACTCGTCCGTTTACTTTAGTGCAGATTGTAAAATAAACAGCTGTGTGAAGCTGGCAGTCCACTGTCCAATGTCCATTCTAGCTGTCCATCATTGAATTAGAATTAGAGATTGTTCTCTAATTCATTATTGGACAACTGTCCACTGTTCATTCTAGCTGTCCATCTAATTAAATATGCTGAACAACTGTCCACTGTTCATTCTAGCTGTCCATCTAATTTATTATGCTGGACAACTGTCCACTGTCAATTCTAGCTGTCAATCTAATTAAATATGCTGGACAACTGTCCAAAGTAGCTGTCCATTCCGAATGTCCATCCTGGCTGTCCATTCCTATATCTGTTCAACTGTCCATCTGTATTAGTCATCGCTGTATTTATATAAAAAATATACCAACTGTCCATTGTAGCTATCCATTCTGAATGTCCATTCTGGCTGTCCATTCCTATGATTTTTCAACTGGTCATCTTTGGTATTTGCATTTATATCACAAATATACCAACTGTCCAATGCAGCTGTCCATTCTGGCGGTGCATTTTGGCTGTCCATTCTGAATATCCATTCTGGATGTCCATACTGGCTGTCCATTCTGAATGTCCTTTCTGGCTGTCTATTCTGGCTGTTCATTCTGTCTGTCCATTCTGGCTGTCCATTTTGGCTGTCCATTCTGGCTGTCCATTTTGGCTGTCTATTCTGGCTGTCCTTTCTTAATGTCCATTCTGGCTGTCCATTCTGGCTGTCCATTCTGAATGTCCATTCTGGCTGCTCATTCTGAATGTCCAGTCTGGCTGTCCATTCTGTCTGTCCATTCTGGCTGACCATTCTGAATGTCCATACTGGCTGTCCATTCTGAATGTCCTTTCTGGCTGTCCATTCTGGCTGTTCATTCTGTCTGTCCATTCTGGCTGTCCATTTTGGCTGTCCATTCTGGCTGTCCATTTTGGCTGTCCATTCTAGCTGTCCATTCTAGCTGTCCATTCTGAATGTCCATTCTGGCTGTCAATTCTTGCTGTCCATTTTTAATGTTCATTTTGGCTGACCATTCTGAATGTCCATTCTGGCTGTCCATTCTGGCTGTCCATTCTGAATGTCCATTCTTAATTTTCATTCTGGCTGTCCATTCTGGCGGTCCATTCTTGCTGTCCATTCTGGCTGTTCATTCTGGCTGTCCATTCTGGCTGTCCATTCCGGCTGTCCATTCTCAATGTACATTTTGGCTGTCCATTCTGGCTATCCATTCTGGCTGTCCATTCCGGCTGTCCATTCTGGCTGTCCAATCTGGCTGTCCATTCTGGCTGTCAATTCTGGCTGTCCATTTTATTAATTGTTTGAAAGTCATGTCTGTATTTATCTCACAATTGTACCAACTGTCCAATGTAGCTGTCCATTCTGAATGTCCATCCTAGCTGTCCAGTCCTATAATTATATGTTTAACTGTCCATCTTTGATAGATGCATCTTTATCACAAATATACCAACTGTCCAATGTAGCTGTCCATTCAGAATGCCCATTCCGGCTGTCCATTCCTATAATTGTTTGATAGTCATGTCTGTATTTATATCACAATTATACCAACTGTCCAATGTAGCTGTCCATTCTGAATGTCCATCCTAGCTGTCCATTCCAATAATTGTGCAATGGCCATATTTGATGGTTGCATTTATAACACAAATATACTAACTGTCCAATGTAGCTGTCCATTCTGAATGTCCATTCTGGCTGTCCATTTTATTAATTGTTTGAAAGTCATGTCTGTATTTATCATTCAGAATGGACAGCTACATTGGACAATTGGTATATTTGTTGTATAAATACAGTGATGACTAATACAGATGGACAGTTGAACAGTTATATGTATGGACAGCTAGGATTGACATTAAGAATGGAAAGCTACATTGGACATTGGACATTTGTCAAGCATATTTCATTAGATGGACAGCTAGAATGGACAGCCAGAATGGACATTCAGAATGGACGGACAGCTAGAATGGACAACCAGAATGAACAACCAAAATAGACAACCAGAATGAACAACCAGAATGGACAGCCATAATGGACAGTCAGACTGGACAGCCAAAATTGACATTCAGAATGGACAGCCAGAATGGACATGCAGAATGGACATTCAGAATGGACAGCTAGAATGGACAGCCAGAATGGACAGCCAGACTGGACATTCAGAATGGACAGCCAGAATGGACATTCAGAATGGACAGCCAGAATGGACAGCCAGAATGGACATTAAGAATGGACAGCCAGAATGGACAGCCAGAATGGACAGCCTGAATGGACATTAAGAATGGACATTCAGAGTGGACATTCAGAATGGACAGCCAGAATGGACAGCCAAAATGGACATTCAGAATGGACATTCAGAATGGACAGCCAGAATGTACATCCATAATGGACAGCCAGAATGGACAGCCAAAATGGACATTCAGAATGGACATTCAGAATGGACAGCCAGGATGGACATACATAATGGACAACTAGAATGGACAGCGAGAATGGACAGCGAGAATGGACAGCTAGAATGGACAGCCAGAATGAACAACCAGAATGGACAGCAAGAATGGCAGTCAGACTGGACAGCCAGAATGGACATTCAGAATGGACATTCATAATGGACAGCCAGAATGGACATTCAGAATGGACAGCCAAAATGGACAGCTGCATTGGACAGTTGGTATATTTGTGATATAAATGCAAATACCAAAGATGACCAGTTGAACAATCATAGGAATGGACAGTCAGAATGGTCATTCAGAATGGATAGCTACAATGGACAGTTGTCCAGCATATTTAATTAGATGGACAGCTAGAATTGACAGTGGACAGTTGTCCAGCATAATAAATTAGATGGACAGCTAGAATGAACAGTGGACAGTTGTCCAATAATGAATTAGAGAACAATCTCTAATTCTAATTCAATGATGGACAGCTAGAATGGACATTGGACAGTGGACTGCCAGCTTCACACACCCAAAATAAACCTGAGACCACCGTGCGCGGCGCTGTATATACATCGCGGTAAGAAATTTTCTGTAAACTGGAGAAAATGGAAGTATACGCAGTTTCGAGAGAGCTCAGTCGTACCTTGTAGACCGTTTTAACCATATATATATATAAACTGACGTCAAAAAGAAACGCTACACCTACCTATATGTTCGGATATTTCTTACGTTAGGATAGTACATGTAACAATATAATTTCTTCTCAAAGACTAAATTTTAGAGGTGTGCAAACGTATCTACAAATTCCCATTTGGTATTATCGTCATTAAGATGTTCAAAATTGCGATCCAAAAACGTTACCCTACCCAAGATGTCAGTATTGCGTATGCCCTCCATGTCCTGCACCAACTGCTGACAATCTTCGCCTAGTTGATCCACACAAGCTAAACAACACTAGTACATTGAGAAAGCGAACTCACAGTGTGTAATGCCTGAACGTTTCGCTGCTGACGTTAAAACTGACGTAAACGGCGACCAAGGACGTCCCACAATTGTTCCATAGGAATGTATTCTAGGTAAAATGCTGGTTATTGTAAAACATCACAGTCCGACCACAATTACTTTTCACATGAGAAGAAGCCAATAGTGACGTTGTCAAGCGGACACGCAGGTGACGTTAACGTATATAAACGTCTTGTCGTACTGAGGTCACACGCGGTGCATATGAACGAGAAATATCTGATAAGCTCCAAGTGATATTTACGCGTTGAAATAATCTGGCGATAGTGGATGTTGAAACAAAAAAACGTCCAACGACGTCAATTTGCGACATTCCACTTTCAAGCATTCCAGAAACCCATGCTCGATTTTCCCTTTTAGTCGTGACATTTAAATTGCTTTCATTTTCCAAATTTCATTGTGAATTTCACCAGCATGTAACTGCATTTTGTCGACTGGAAATACCTCCTGGTAAAGGAGCAGGAGGCGCACGTGCGAATCATACGTCGTACCATACCTGGGCACATCGGGAGGCTTCGGTAGGCGCGTTCTTAGCTTGATCGATGATGTGTCGATAATCACGGAAATATTTTGGAAAATAAAAAAGTTATTCACTTTTTTCAATTTAGCGTTTTTTCTTGACGTCAGTATATATAAAATGACGATGTGAGATTTAATTTACAAGACGTGATTTAAAGTTCAAGTCTCATCGCAAGTTTAACGTGACACGTTTTTTTAAAATCCCTGCCTAATTTGCCAAAGATCTCTAAGTTTGAGGGAAGAGACAGAAAGTTTGCGTGCTGCAGGACTCCGGTTGCGCTAGCAGGCTAGTTCTTTCCGAATAGACGTGTTGGCTCTTTAACGCTCCTGGTGTATAACACCGATAAACGCGAGACAACATCTGGGTTACCAACAAGTTCAGCTCTAGTGGGCAAGACACACTGAAAACCATTTTTGAAGTTACCAGTGCCCCGGCCGAGATTCGAACCAAGGACCTACGGATTGGTTGTCGAGAGAAGTAACCACTCGGCAACTGTAACAACATTCTGTCATGGTTGTGTGTCGAGTATCTATGGGATTCGGACGAAGAATTGGATACGTACTTAGTAAAACGTTTGAACCCGACACAGACAAAAAGGAAAATCAATATTTCCCATAAGCGCTACGAATCGATTTAATCCATTTATTGTGAACATTATATAACGACATGTGAAAAATATCACGATTATTCGATCAGGAAGTTTTTCTAAAACACTACAGAGAATTATGTCAATAGGAAATGACTCATTATCTTGTATGAAGTATTATCGAATTGGGCTCTTACATGTTTAAGTCTACGTACGTTTAATGTAACGCTAGTTAACATACAGTTAACCTCTGTTTAACAGCCGTCACTTGATTTAACTAGCCTAGCAGTGGAAGTTGGCAGTCTAACAATATGAAATTGGCAACTTGTCTAGAAGCCTATATTCTCTGGCAGTGTGATGTTGGCAGTCTAGAAGCCTGATATTCTGACAGTGTGATGTTGGCAGCCTAGCAGCCTGATACTCTGACAGTGTGATGTTGGCAGCCTAGCAGCCTGATACTCTGACAGTGGGATGTTGGCAGCCTAGCAGTCTGATACTCTGGCAGTGTGATGTTGGCAGCCTAGCACCCTGATACTCTGACAGTGTGATGTTGGCAGTCTAGCAGCCTGATACTCTGACAGTGGGATGTTGGCAGCCTAGCAGCCTGATACTCTGGCAGTGTGATGTTGGCAGCCTAACAGCCTGATACTCTGGCAGTGGGATGTTGGCAGCCTAGCAGCCTGATACTCTGGCAGTGTGATGTTGGCAGCCTAGCCGCCTGATACTCTGACAGTGGGATGTTGGCAGCCTAGCAGCCTGATACTCTGACAGTGTGATGTTGGCAGTCTAGCAGTCTGATACTCTGACAGTGGGATGTTGGCAGCCTAGCAGCCTGATACTCTGGCAGTGTGATGTTGGCAGCCTAGCAGCCTGATACTCTGGCAGTGTGATGTTGGCAGCCTAGCCGCCTGATACTCTGACAGTGGGATGTTGGCAGCCTAGCAGCCTGATACTCTGACAGTGGGATGTTGGCAGTCTAGCAGTCTGATACTCTGACAGTGTGATGTTGGCAGTCTAGCAGTCTGATACTCTGACAGTGGGATGTTGGCAGCCTAGCAGCCTGATACTCTGACAGTGGGATGTTGGCAGCCTAGCAGCCTGATACTCTGACAGTGTGATGTTGGCAGCCTAGCAGCCTGATACTCTGACAGTGTGATGTTGGCAGTCTAGCAGCCTGATACTCTGACAGTGGGATGTTGGCAGCCTAGCAGCCTGATACTCTTGCAGTGTGATGTTGGCAGCCTAACAGCCTGATACTCTGGCAGTGGGATGTTGGCAGCCTAGCAGCCTGATACTCTGGCAGTGGGATGTTGGCAGCCTAGCAGCCTGATACTCTGACAGTGGGATGTTGGCAGCCTTGCAGCCTGATACTCTGACAGTGGGATGTTGGCAGTCTATCAGCCTGATACTCTGACAGTGGGATGTTGGCAGCCTAGCAGTCTGCTTCTCTGACAGTGAGATGTTGGCAGCCCTATAGCCTGGAAGCTCGAGAGGGAATGTTGGAAGCAGAGCAGCATAAAAACCTTACAGCGGGTGCTGGCAGCCTAGCAGCCAAGAAGTAAGCGAAGCCAATCAGTGAGATCATATTAAGCAGCATAGATGCGTGAAGCTGGCTGACTTTAAGTATACAAAAATGTACTAATAGCAGCGTAGAGTTGTTTACATAGTAGCACACTAGAAGCCTAGCGGTGTGGAGGTGGCGGCCTTGAAGCCTATCAGCTTGGAGTTGGCCGTCTAGAAGCGTGGAAGCGTGGAGTTGGCGGCTTAGAAAAGTAGCAGCATAGAATTGGCGGCCTAGGGACCAAGCAGCGTGTCGTTGACGGTCTAGAAGCCTGGCAGTGTAGAGTTGGCGGCCTAGAAGCATAGCAGCGTGTAATTGGTCGCCTAGAAGCCTAGTAGTGCGGAGTTGGCGGCCTGAAGCATAGCAGCGTGTAGTTGGTGGCCTAGATGCCTAGCAGTGTGGAGTTGGCGGCCTGAAGCCTAGCAGCGTGTAGTTGGCGGCCTAGATGCCTAGCAGTGTGGAGATGGCGGTCTAGAAGCCTAGCAGCATGGAGTTTGTGGTCTAGAAGCTAAGCAGCTGCACTAGCCAGGTGTGGCTATTTATACGTATATTGCATCTAACCATTGGGACTCTAAAACCACAATTAGCATTTGTTTGTCTTATTCTAACAGTGTTTATTTTCCGAGAAAGGTAGATGGGCAGAAAAATGTCAGGTATCTCCGGGGGAACGCAGTCAACAAACTGGTGCTGTCAGAAAGAAGAGGACATCATTGTATGTTGGACAACCAGCCAATATATTTTGTCGAGGGGCAAGATTTGATGGAGTTTCCAAACTTCAAATACATGTACGTAATATATCGGTACTACTACAAGTATATCAACGAAACCCCTAACCCAATGAATAAATAGTTAAATACCATTTTACAGTTTAAAAATTCATGTATCGACATACATGTACTGTATAATCATTAATACTCGTGGGGGCTAAATTTCGTGGATTTCAAGGAAGATCTCAACCACGAAATCAAATCCCCGACAAATTATTATACAAATAAAGGTAAGGAGAATATGGCAAAACTGTTGAAAAACAATCTAGTATAACCTAACTATTCGGATTTCTACTCCCCAATGGATCTACATGTACAATAAATATTAAAAATTACAAAGCGCAAATGTTTGTTTTCAAATTTATACAGGTTTACATTTATAAGTCCTCTTACGAGGGGCGTTCGATATGTAATGTCTTTTTGGTCACAAATTAGAAAATTCATTGATCTTTTTACATTTCTGGAACAATCACCGGACTGTTGTTTCTATTGTCTTTTTCAAGGCTTAGTAATCATTAGGTACTGAGACTGTTTCGATTAACTGTCCATTAAAATTTCATTTCGGAAAAAAATCTTTTTCCAAAGCCATTAAATAGTATAACATGATTTGCTGTACTTGATATCCATTTTTGTACAAATTAAGATCATTTTATAGTCGCGAAAATATGTGTCAAATAAGCCCAAGCAGCATGTTTTTTCAATGAATATTTATATTAGTTGTATTGGCTTGAATTTGGCATATTAAATATGGATGTATGCCGTAGACCATCAACAATACCTTCTGGGGAGAATTTGCCAACAACATATAATTGATATGAAGTTATTGGTCTTACTCGTAGACAACAAATAATTTCATTTTGTTTAAAAGTTCTGATGAAAACATAAGGATTCAATAATCGTATCGTATATTGCAGTTTAATGAATACTGACATTTACTTTTCGAAACCAGAACTGCAAAGATGACACCAATTTTGCTTAAAATGAACCATAGACCTGTGATCTCGAGTATACCCTATTCTAAGTTCAATAAATTACTTAATTGTTGAAGAACAGCTATGTAATTTTCTAAATATAAAATAGAAACATACACCTTTTGGACAGTAATCGTTGAATTCTTCTAAATATTTTCATAGAAAATGCAAAGGACAAGGACATTACACACCAAACAACCCTCGTATAAGTCTCTAAGTATTTGCAAACTTATTCTCCTCTTGAAGTTGCGTTGTACGTGTAATTGTATTCATATTTCTTGTGCATAATCTTAGTGGAAAACTGCAGGAGAATAATTTTGCTAAAGTGAATTCTTCTAAATATTTCCAAAATGACATTTTGGTTGGCACACGGTATAACCCGACGAATACGCCACCGAGTGACGAATACACAACAGAGGTAAACACTGATGACGGGCGAGTAGTGATGTTACATTTCTTACCAGCAAATCTCGAATTAGAGATTTCTTTTGGATCTAAGGATTTGTGAATGATCACGAAGGTTGAAATGTACTATGCAAAGAGCCTCGCATGTTAAGGTGTGTGAAGTTGGCTCTGAGATCGTTAATCGAAGATCGACATTCAATACAAACCTAGGTGCTAATACAGAGCTAGCTCTGAAATCGACATTGGCAATATAAGGTAAGCTAATACAGACCAAGTGGCCAATACAGATCCAGCTCTGAGATCGACATTCGCAAATTATGCCTGTGAATACAGATCTGAGTTTGAATACAGAGCCAGGTCTGACATCGTCATTCGATGTACACCGACGGCGAATACAGACCTAGGACCGAATACCGACCCAGCTCTGAGATCGACATTCGCAAAATAAGGCCTGTGAATACAGATCTGAGTTTGAATACAGAGCCAGGTCTGACATCGTCATTCGATGTACACCGACGGCGAATACAGACCTAGGACCGAATACCGACACAGCTCTGAGATCGACATTCGCAAAATAATGCCTGTGAATAGAGATCTTAGTTTGAATACAGAGCCAGGTCTGACATCGTCATTCGATGTACACCGACGGCGAATACAGACCTAGGACCGAATACCGACCCAGCTCTGAGATCGACATTCGCAAAATAAGGCCTGTGAATACAGATCTGAGTTTGAATACAGAGCCAGGTATGACATCGTCATTCGATGTACACCAACGGCTTATACAGACCTAGGACCGAATACCGACCCAGCTCTGAGATCGACATTCGCAAAATCAGGCCTGTGAATACAGATCTGAGTTTGAATACAGAGCCAGGTCTGACATCGTCATTCGATGTTCACCGACGGCGAATACAGACCTAGGACCGAATACCGACCCAGCTCTGAGATCGACATTCACAAAATAATGTGGGCGAATACAGATATGAGTTTGAACACAGAGCCAGGTCAGACTTCGACATTCGATGTAAACCGACGGCGAATACAGACCTAGGATCGAACAAACTTACCTGACAGATTGGTGTATATTAGGACAACAAACTTACCTGACGCAATGGTGTATACTAGAACAACATACTTACCTGACATATTGGTGTATACTAGAAACAACATACTTACCTGACATATTGGTGTATACTACACACAACATACTTACCTGACATATTGGTGTACTCTAGAAACAACATACTTACCTGGCACATTGGTGTATACTAGAACAATATACTTACCTGACACATTGGTGTATACTAGAACAACATATTTAACTGACATATTGGTGTATACTAGAAACAACATACTGACCTGACATATAGGTGTATACTAGAAACAACATACTTACCTGACATATTGGTGTATACTACACACAGCAAAATTACCTGACAGATTGGTGTATACTAGAACAACCAACTTACCTGACATATTGGTGTATACTAGAACAACAAACTTACCTGACATATTGGTGTATACTACAACAACAAACTTACCTGACAAATTGGTGTATACTAGAACAACATACTTACCTGACAGATGGGTGTATACTGGAAACAATATACTTACCTGACATATTGGTGTATACTAGAACAACAAACTTACCAGACATATTAGGGTATACTAGAACAACATACTTCTCTGACATATTGGTGTATACTAGGACAACATACTTACCTTACATATTGGTGTATACTAGAACAACATACTTACCTGACATATTGGTGTATACTAGAACAACCAACTTACCTGACATATTGGTGTATACTAGAAACAACATAGTTTCCTGCCATATTGGTGTATACTAGAAACAACATACTTACCTGACATATTGGTGTATATTAGAACAACATACTTACCCGACATATTGGTGTATACTAGAAACAACATACTGACCTGACATATTGAAGTATACTAAACAAACAAACTTACCTGACATATAGGTGTATACTAGAAACAACATACTTACCTGACATATTGGTGTATACTAGAACAACCAACTTACCTGACATATTGGTGTATACTAGAACAACAAACTTACCTGACAAATTGGTGTATACTAGAACAACAAACTTACCTGACAAATTGGTGTATACTAGAACAACATACTTACCTGACATATTGGTGTATACTAGAACAACAAACGTACCTGCCATTTGTGTATACTTCAACAACATACTTACCTGACATATTGGTGTACACTAGAACAACATACTTACCTGACATATTGGTGTATACTAGAAACAACATACTTACCTGACATTTTGGTGTATACTAGAAACAACATACTGACCTGACATATTGGTGTATACTAGAACAACAAACTTACCTGACATATAGGTGTATACTAGAAACAACATACTTACCTGACATATTGGTGTATACTACACGCAACAAATTTACCTGAAAGATTGGTGTATATTAGAACAACAAACTAACCTGACACATTGGTGTATACTAGAACAACATACTTACCTGACATATTGGTGTATACTAGAACAACATACTTACCTGACATATTGGTGTGTACTAGAAACAACATACTTACCTGACATATTGGTGTATACCAGAACAACATACTTACCTGACATATTGGTGTATACTACAAACAACATACTTACCTGATATATTGGTGTTTACTACACGCAACATACTTACCTGACATATTGGTGAATACTAGAACAACATACTTACCTGGCATATTGGTGTAATTTACCTGGCATATTGGTGTATACTAGAAACAACATACTTACCTGACATATTGGTGTATACATGTACTAGAAACAACATACATACCTGACGTATTGGTGTATATTAGAACAACATACTTACCTGACATATTGGTGTATACTAGAAACAACATACTTACCTGACTTATTGGTGTATACTAGAAACAACATACGTACCTGACATATTGGTGTATACTACACACAACAAAATTACCTGACAGATTGGTGTATACTAGAACAACCAAATTACCTGACATATTGGTGTATACCAGAACAACATATTTTTCTGGCATATTGGTGTATACTAGGACAACATACGTACCTTACATATTGGTGTATACTAGAACAACATACTTACCTGACATCTTGGTGTCTATTAGAACAACATACTTACCTGACATATTGGTGTACATTACAACAACATACTTACTTGACATATTGGTGTATATTAGAAAAACATACTTACCTGACATATTGGTGTATATTAGAACAACATACTTACCTGACAAATTGTGAATACTAGAAACAACATACTTACCTGACATATTGGTGTATACTAGAAACAACATACGTACCTGACCTATTGGTGTATATTAGAACAACATACTTACCTGACATATTGGTGTACACTAGAAACAAAATACTTACCTGACATAGTGGTGTATACTAGAAACAACATACTGACCTGACATATTGGTGTATACTAGAACAACAAACTTACCTGACATATAGGTGTATACAAGACACAACATACTTACCTGACATATTGGTGTATACTAGAACATTATACTTACCTGACATATTGGTGAATACTAGAAACAACATACTTACCTGACATATTGGTGTAAACTAGAACAACATGCTTACCTGACATATTGGTGAATACTATAACAACATACTTACCTGACATATTGGTGTATACTAGAACAACAAACGAACCTCACATTTGTGTATACTTCAACAACATACTTACCTGACATATTGGTGTACACTAGAACAACATACTTACTTGACATATTGGTGTATACTAGAACAACATACTTACCTGACATATTGGTGTATACTAGAACAACATACTTACCCGACCTATAAGTGTATACTAGAAACAACACACTTACCTGACATTTGATGTATACTAGAATAACATAATTACATGACATTTGATGTATAATAGAACAACATACTTACCTCACATATTGGGTGTATACTAGAACAACATACTTAACTGATATATAGGGGTGTACTAGAACAACATACTTAACTGACATATTGGTGTATATTAGAACAACATACTTACCTGACATATTGGTGTATATTAGAACAACATATTTACCTGACATATTGGTGTACATTAGAACAACATACTTACCTGACATATTGGTGTAAATTAGAACAACATACTTACCTGACATATTGGTGTATATTAGAACAACATACTTACCTGACAAATTGTGTATACTAGAAACAACATACTTACCTGACATATTGGTGTATATTAGAACAACATACTTACCTGACATATTGGTGTATACTAGAAACAACATACTGACCTGACATATTGGTGTATACTAAACCAACAAACTTACCTGACATATAGGTGTATACTAGAAACAACATACTTACCTGACATATTGGTGTATACTACACACAACAAAATTACCTGACAGATTGGTGTATACTAGAACAACAAACTTACCTGACAAACTGGTGTATACTAGAACAACATACTTACCTGACATATTGGTGTATACAAGAAAAACATTCTTACCTGACATATTCGTGTATACTAGAACAACATACTTACCTGACATATTGGTGTATACTGGAAACAATATACTTACCTGACATATTGGTGTATACTAGAACAACAAACTTACCTGACAAATTGGTGTATACTAGAACAACATACTTACCTGACATATTATTAGGGTATACTAGAACAACATACTTACCTGACATATTGGTGTATACTAGAACAACCAACTTACCTGACATAATGGTATATACTAGAAACAACATAGTTTCCTGCCATATTGGTGTATACTAGAAAAAACACTTACCTGACATATTGGTGTATACTAGAACAACATACTTACCTGACATATTGATGTATACTAGAACAACATACTTACCTGACATATTGGTGTATATTAGAACAACATACTTACCTGACATATTGGTGTATATTAGAACAACATACTTACCTGACAAATTGTGTATACTAGAAACAACATACTTACCTGACATATTGGTGTATACTAGAAACAACATACTTACCTGACATATTGGTGTATATTAGAACAACATACTTACCTGACATATTGGTGTATACTAGAACACCATACTTACCTGACATATTGGTGTATACTAGAGACAACATACTTACCTGACATATTGGTGTATACAAGAAACAACTTACTTACCTGACATATTGGTGTATACTACAAACAACATACTTTCCTGACATATTGGTGTATACAACACACAACATACTTACCTGACCTATAGGTGTATACTAGAAACAACATACTTACCTGACATATTGGTGTATACTACACGCAACAAATTTACCTGACAGATTGGTGTACATTAGAACAACAAACTTACCTGATACATTTGTGTATACTAGAACAACATACTTACCTGACATATTGGTGTATACTAGAAACAACATACTTACCTGACATATTGGTGTATACCAGAACAACATACTTACCTGACATATTGGTGTATACTACAAACAACATACTTACCTGATATATTGGTGTTTACTACACACAACATACTAACCTGACATATTGGTGAATACTAGAACAACATACTTACCAGGCATATTGGTGTAACTTACCTGACATATTGGTGTATACTAGAAACAACATACTTACCTGACATATTGGTGTATACTAGAAACAACATACATACCTGACGTATTGGTGTATATTAGAAAAACATACTTACCTGACATATTGGTGTATACTAGAAACAACATACATACCTGACGTATTGGTGTATATTAGAACAACATACTTACCTGACATATTGGTGTATACTAGAAACAACATACTTACCTGACTTATTGGTGTATACTAGAAATAACATACGTACCTGACATATTGGTGTATATTAGAACAACATACTTACCTGACATATTGGTGTACATTACAACAACATACTTACCTGACATATTGGTGTATATTAGAAAAACATACTTAGCTGACATATTGGTGTATATTAGAACAACATACTTACCTGACAAATTGTGAATACTAGAAACAACATACTTACCTGACATATTGGTGTATACTAGAAACAACATACGTACCTGACATATTGGTGTATATTAGAACAACATACTTACCTGACATATTGGTGTACACTAGAAACAAAATACTTACCTGACATAGTGGTGTATACTAGAAACAACATACTGACCTGACATATTGGTGTATACTAGAACAACAAACTTACCTGACATATAGGTGTATACAAGACACAACATACTTACCTGACATATTGGTGTATACTAGAACAATATACTTACCTGACATATTGGTGAATACTAGAAACAACATACTTACCTGACATATTGGTGTAAACTAGAACAACATGCTTACCTGACATATTGGTGAATACTATAACAACATACTTACCTGACATATTGGTGTATACTAGAACAACAAACGTACCTCACATTTGTGTATACTTCAACAACATACTTACTTGACATATTGGTGTATACTAGAACAACATACTTACCTGACATATTGGTGTATACTAGAACAACATACTTACCCGACCTATAAGTGTATACTAGAAACAACACACTTACCTGACATTTGATGTATACTAGAATAACATAATTACATGACATTTGATGTATAATAGAACAACATACTTACCTCACATATTGGGTGTATACTAGAACAACATACTTAACTGATATATAGGGGTGTACTAGAACAACATACTTAACTGACATATTGGTGTATATTAGAACAACATACTTACCTGACATATTGGTGTATATTAGAACAACATACTTACCTGACATATTGGTGTACATTAGAACAACATACTTACCTGACATATTGGTGTAAATTAGAACAACATACTTACCTGACATATTGGTGTATATTAGAACAACATACTTACCTGACAAATTGTGTATACTAGAAACAACATACTTACCTGACATATTGGTGTATACTAGAAACAACATACTGACCTGACATATTGGTGTATACTAAACCAACAAACTTACCTGACATATAGGTGTATACTAGAAACAACATACTTACCTGACATATTGGTGTATACTACACACAACAAAATTACCTGACAGATTGGTGTATACTAGAACAACAAACTTACCTGACAAACTGGTGTATACTAGAACAACATACTTACCTGACATATTGGTGTATACAAGAAAAACATTCTTACCTGACATATTCGTGTATACTAGAACAACATACTTACCTGACATATTGGTGTATACTGGAAACAATATACTTACCTGACATATTGGTGTATACTAGAACAACAAACTTACCTGACAAATTGGTGTATACTAGAACAACATACTTACCTGACATATTATTAGGGTATACTAGAACAACATACTTACCTGACATATTGGTGTATACTAGAACAACCAACTTACCTGACATAATGGTATATACTAAAAACAACATAGTTTCCTGCAATATTGGTGTATACTAGAAAAAACACTTACCTGACATATTGGTGTATACTAGAACAACATACTTATCTGACATATTGGTGTATACTAGGACAACATACTTACCTGACATATTGATGTATACTAGAACAACATACTTACCTGACATATTGGTGTTTACTAAAACAACATACTCACCTGACATATTGGTGTACATTAGAACAACATACTTACCTGACATATTGGTGTATATTAGAACAACATACTTACCTGACATATTGGTGTATATTAGAACAACATACTTACCTTACAAATTGTGTATACTAGAAACAATATACTTACCTGACATATTGGTGTATACTAGAAACAACATACTTACCTGACATATTGGTGTATATTAGAACAACATACTTACCTGACATATTGGTGTATACTAGAACACCATACTTACCTGACATATTGGTGTATACTAGAGACAACATACTTACCTGACATATTGGTGTATACAAGAAACAACTTACTTACCTGACATATTGGTGTATACTACAAACAACATACTTACCTGACATATTGGTGTATACAACACACAACATACTTACCTGACCTATAGGTGTATACTAGAAACAACATACTTACCTGACATATTGGTGTATACTACACGCAACAAATTTACCTGACAGATTGGTGTACATTAGAACAACAAACTTACCTGATACATTTGTGTATACTAGAACAACATACTTACATGACATATTGGTGTATACTAGAAACAACATACTTACCTGACATATTGGTGTATACCAGAACAACATACTTACCTGACATATTGGTGTATACTACAAACAACATACTTACCTGATATATTGGTGTTTACTACACACAACATACTAACCTGACATATTGGTGAATACTAGAACAACATACTTACCAGGCATATTGGTGTAACTTACCTGACATATTGGTGTATACTAGAAACAACATACTTACCTGACATATTGGTGTATACTAGAAACAACATACATACCTGACGTATTGGTGTATATTAGAAAAACATACTTACCTGACATATTGGTGTAAACTAGAAACAACATACATACCTGACGTATTGGTGTATATTAGAACAACATACTTACCTGACATATTGGTGTATACTAGAAACAACATACTTACCTGACTTATTGGTGTATACTAGAAATAACATACGTACCTGACATATTGGTGTATATTAGAACAACATACTTACCTGACATATTGGTGTACATTACAACAACATACTTACCTGACATATTGGTGTATATTAGAAAAACATACTTAGCTGACATATTGGTGTATATTAGAACAACATACTTACCTGACAAATTGTGAATACTAGAAACAACATACTTACCTGACATATTGGTGTATACTAGAAACAACATACGTACCTGACATATTGGTGTATATTAGAACAACATACTTACCTGACATATTGGTGTACACTAGAAACAAAATACTTACCTGACATAGTGGTGTATACTAGAAACAACATACTGACCTGACATATTGGTGTATACTAGAACAACAAACTTACCTGACATATAGGTGTATACAAGACACAACATACTTACCTGACATATTGGTGTATACTAGAACATTATACTTACCTGACATATTGGTGAATACTAGAAACAACATACTTACCTGACATATTGGTGTAAACTAGAACAACATGCTTACCTGACATATTGGTGAATACTATAACAACATACTTACCTGACATATTGGTGTATACTAGAACAACAAACGTACCTCACATTTGTGTATACTTCAACAACATACTTACCTGACATATTGGTGTACACTTGAACAACATACTTACTTGACATATTGGTGTATACTAGAACAACATACTTACCTGACATATTGGTGTATACTAGAACAACATACTTACCCGACCTATAAGTGTATACTAGAAACAACACACTTACCTGACATTTGATGTATACTAGAATAACATAATTACATGACATTTGATGTATAATAGAACAACATACTTACCTCACATATTGGGTGTATACTAGAACAACATACTTAACTGATATATAGGGGTGTACTAGAACAACATACTTAACTGACATATTGGTGTATATTAGAACAACATACTTACCTGACATATTGGTGTATATTAGAACAACATACTTACCTGACATATTGGTGTACATTAGAACAACATACTTACCTGACATATTGGTGTAAATTAGAACAACATACTTACCTGACATATTGGTGTATATTAGAACAACATACTTACCTGACAAATTGTGTATACTAGAAACAACATACTTACCTGACATATTGGTGTATATTAGAACAACATAATTACCTGACATATTGGTGTATACCAGAAACAACACACTGACCTGACATATTGGTGTATACTAAACCAACAAACTTACCTGACATATAGGTGTATACTAGAAACAACATACTTACCTGACATATTGGTGTATACTACACACAACAAAATTACCTGACAGATTGGTGTATACTAGAACAACAAACTTACCTGACAAACTGGTGTATACTAGAACAACATACTTACCTGACATATTGGTGTATACAAGAAAAACATTCTTACCTGACATATTCGTGTATACTAGAACAACATACTTACCTGACATATTGGTGTATACTGGAAACAATATACTTACCTGACATATTGGTGTATACTAGAACAACAAACTTACCTGACAAATTGGTGTATACTAGAACAACATACTTACCTGACATATTATTAGGGTATACTAGAACAACATACTTACCTGACATATTGGTGTATACTTGAACAACCAACTTACCTGACATAATGGTATATACTAGAAACAACATAGTTTCCTGCCATATTGGTGTATACTAGAAAAAACACTTACCTGACATATTGGTGTATACTAGAACAACATACTTATCTGACATATTGGTGTATACTAGGACAACATACTTACCTGACATATTGATGTATACTAGAACAACATACTTACCTGACATATTGGTGTTTACTAAAACAACATACTCCCCTGACATATTGGTGTACATTAGAACAACAAACTTACCTGACATATTGGTGTATATTAGAAAAACATACTTACCTGACATATTGGTGTATATTAGAACAACATACTTACCTGACAAATTGTGTATACTAGAAACAACATACTTACCTGACATATTGGTGTATACTAGAAACAACATACTTACCTGACATATTGGTGTATATTAGAACAACATACTTACCTGACATATTGGTGTATACTAGAACACCATACTTACCTGACATATTGGTGTATACTAGAGACAACATACTTACCTGACATATTGGTGTATACAAGAAACAACTTACTTACCTGACATATTGGTGTATACTACAAACAACATACTTACCTGACATATTGGTGTATACAACACACAACATACTTACCTGACCTATAGCTGTATACTAGAAACAACATACTTACCTGACATATTGGTGTATACTACACGCAACAAATTTACCCGACAGATTGGTGTACATTAGAACAACAAACTTACCTGATACATTTGTGTATACTAGAACAACATACTTACCTGACATATTGGTGTATACTAGAAACAACATACTTACCTGACATATTGGTGTATACCAGAACAACATACTTACCTGACATATTGGTGTATACTACAAACAGCATACTTACCTGATATATTGGTGTTTACTATACACAACATACTAACCTGACATATTGGTGAATACTAGAACAACATACTTACCAGGCATATTGGTGTAACTTACCTGACATATTGGTGTATACTAGAAACAACATACTTACCTGACATATTGGTGTATACTAGAAACAACATACATACCTGACGTATTGGTGTATATTAGAAAAACATACTTACCTGACATATTGGTGTATACTAGAAACAACATACATACCTGACGTATTGGTGTATATTAGAACAACATACTTACCTGACATATTGGTGTATACTAGAAACAACATACTTACCTGACTTATTGGTGTATACTAGAAATAACATACGTACCTGACATATCGGTGTATATTAGAACAACATACTTACCTGATATATTGGTGTATACTAGAAACAACATACTTACCTGACATATTGGTGTATACTAGAAACAACGTACTGACCTGACAGATTGGTGTATACTAGAATAACAAACTTACCTGACAAACTGGTGTATACTAGAACAACATACTTACCTGACATACTGGTGTATACAAGAACAACATTCTTACCTGACATATTGGTGTATACCTGAAACAATATACTTACCTGACATATTGGTGTATACTAGAACAACAAACTTACCTGACAAATTGGTGTATACTAGAACAACATACTTACCTGACATATTATTAGGGTATACTAGAACAACATACTTACCTGATATATTGGTGTATACTAGAACAACCAACTTACCTGACATATTGGTATATACTAGAAACAACATAGTTTCCTGCCATATTGGTGTATACTAGAAAAAACACTTACTTGACATATTGGTGTATACTAGAACAACATACTTATCTGACATATTGGTGTATACTAGGACAACATACTTACCTGACATATTGGTGTATACTAGAACAACATACTTACCTGACATATTGGTGTTTACTAAAACAACATACTCACCTGACATATTGGTGTACATTAGAACAACATACTTACCTGACATATTGGTGTATATTAGAACAACATACTTACTTGACATATTGGTGTATATTAGAACAACATACTTACCTGACAAATTGTGTATACTAGAAACAACATACTTACCTGACATATTGGTGTATACTAGAAACAACATACGTACCTGACATATTGGTGTATATTAGAACAACATACTTACCTGACATATTGGTGTATACTAGAACACCATACTTACCTGACATATTGGTGTATACTAGAGACAACATACTTACCTGACATATTGGTGTATACAAGAAACAACATACTTACCTGACATATTGGTGTATACTACAAACAACATACTTACCTGACATATTGGTGTAAACAACACACAACATACTTACCTGACCTATAGGTGTATACTAGAAACAACATACTTACCTGACATATTGGTGTATACTACACGCAACAAATTTACCTGACAGATTGGTGTACATTAGAACAACAAACTTACCTGATACATTGATGTATACTAGAACAACATACTTACCTGACATATTGGTGTATACTAGGAACAACATACTTACCTGACATATTGGTGTATACCAGAACAACATACTTACCTGACATATTGGTGTATACTAGAAACAACATACTTACCTGACATATTGGTGTATACTAGAAACAACATACATACCTGACGTATTGGTGTATATTAGAACAACATACTTACCTGACATATTGGTGTATTCTAGAAACAACATACATACCTGACGTATCGGTGTATATTAGAACAACATACTTACCTGACATATTGGTGTATACTAGAAACAACATACTTACCTGACTTATTGGTGTATACTAGAAATAACATACGTACCTGACAGATTAGTGTATATTAGAACAACATACTTACCTGACATATTGGTGTATACTAGAAACAACATAGTTACCTGACATATTGGTGTATACTAGAAACAACGTACTGACCTGAAATATAGGTGTATACTAGAACAACAAACTTACCTGACATATAGATGTACACTAGAAACAACATACTTACCTGACATATTGGTGTATACTACACACAACAAAATTACCTGACAGATTGGTGTATACTAGAACAACCAACTTACCTGACATATTGGTGTATACTAGAACAACATACTTCTCTGACATATTGGTGTATACTAGAACAACATACTTACCTGACATCTTGGTGTATATTAGAACAACATACTTACCTGACATATTGGTGTACATTAGAACAACATACTTACCTGACATATTGGTGTATATTAGAACAACATACTTACCTGACATATTGGTGTATATAAGAACAACATACTTACCTCACAAATTGTGTATACTAGAAACAACATACTTACCTGACATATTGGTGTATACTAGAAACAACATACGTACCTGACATATTGGTGTATATTAGAACAACATACTTACCTGACATATTGGTGTATACTAGGACAGCATACTTACCTGACATATTGGTGTATACTAGAAACAACATACTTACCTGACATATTGGTGTATACTAAGACAACATACTTACCTGACATATTGGTGTATACTAGAAACAACATACTTACCTGACATATTGGTGTATACTAGAAACAACATACTGACCTGACACATTGGTGTATACTAGAACATCAAACTTACCTGATATATAGGTGTATACTAGAAACAACATACTTACCTGACATATTGGTGTATACTAGGACACCATACTTACCTGACATATTGGTGTATACTAGAAACAACATACTTACCTGACATATTGGTGTATACTAGAAACAACATACTGACCTGACATATTGGTGTATACTAGAACAACAAACTTACCTGACATATAGGTGTATACTAGAAACAACATACTTACCTGACATATTGGTGTATACTAAATACAACAAAATTGCCTGACAGATTGGTGTATACTAGAACAACCAACTTACCTGACATCTTGGTGTATACATGAAACAACATACTTACCTTACATTATGGTGTATACCAGAACAACAACAAACTTACCTTGCATATTGGTGTATTCTAAAAACAACATACTTACCTGACCTATTCTTGTATACTAGAGACAACATACTTACCTGACATATTGGTGTATACTACAAACAACATACTTACCTGACATATTGGTGTATACAACACACAACATACTTACCTGACCTATAGGTGTATACTAGAAACAACATACTTACCTGACATATTGGTGTATACTACACGCAACAAATTTACCTCACAGATTGGTGTACATTAGAACAACAAACTTACCTGATACATTGGTGTATACTAGAACAACATACTTACCTGACATATTGGTGTATACGAGAAACAACATACTTACCTAACATATTGGTGTATACCAGAACAACATACTTACCTGACATATTGGTGTATACTACAAACAACATACTTACCTGACATATTGGGGTTTACTAGAACAACATACTTACCTGATATATTGGGGTGTACTAGAACAACATAATTAACTGACATATTGGGGTATACTAGAACAACATACTTACCTGACATATAGTGGTGTACTAGAACAACATACTTACCTGACATATAGTGGTGTACTAGAACAACATACTTACCTGACATATAGTGGTGTACTAGAACAACATACTTACCTGACATATAGTGGTGTACTAGAACAACATACTTACCTGACATATAGTGGTGTACTAGAACAACATACTTACCTAACATATTGATGCATACTAGAACAACATACTCACCTGACATATTGATGTATACTAGAACAACATACTAACCTAACCTATAGGTGTATACTAGAAACAACACACTAACCTGACATATTGGTGTATACTAGAACAACAAACTTACCTGATATATTGGTGTATACTAGAAACAACATACTTATCTGACATCTTGGTGTATACTAGAACAACAAACTTACCTGACATATTGGTGTATACAAGAAACAAGATACTTAACTGACATCTTGGTGTATACTACAAACAACATACTTACCTGACATATTGGTTTATACAACACACAACATACTTACCTGACCTATAGGTGTAAACTAGAACAATATACTTACCTGACATATAGGTGTATACCAGAAACAACATACCTACCTGACATATTGGTGTATACTAGAAACAACATACTTACCTGACATATTGGTGTATACTAGAACAACAAACTTATCTGACATATAGGTGTACACTAGAAACAACATACTTACCTGACATATTGGTGTAATCTAGAACAAAATACTTACCTGACATAGTGGTGTATACTACAACAATATACTTACCTGACATATTGGTGTACACTAGAAACAACACACTTACCTGACATATTGGTGTATACTAGAAACAACATACTTACCTGACATATTGGTGTATAGTACACACAACATACGTACCTGACATATTGGTGTATATTAGAAAAACCTACTTACCTGACATATTGATGTATACTACACACAACATACTTACCTGACATATTGGTGTATACTAGAAACAACATACTTACCTGACATATTGGTGTATACAAGAACAACATATTTACCTGACTTATTGGTGTATACTACAAACAACATACTTACCTGACATATTGGTGTATACTACATACAACATACTTACCTGACATATTGGTGTATACTAGAAAAACATACTTACCTGACACATTGGTGTATACTAGAAACCATATACTTACCTGACATATTGGTGTATACTAGAAACAACATACTTACCTCACATATTGGTGTATACCAGAACAACATACTAACCTGACATATTGGTTTATACTACAAACAACATACTTACCTGACATATTGGTGTATACTAGAAACAACATACTCTCCTGACATATAAGTGTATAGTACACGCAATATACTTACCTGACATATTGTTGTATACTAGAAACAACACACTTACCTGACATATTGGTGTATAATAGAACAACATACTTACCTGGCATATTGGTGTATACTAGAAACAACATACTTACCTGACATATTGGTGTATACTAGAACAACAAACTTACCTGACATATTGGTGTATACTTGAATAACATACTTACCTGACGTATTGGTTTATACTTGAACAACATACTTACCTGACATATTGGAGTATACTAGAACAACATACTTATCTGACATATTGATGTATACTAGAACAACAAACTTACCTGAGAAATTGGGTATACTAGAACAACATACTTACCTGGCCTATAGGTGTATACTAGAAACAACACACTTGCCTGACATATTGGTGTATACTAGACCAACATACTTACCTGAAATATTGGTGTATACTAGAACAACAAACTTACCTGAGATATTGGGGTATACTGGAACAACATACTTACCTGGCCTATTGGTGTATACTAGAAACAACACACTTACCTGATATATTGGTGTATACTAGAAACAACATACTTACCTGACATATTGGTGTATACTAGAACAACAAACTTACCTGACCTATTGGTGTATTCTAGAACAACATACTTACCTTACATATAGGTGTATACTACAAACAACATACTTACCTGATATATTGGTGTAAACAACACACAACAAACTTACCAGACATATTGGTGTATACTAGAAACAACATACTTACCTGACATATTGGTGTATACTAGAAACAACATACTTACCTGACGTATTGGTGTATTCTAGAAACAACATACTTACCTGACATTTGATGTATACTAGAACAACAAACTTACCTGACACATTGCTGTATACTAGTAACAACATACTTACCTGACATATTGATGTGTACTAGAAACAACATACTTACCTATCATTTTGGTGTATACTAGAAACAACATACTTACCTGACATATTGCGGTATACTAGAAACAACATACTTACCTGACATATTGGTGTATACTAGAAACAACATACCTACCTGACATATTGGTGTATACTAGAAACAAAATACTTACCTGACGTATTGGAGTATACTAGAAACAACAAACTTACCTGACATATTGGTGTATACTTGAACAACATACTCACCTGACATATTGGTGAATACTAGAAACAACATATTTACCTGACATATTGGTGTATACTAGAACAACATACTTACCTGACAAATTGGTGTATACTAAAACAACATACTTACCTGACATATTGGTGTATTCTAGAACAACATACTTACCTGACATATTGGTGTATACAAGAACAACATACTTACCGGACATATTGGGGTATACAAGAAACAACTTACTAACTTGACATATTGGTGTATTCTAAAAACAACAAACTTACCTGACATATTGGTGTATACTAGAATCAAAATACTTACCTGACGTATTGGGGCATACTAGAAACAACATACTTACCTGTCATATTGGTGTATACTTGAAGAACATACTTACCTGATATATTGGTGTATTCTAGAACAACATACTTACCTGACATATTGGTGTATACTAGAACTACATACTTACCTGACATATTGGTGTATACAAGAACAACAAACTTACCTGACATATTGGTGTATACTAGAACAACATACTTACCTGACATATTGGTGTATACTAGAAAAAACATACTTACCTGACATATTGGTGTATACTAGAACAACAAACTTACCTGAAATATTGGTGTATACTAAAACAACATACCTACCTGACATATCGGGGTATACTAGAGTAAAATACTTTCCTGACCTATAGGTGTATACTGTAAACAACACACTTACATGACATTTGATGTATACTAGAACAACATACTTACCTGGCATATTGGTGTATACTAGAACAACAAACTTACCTGACCTATTGGTGTATTCTAGAACAACATACTTACCTTACATATAGGTGTATACTACAAACAACATACTTACCTGATATATTGGTGTAAACAACACACAACAAACTTACCAGACATATTGGTGTATACTAGAAACAACATACTTACCTGACATATTGGTGTATTCTAGAAACAACATACTTACCTGACGTATTGGTGTATTCTAGAAACAACATACTTACCTGACATTTGATGTATACTAGAACAACAAACTTACCTGACACATTGCTGTATACTAGAAACAACATACTTACCTGACATATTGATGTATACTAGAAACAACATACTTACCTATCATTTTGGTGTATACTAGAAACAACATACTTACCTGACATATTGCGGTATACTAGAAACAACATACTTACCTGCCATATTGGTGTATACTAGAAACAACATACCTACCTGACATATTGGTGTATACTAGAAACAAAATACTTACCTGACGTATTGGAGTATACTAGAAACAACAAACTTACCTGACATATTGGTGTATACTTGAACAACATACTTACCTGACACATTGGTGTATACTAGAACAACAAACTTACCTGACAAATTGGTGTATACTAGAACAACATACTTACCTGACATATTGGTGTATACTAGAACAACATACATACCTGGCATATTGGTGTATACTAGAAACAACATACTTACCTGACATATTGGTGTATACTAGAACAACATACTTACCTGACAAATTGGTGTATACTAGAACAACATACTCACCTGACATATTGGTGTATACTAGAACAACAAACTTACCTGACACATTGGTGTATACTAGAACAACAAACTTACCTGACAAATTGGTGTATACTAGAACAACATACGTACCTGACATATTGGTGTATACTAGAACAACATACATACCTGGTATATTGGTGTATACTAGAAACAACATACTTACATGACATATTGGTGTATACTACACATAACATACTTACCTGACATATTGGTGTATACTAGAACAACAAACTTACCTGACATATTGGTGTATACTTGAATAACATACTTACCTGACGTATTGGTTTATACTCGAACAACATACTTACCTGACATATTGGAGTATACTAGAACAACATACTTATCTGACATATTGGTGTATACTAGAACAACAAACTTACCTGAGAAATTGGGTATACAAGAACAACATACTTACCTGGCCTATAGGTGTATACTAGAAACAACACACTTGCCTGACATATTGGTGTATACTAGACCAACATACTTACCTGAAATATTGGTGTATACTAGAACAACAAACTTACCTGAGATATTGGGGTATACTGGAACAACATACTTACCTGGCCTATTGGTGTATACTAGAAACAACACACTTACCTGATATATTGGTGTATACTAGAAACAACATACTTACCTGATATATTGGTGTATACTAGAAACAAAATACTTACCTGACGTATTGGAGTATACTAGAAACAACATACTTACCTGCCATATTGGTGTATACTTGAAGAACATACTTACCTGATATATTGGTGTATTCTAGAACAACATACTTACCTGACATATTGGTGTATACTAGAACTACATACTTACCTGACATATTGGTGTATACTAGAACAACAAACTTACCTGACATATTGGTGTATACTAAAACAACATACCTACCTGACATTTCGGGGTATACTAGAGTAAAATACTTTCCTGACCTATAGGTGTATACTGTAAACAACACACTTACATGACATTTGATGTATACTAGAACAACATACTTACCTGGCATATTGGTGTATACAAGAACAACATACTTACCGGACATATTGGTGTATACAAGAACCATATACTTACCTTACGTATTGGGATATACTAGAACAACATACCTACCAGATATATTGGGGTATACTAGAACAACATACTTACCTGACATATTGGGGTATACAAGAAACAACTTACTAACTTGACATATTGGTGTATTCTAAAAACAACAAACTTACCTGACATATTGGTGTATACTAGAAACAAAATACTTTCCTGACGTATTGGAGTATACTAGAAACAACATACTTACCTGTCATATTGGTGTATACTTGAAGAACATACTTACCTGATATATTGGTGTATTCTAGAACAACATACTTACCTGACATATTAGTGTATACTACAACTACATACTTACCTGACATATTGGTGTATACTAGAAACAACATACTTACCTGATATATTGGTGTATACTAGAAACAAAATACTTACCTGACGTATTGGAGTATACTAGAAACAACATACTTACCTGCCATATTGGTGTATACTTGAAGAACATACTTACCTGACATATTGGTGTATACTAGAACAACATACTTACCTGACATATTGGTGTATACTAGAAAAAACATACTTACCTGACATATTGGTGTATACTAGAACAACAAACTTACCTGACATATTGGTGTATACTAAAACAACATACCTACCTGACATTTCGGGGTATACTAGAGTAAAATACTTTCCTGACCTATAGGTGTATACTGTAAACAACACACTTACATGACATTTGATGTATACTAGAACAACATACTTACCTGGCATATTGGTGTATACTAGAACAACAAACTTACCTGACCTATTGGTGTAAACAACACACAACAAACTTACCAGACATATTGGTGTATACTAGAAACAACATACTTACCTGACATATTGGTGTATACTAGAAACAACATACTTACCTGACGTATGTGTGTATTCTAGAAACAACATACTTACCTGACATTTGATGTATACTAGAACAACAAACTTACCTGACACATTGCTGTATACTAGAAACAACATACTTACCTGACATATTGATGTATACTGGAAACAACATACTTACCTATCATTTTGGTGTATACTAGAAACAACATACTTACCTGACATATTGCGGTATACTAGAAACAACATACTTACCTGACATATTGGTGTATACTAGAAACAACATACCTACCTGACATATTGGTGTATACTAGAAACAAAATACTTACCTGACGTATTGGAGTATACTAGAAACAACAAACTTACCTGACATATTGGTGTATACTTGAACAACATACTTACCTGACATATTGGTGAATACTAGAAACAACATATTTACCTGACATATTGGTGTATACTAGAACAACATACTTACCTGACATATTGGTGTATACTAGAACAACATACTTACCTGACATATTGGTCTATTTTAGAACAACATACTTACCTGACATATTGGTGTATACAAGAACAACATACTTACCGGACATATTGGTGTATACAAGAACCATATACTTACCTTACGTATTGGGATATACTAGAACAACATACCTACCAGATATATTGGGGTATACTAGAACAACATACTTACCTGACATATTGGGGTATACAAGAAACAACTTACTAACTTGACATATTGGTGTATTCTAAAAACAACAAACTTACCTGACATATTGGTGTATACTAGAAACAAAATACTTTCCTGACGTATTGGAGTATACTAGAAACAACATACTTACCTGTCATATTGGTGTATACTTGAAGAACATACTTACCTGATATATTGGTGTATTCTAGAACAACATACTTACCTGACATATTAGTGTATACTACAACTACATACTTACCTGACATATTGGTGTATACAAGAACAACAAACTTACCTGACATATTGGTGTATACTAGAACAACATACTTACCTGACATATTGGTGTATACTAGAAAAAACATACCTACCTAACATATCGGGGTATACTAGAGTAACATACTTTCCTGACCTATAGGTGTATACTATAAACAACACACTTACATGACATTTGATGTATACTAGAACAACATACTTACCTGGCATATTGGTGTATACTAGAACAACATATTTACCTGACATATTGGTGTATACTAGAAACAACATACTTCCCTCAAATATTGGTGTATACTACACACATCATACTTACCTGACATATTGGTGTATACTAGAACAACAAACTTACCTGACATATTGGTGTATACTAGAAACAACATACTTATCTGACATATTGGTGTATATTAGAACAACATACTTACCTGACATATTGGTGTATACTACACACAACATACTTACCTGACCTATTGGTGTAAACTAGAACAACATATTTACATGACATGTTGGTGTATACTAGAACAACCAACTTACCTGACATATCGGTGTACACCAGAAACAACATACTTACCTGACATATTGGAGTATACTTCAACAACAAACTTACCTGACATATTGTGGTATACTAGAACAACATACTTACCTGACATATTGATGTTTACTGAAACAACATACTTACCTGACATATTGATGTATCCTAGAACAACATTCTAACCTGACCAATAGGTGTATACTTGAAACGAAACACTTACCTGACATATTGGTGTATACTAGAAAGACAAACTTACCTGACATATTGGTGTATACTAGAACAACATACTTACCTGACATATTGGTGTATACTGGAAACACCATACTTACCTGACATATTGGTGTACACTAGAACAACAAACTTACCTGACAAATTGGTGTATACTAGAACAACATACTTACCTCACATATTGGTGTATACAAGAACAACATACTTACCTGACATATTGGTGTATACGAGAACAACATACATACCTGACATATTGGTGTATACTAGAAACAACATATTACCTGACATATTGGTGTATACTACACATAACATACTTACCTGACATATTTGTGAATACTAGAAACAACATACTTTCCTGTCATATTGGTGTATACTAGAAACAACATACTTACCTGAAAGATTGGTGTATACTACACACACCATACTTACCTGACACATTGGTGTATACTAGAACAACAAACTTACCTGACTTATTGGTGTATACTTGAAACATCACACTTACCTGACATTTGATGTATACTAGAACCAACATACTTACCCGGCATATTGGTGTATATTAGAACAACATGCTTACCTGACATATTGGTGTATACTAGAAACAAAACACTTACCTGACATATTGGTGTATACTGGAACAACATACTTACCTGACATATTGGTGTATACTACACACAACATCCTTACCTGACCTATAGGTGTATACTAGAAACAACACACTTACCTGACATTTGATGTATACTAGAACAACAATCTTACCAGACATATTAATGTATACTAGAACAACACACTTACCTGACATATTGGTGTATACTAAAACAACATACTTACATGACATATTGGTGTATACTAGAACAACATACTTACCTGACATATTGGTTTATATTAGAAACAACATACTTACCTGACATAATGGTGTATACTAGAAACAACATACTTACCTGACACATTGGTGTATACTAGAAACAACATACTTACCTGACATATAGGTGTATACTAGAACAACATACTTACTTGACATATTGGTGTATACTTGAAACGACATACTTACCTGACATATTGGTGTATAATTACTATAAACAACATACTTACCTGACATATTGGGGTATACTAGAAACAACATACTTACCTGTCGTATTGGTGTATACTAAAACATCACACTTACCCGACATATTGGTGTATACTAGAAATAACATACTTACCTGACATATTGGTGTATACTAGAAACAACATACTAAACTCACATATTGGTGTATAATTACTAGAAACAACATTACTGGCTAAGTCGTTCAACTTCTCTAAATGCGAAGTAATTCGATTCAGTTGCAAGAGAAACCCCTTATCCACAGCATATACGATACATTGCGAAACACTAGCAGTCCCCAAGACAGGAAGGTACCTGGCCGTGACATTGTCCGAAGATCTATCCTGGAAACCACATGTGGAATCAACATTTAAGAAGGCAAACAACAGCCTAGCCTTCTTACGCAGAAACCTCCAGAGTTGTCTGCGTAACATCAAGAACCAATACAACTAGCTATCTTGTGCGACATATCCTGGATTATTATACCACACTTTATATTACAATGCTAAAGTCCCATTACCCCTAGAGGCAGATAAAAAAAAGACACGTGATCGACCGAAAACTGACTTTCAGGTCATGTGATCGACTTGACATTTTGAATGTCATGCAAGGGCAAGTGACTGCGTCAATTTTACTTAATTGACTGCTGAAATATACAAGATTTTCTAAAATAGAATGTGAATAAACACAACAATATATGAAAGCACAGCATGTCTAATGTTTATAACTATCACAATCATGGCTTTGAACATTTTGCTAGACTTGTAAGATTGTTCGGCATAATAAAATAAATATCAGATGCCTGTCTGCGTGACATTGATATTGTCAACCCTCGAAACAGATAGTCACCCTCGGCTTCGCCTCGGGGTTACATTCTGCCCTCGGGTTGACAATATCAATGTCACGCAGGCAGGCATCTGATATTTATATAATATGCTGCTCCTGTATGGGATTCTCATACTCAGAACAGTATCCAGTCACTAGTCTTGAAGCTGTACAGCGCAGAGCAGCCCGATTCATCACAGGGGGACTATCATACCACCAGTAGCAGCAGCAACATGATGAACCAATTTGGGTGGCAACCCTTGCAACTATGAAGACAGTATGCCAATGTCATCACGGTGTATCGAATCATATACTGCCTGGGCGACATTGATTCATCACCCCACTACCGTACCTCAACTGCAATCAACACCTCTGCAAGATTCATAGTACCATCCTGCAGAACAGACAGTTATCAACACTCCTTCTTCCCGTCCAGCATACGCCTATGGAACACACTTCCAGTCCACCTGACAGGAGCCCCTACCATCGAGGCATTCAGGTCGGGCATCGTCGAACAGCTGTAAATATTCACGGAGACGTTTTCAGCATTTTAACCCAGCACTTGTTTGAACCTCACATCCACCTTTGCACATAGCCTCACGGAGTGGGCCCATAACATTAACGGAAGAAGAAGAAGATGGAATTCATGGCTACCATGGGCGGGTATAGGATTCATGGCTACCAGGGGCGACAAGAGGATTCATGGCTACCAGGGGCGGCTGGATAATTCATGGCTACAAGGGGCGACTAGAGGATCCATGGCTACATTTGGGTGGCTACATGAAACACACATACAAGGGATAGATACGTGTTCTATGTATAGGTATTTGAAATGTTTCAATGGCAATTATTTATGAAGTAAAACAACAGTTGAAGAACTGACTTATATCAATTATTTACGCCGAATGAAAAAATAACACCCACCTTGCTCAGAATCAGATGGTTGAAGTAATCCAATAGTGTCCAAAGTCATCTAAACAGTGTATTTGCTTGACATTAACATCACGGTTGGATGCCTATTGTTTCATTAATATTTCACCATCCACAATGTTAAAAATTAAATCCCATTTAAGATTGCAGTTTCATATATTCCATATTATTATTTTGAATGATGAAAACTTCACTTCCGACGCCAATTTGTGAAACAGTTTGTGCGGGTAAATTGAACACCTTCACGGCTGGTAAAATCTAGTCATGATTTCAACCCAGTGTGTATAAATTCATTGTTGTTGGATTAGTTCGTGAGATCATATTTTCACGTGTCCATTTAATCTGGTAATGGATTGACAAACATGAGGAGGTTAGGGAAGGGGTCAATTTTTTACATTTGAAAGAAGGAAATTATGTTTGTTTTGTCCTTTCAGTTCCATCGCTATCTATATGTTTTGCAGACAACTATGTAGTAGTAACCGTTTTGTTGCAACAGAACGATTATTAACAATACTCAGTTTGTAAACAATTGTTTAAGTAAGATATACTACTCAGGCTGGCGCGCCTCAGATAGTCCAATATTTTTCTTAGTGTTTGTACGTCTTTTTCGACCAATCAGCGGACTCGATTTTCGTCGTCTAATCCATGAAGAACTTTCTATTTGTACACACTTGTTTCTTTGTTCGACCCTGGTTAATAACCCACGTGAACAACTCGTGAAGAGGTTGTTCATGTTACTTACTAACCTGCGCACGTGCGCGGGTTGTTCAAGTTTGGTTATTAGAGAGGTTGCGATGCGAACGTGTACGATTACGTGTACGCGTAGCTACCCGTACATGTATACGTACGCGTTGCAATTAAAATTGGCTTGCGAAACACAACATGTGCGTGTATCATCACATGGCAGTTGTAACATGATTTCTTCGTGAATCGATAATGAGTGTTTATATAAATTCACTGAGACTACCGGCGATAAAATCTTGGATTTCCCATGCATACGCATACCTGTGTGACATAGTACACATTATATTTTCGTCTGTCACACGTCGGTTACTTGTAGAAACTACACATGCCTGGATGACGAAATACTCAAAAATAGCATTTACGTACACGTACACGTTACACGTTGACTTTCGCAACCTCTCTACTAACCCGCGCCCGTGCACATATAGACCTCCACGTGCTGAAAAGTATTTAAATTAGTATAGTCGATAGAGGTGTACATAAAGGATTAACAGTTGCGGAAAAATGGATTAGCTACCTTGTTACAACAGCAGTCGTGCATTTTAACAGTGTCATTGAAAATAAAAATATGGTCACGAAGTCATAAAGATGTACAGTCAAACCTGTTATAGACCACCCACAGAACCTGTCGACAAAAACCACTAATTTATCTACCATCGAATTATTCTCGATTGAATTAAACCCGTTAAGATAGACCACCTGTAAACAAAAAGCACTATTTTGTTGTTCCCGTTGGTGGTTTTATAGATATGTTTGACTGTATCAGGTAAAATCGCCAAATTAAAGCATATTTTTAGACATGTGTCTGTTCAACCGACTGTACATTTACCCCCTTCCCCATCGTACGACCCTTTCATACAGCAATGTTACTCTTGCTCAGGGAAATAAGGCAGTGAATTCTTGATCTCAAAATAAGCACCGTACACTAGGTCACCACTCCCAACTCAACAAGATGTCAACAAAAACATTGTTGCTGACCCTCTTGTAGACATGTTTGACTGTATACAGAAATCGCACAAAACATAAATGCCGGTGGCAACTGTCACACTAACATATCTTTACAATGAAATTAAAATATCAATTTGTTATAACTGCATTGCAATCATATGTTTAATTTTTAGTAACAAATGTGCAATTAAATTAACATTACGATTTTACCTGTACGTTTTTGTTGGCTTCATGCTCGTCCAAAATGTCAAACTCTTATTTGAATCGAAGTTTATGTCATGTTTGATGCACATTGTTTTTAACGTTTGTGTAAGACCGCTGCGCGGTCTCGGTGTTCACGTTTTTCACGTGCGCGGGTTGTTCATATTCAGGAATACCTCATACTCGGTCAATAACCATTACGTACCTGTAATCAATGCGTCTTCACCAAGAAGTAAAATAAAATGAAGCCACTGCACATGCGCAAATAGACCACGCCTATTCGTAAACTTCGTGCGATATGCAAATAGCACCATGTTCTTTTGGTCATCTATGTTTCAACCACAGGTTACTGTTTCATTGATAAAGAGTAAAAAAACATCATATCAATTATATGTTATCTTAGAGAGGTGCATTTGTACTAAAGGGGTCAGATTTTCATAGTCTCGTAAATCAAAATTGTCTTTCTGTATCTTCATTAAAGTAATTACAATCATGGACAACATTGTTAGAACTACCTCCATGCAAAATCCCATCGAATTTGATCAACTATATCGTTAAAAAGTTATACCATGAAATGTATATTACGGTGTCCAGTCAATCACTGAGGTGCATTCAATGGAAACGACAATGCTATTCTAAAGAAGACAAAATAAATTAGTTCACGCCCTGTGGGTTTATTGTCTTATTAAAGGACGGATTTTTATAATATTGATAACAAATTAAAGACGAATCTCTCTGATTATGTGAAACTATTTAATATAACACCAGTATTAATGAAATGTTTGTTAAAACAAAATGCACCTCAGTGACTGTATATTAGAAATTTTATAAAAACAATATTTTTTGTTTACTCTTCATTAATGATACAGTTACCTGTGGTTTATCCACCGATACAAATGCAGCTTTAGAGACGGTGTGTAGTATTAACCATTTATTTGAACGGGGTATCAGAGTTGTGCGGTCGAGGTTTGAATTTGAAAATGAACTGTGAAGTTTGAGTTAATTAAGAGAGGTTTTCCCAACATAAAATCAAAAAAACATTACTGTAAGGCAGTTAATATCCGTAACATTGTATTTCATCTTTTTATTGAAAATATGTAAAAGTCGGATGTGTCTCGGTCGCGGTTGGCCATATGCATACCCTTTCATGAATATTGAACAATTGTCCTGTCCGCCACATGAGTAGAAGTTGCCGGTTCCTTCTGGAAGGGTAAATCAGTACTGGCTGGGATAAAATCCAACAAAACAGCTCAGATGAATCTGCCACCGTATATAAATTTAATTTTACGCGTTTCGATAGTATAGCGTAAAATGGTTGTCTTTGCGGAACGCATTCACTACAGTGATAGGTTGAGTTATGGTCACGGGATTTTCGTGCGTGTAACGCGGTGTACGGAGTTGTTGAAGTTTAAAGAATGTGTGTATTTGTCATTCTACGTATAGGTTATCGATCATATATTAGAATAATAAACGAATTAAGTACAAGTGAGCGAAGCGAACGCCGTACTTAATTCGTTTATTATTCTAATATGTGATCTATAACCGGCTTATAGTTTACCCGCCCACTTTTTGTGTCATTTCCAATGCTTTTGTTTGCAAACAATAGCATGCCCATTAATGGAGTAATGATGGCAAAATAAGGCAAATTCGTATGACGAGGGATGATCAACAAATTCGCGGGAATATGCTTTGAAATCTTTATAGCGTGACCAACACTTAAAATAATTGGTCATATAAAAGATTGAGGTGTTACAAATACACAATGTACATAGCTATAAAACATTAATTTCGAGGTAAAATTTGGTCAAAACAACATAGAAACTGTAACTTTAAAAAGTAGCTGTACAACCAGATACACTTCATAGACCTGTAAACCGAAACTCATTTTTTCCTTTACAACTTACATGTAAATTGTAAGAATTAGCTATTGAACATTATAGTTTACCCTACTTCTTTGTCCAATCAAAAGCCAGGGATTTTCAAATTTTTGGACCACTTATTCATTTATTAGTGCAATGGGCACAATATCTAGTAAGTGGTTCATGAAGTAAATCCATTTATTAGGACAATTTGGCTGTTTCCATATATGGAAAACTAGACCCGCCTTCCCTCTAAATTGTGCAGTTATTCCTATAACAGCACATTACCAGCTTATATACGAGGGGTGATTAACAAATACAAGGAAAAAAGCCCCAATTTCTTTATTTGTCATTGTGATTGAATTAAATTTTCAATACATGAAGATAAATGAATTTCAAGTTGATTCACCGCTGATCATCAATATTAACCAAAGTCAGAACGGATGCGATTTCCTATGGCAACAGCACTCGACGTTATGCAGTCCATATTTTGCAACGTTGAACGTAGCAAACGATGACGTATCATAAACATGATCAGCTGTGAATCAACTTGAAATACATTTATCTTCATGTATAGAAAATTTCATTCACTTACAATGACAAATAAAGAAATAAGGGCTTTTTTCCTTGTATTTGTTGATCACCCCTCGTATATAAGCTGGTAATTGCTGATATAGGAATAACTGTACAATTTAGAGGGAAGGCGGATCTAGTTTTCCATATATAGACACAGCCAAATTGTCCTAATAAATGGATTTACTTCATGAACTACTTACTAGATATTGTGTCCATTGCACTAATAAATGAATAAGTGGTCCAAAAATTTGAAAATCCCTGGCTTTTGATTGGACAAAGAAGTAGGGTAAACTATAACAGACGTTTCAGAGCGGTTCACATCTCGGATTTCATTTTGTTTTATTTTAAGAAAATAACAATTGATACGGTTTCAAGATGTTATGACTATATTGTATACAACTATTTTGTTTATGTACTTATTATATGACACATGTTTGTATATTATACTACGTGTTTTTTCGTTTACAATTTAAGATTGTTTAATCATGCGAATATTGATTAATATGCCTTTGCATCACGTGCATACTTATTTTATTGATATATTTCAAATGTTACATAATAGTGAACTATATTATATGTCTGATAAGTCGGTGTCTAAGGTGACAAGTATTATCAAAAGGGGGACAATATTTTCCCTGTTAGGTTATATATATGCGGTCGTCGAGCGCAGTCAGTCTTTGATATGATATTTGATTGTATGATAATGTTTACTTTAAATAGAGCGATCATGACACTGTTTCAGATCAGATCATAATTGTATCTTCAGTCTGAGAATGAGGTCCGACATTCAGCGATTCGACATTGACAAACGGAAACAGGTTTCCAGAGTTTTTTTCTAAATAAAGTTTTATCTCTGGTCGTTCCTGGGCGAGTCGATTCGCAGATTCAGTATATTTTAAACAACATGGTGTATGCGTCTTTGTGCACGCTATGTCATTTGTTGCATTACATATCACACTTGCTCTGAATAAACGTATCCCGTATGGTCATGCATTATAATATGGTGTTTGTTATTATTGTAGTGTAGAAAAGACCTTACAAAATGCTGAGAAACGGCGTGAAAACACGAATCTAAACATAGTTGGATGTATGTAAAAAATTACGCAGTGTCACGTTTAACTTGCGATGAGATTTTGAACTTTAAATCACGTCTTGTAAATTAAATCTCACATCGTCATTTTATATAATATATTGACGTCTAGAAAAAACGCTACATTGAAAAAAGTGAATAACTTTTTTATTTTCCAAAATATTTCCGTGATTATCGACACATCATCGATCAAGTTAGTCTTTGAGAAGAAATTATATTGTTTCTATCCTAACGTATGAAATATCCGAACATACAACTTTTTGGCTTCAGTTTATATATATATGGTTAAAACGGTCTTCAATAGGTACAAATGAGCTCTCTCGAAACTGCGTATACTTCCATTTTCTCCAGTTTACAGTAAATTTCTAACCGCGATGTATATACAGCGCCGCGCACGGTGTTCTCGGGTTTATTTTACTCTCTACACTAAAGTAAACGGACGAGTGATTAGCAAGTCGATATTAATAACCACGGGCGTATATTCCCGATGCACTCGCGATGACACTAAATGTATCAATACTTCCCGAAGCTTACCCGAAACATCGGGGGGTAGCTTCCCTCACACACCGGGGAACCTTATGCGTTCAGTCGGCAGTACATCCCCGTGACTGGTGGAGTGACGCATAAAACCAGAACACATATATTTCACAAATTGTCTTATGACTTTCCAGAAGCTTCCCCAGGACCACGAGGACCCCGTGCCTCCCGATGCTAAATAATTTCCATCAGTTTCTGTCAGTGTTTCTTCAGTATAACATTTGTGTTATGTCATATGACAATCAATTACGGTAGCAAAGAGGGAACACAGGAAACATTTTATTGTCCACGTGCGCACGTGTAATTACCACGTGGACACGTATTAGCAATCACGTGCACATGTGTTACTATCACGTGAACATGTATGAAACAGGAAATATTTTAAATATCACGTGCGCATGTTATACTTACACGTGCACAGGCAATAACTTTCAAAATTTAAATTTGATAAAAGTTATCTAAGCATCTGCTCATATCTCAAGTATATTCATAGTCGCTATAGTAGACAATATATACACCCGTGGTTATATCAAAAGGCAGGCCACTCAAGCGTTTTCTATAGTACAGAGAGTAAGTTGACTGTACCCGAGAAACCCGTGCGCTATGGTAAGATTTAATGCGTCGTGGTTTGATGTCCACTGTAAACTGACGAAAATTGGAGACTGCACAATTTTCGAGACAATTCATTCGAATATTTAGTCGTTTCACTTACATAGCGAATAATGGTGATTAATATTGTTTCTGTAATTCCGAGCATTCTGAACGTGATACACGGGTACTACTGTACTGTAATCTTTATTGTACAATGTAGTAACTGATAAAATAAATAGTTACGGTTGGGTACTACTTTACAATACTGTTCATGAGAAAATCCCTCTTACATTTACTCAAACTTCACAGTTCATTTTCAAATTCAAACCTCGACCGCACAACTCTATTAGCGTGTACTTTGTCGTATATCCACCACATAGGACAGTTTAAGAGTAAGAAATGGTATGGACCAATCAATGAGCTTCAGTTGCCCACGTGACTACAGAAATATTTTGGAAAATGGCTGATTTATTGTTAACTTCCGGGAAGAAATTTCTTTGAACCAATGCCAGAATGAGTAAAAGATATATTGCATTTTGACAATGTAAGTGTTATTTGTTTAACTATTTAATTGGAATACGTTTCATTACATTAGTTCCTCTGTCGAATGCCAAAATGTTTCTTTAATAAGTTCAAGTTACTTAGACATATTTTCGGATAGCTATTTTTCGGATAGGTTATTAATGTTTGATCTGTACAGATTGGCGTTGAGTATTGGCACAATGTATGTCAATGTACTAGATCAAGTATAGGTATATACGATCATGTTTGGTTTTCAAAATACACTGGAATCGTCGTGAATGAGTTGCGATAGATGTTTATTTCTACATTCCTTACCTACTGAAATAATACTGTGTATTATGTAATTCATCAGTAATGAATAAAAACATCAGCTACAACTTTTATTTTTTGCTTAATTAACCAGTACTATTTGACTAACGTGGCCAGAACAGGCACAAAGTGTTTGTATCTGATAAGCCGAAAATTCGTGTCTTTAGCAAGACTGTATTGTTGCTTTCCCATTGGGCTTAACGACTTGTGTATTAACTAAAACTAAAAAGTCGCGGAATTTCAGGAGGTACATTATATAATAGAATATAATAAAGAGTATGGACTCAAGCATTATTGCCATGCTTATGAATTGACATAAACAGTTAGGTAAGACAAGGGTGTTCCTAGTTTGGTGAATTCTGATAATAGTGATGAAGGCAATGAACGCGAGATGGTTAAAATAATTAAACATGTGTAAACGAATTGAAAAACACAAAACGAGTTTCATTTCGAATAGAACTCCTAAATAACAATGATGAACATCAAATTATAATGTCAGTCCGTCCACCAACACACATTAATAGTCATCTCAAAACTTTAGTTTACCATATAATCATACTAGATCATACAATGTCAAAATCATTTGCAAAATATCCAGGCATTTATACAACGATCATACTATATAAAAATAATTATACTATATAAAAATAATCATCATATACAAAATGTAAATAGTATAAGCTTAATTATTAGTTTAACTTACATTGCTAAAATACTGTTTTTCAGCTTAAAGTTGCCTTATATTGCGCTATCTCCATAAACGCACTTTAAGAGTGAAAAAATATCAAAATTTCTGGAAATTTTGCTCTATCTCCAAATTAATTTTGCTAATTACATGAAATTGATTTTACAAATCATAAAAGTAATACCAAACTAATAATGTATTCGTACATATTGATTATGATCGAAAATTTATTTTAATTCGGGCGGAACGTTAAAAAGATATTTGAATGTGAATCTTCAAACCTCATTTTCTCGAAAAAGTGAAATTGGTAGATAGGACACTTTAAGACTAAGGCGACGATGTGTAGGGAGGACATTGCGAATGTATGCGTTAATTGTCAGTAGATATATTGCTGCTTATACATGTATATATTATATAGTCACGTTACCAAATGTAATAATTCGTCGTGCAATAAAATTGTATATTGTGCATAATTCTGAATTATTCAGCATGTTATGTAATGTAGGAATGTACAGTGTTTGAAAACCCGACCGACTGACTTAAATACATGTAATTATATAGTGCGCTTGAGTACCACTTGGACTATCTTGGTGTACTAGGTTACGTGTTCCATTGTCGTTCTGTTTGTTTCCTGTGTGTCCGTGTCGTGCCGTGTGTTTCCGTGTGTTTCCGTGTCGTTCCGTGTGTTTCCGTGTTGTTCCGTGTAATTTCTGTGTCGTGCCGTGTGTTTCCTTGTCGTTCCGTGTGTTTCCGTGTTGTTCCGTGTCGTTCCGTGTCATTTCTTGTGTGTCCGTGTCGTGCCGTGTGTTTCCTTGTGTTTCCGTGTCGTTCCGTGAGTTTCCTTGTCATTATGTGTCGTTCCGTGTCATGTCTTGTGTTTCCGTGTCGTAGCGTGTGTTTCCGTGTCCTCCACATATGTAGAGGTTGTCAATGAAGTGAAAGAAAGTACTGGGCGATTATTCGATGAAAACTGGTTTAGTCAACGGTTAGGGTATATATAGGATCCGTTATGAGTTGTTTTTGGAGATCTGCATTTCTTAAACGAGTCTTAAAAAAACTTTCGTGACAAGTTTAAGAAATGCTGATCCCAAAGCAACGAATGGTGGGTTCTTTTTAATACATTACCATAGTTACCGACTCATAACAACGTCAGAAAAAACGAGTTTAAGCCGACGACTTTACGTTACGCGCTGAAAATCTGGTACGTCACGCATTTGTTATTACATGTGTTGGAGAACATTGTTCCGTCATTTGTTCTCAAATGGAAGATCACGGTATTTATGTTATAAAATAGTTTCAAGACCGACGATTTTGCCTATATAGACAAAGAACAAACATGGTGTTATATATATATAACGTTTGATAAACGGATGAAAGTGACGTCACGTCGTTTTATGACGTCATGCATGTAAACAAGTAATCTTAACAACATACTCTCGCAAAGTAACAATGGCTTAATGAATACTTGAGCGCTTAAATCATGTTAGAATCGAAATGAAATATTCAAAAACCGAAGTATACCTTTTGCAATACAATGATCGTTCTGATGCCTTGTTTTTAACCACTGACTCTGGGCTACGGCCTTCGAGGTAAACTCCTACGCGTCAGAACGACAAACCATTGTATAACAGCCGGTAAACTACGGTTTTTCATATTTCATTGTTAGGTATATACTAGAATGGTTGCTAATCATGTGTATCTATTTTTTCTGAGACGTGACTCTTTGATGTACCATTCTAAAGCGTGACATGTTGATGTACAATTCTAAGTTGACATGTTTATGTGCCATTTAGAGAGACATGACTCTTTTATGTAACTTTCTAAGACGTGACAGGTTTATGCACCATGCTAAGACGTGACTCGTTTATGCACCATGCTAAGACGTGACTCGTTTATGCACCATTCTAAGACGTGACTCGTTTATGTACAATTCTAAGTCATGAAACGTTTATGTACCATTCTTAGACTTGACAATTTAATGCTACATTCTAAGACGTGACTTGTTGTTATACCATTCTAAGACGTGACATGTTTATGTACAATTCGAAGACGTGACAAGATTGTGTACCATACTCAGATTTGACACTTTTATGCACCATTCTAAGACGAGACTTGTTTATGTACCATTATAAGACGTGGCACTTTTATGCACCATTCTAAGACGTGACTCGTTTATGTACCATTCTAAGATGTGACTTGTTTGTGTACCATACTAAGATATGACGCTTTTATGTACCATACTAAGACGTGACTTGTTGATGTACCATACTAAGACGTGACTTGTTTGTGTACCATACTAAGATGTGACACTTTTATATACCATTCTAAGACGTGGCTCGTTTATGTACCATTCTAAGATGTGACTCGTTTATGTACCATTCTAAGATATGACGCTTTTATGTACCATACTAAGACGTGACTTGTTGATGTACCATACTAAGACGTGACTTGTTTGTGTACCATACTAAGATGTGAAACTTTTATGTACCATACTATGACGTGACTTGTTTGTGTACCATACTTAGATGTGACACTTGTATGTACCATTCTAAGACGTGACTTGTTTGTGACACTTTCATGTAACATTCTAAAATGTGACACTTGTATATACCATTCTAAGACGTGACACTTTTATGTACCATTCTAAGACGTGACCCGTTTATGCACCATTCTAAGACATGACACTTTTATGTACCATTCTAAGACATGACACTTTTATGTACCATTCTAAGACATGACACTTTATGTACCATTCTAAGACATGACACTTTTATGTACCATTCTAAAACGTGACACGTAAATATACCATTCTAAGACGTGACACGTAAATGTACCATTCTAAGACGTGACAGGTAAATGTACCATTCTGAGACGTGACTCGTTTGTGTACCATTCTAAGACGTGACACGTAAATGTACCATTCTAAGACATGACACGTAAATGTACCATTCTAAGACGTGACACGTAAATGTACCATTCTATGACATGACACGTAAATGTACCATTCTAAGACGTGACTCGTTTGTGTACCATTCTAAGACGTGACACGTAAATGTACCATTTTAAGACGAGACACGTAAATGTACCATTCTAAGACGTGACACGTAAATGTACCATTCTAAGACGTGACACGTAAATGTACCATTCTAAGACGTGACTCGTTTGTGTACCATTCTAAGACGTGACACTTTTATATACCATTCTAAGACATGACACGTAAATGTACCATTCTAAGACGTGACTCGTTTGTGTACCATTCTAAGACGTGACACTTTTATATACCATTCTAAGACGTGACACGTGTATGTTCCATTCTAAGACGTGACACGTAAATGTATCATTCTAAGACGCGACACGTAAGTGTACCATTCTGAGTCGTGACTCTTGTATTATACAATTCTAAAACGTGACTCGTTTATTTACTATTCTACACGTATGCACCATTTTGCAGAACGCATATGAACTTAAATACGGTTTATATACCATTATGTAGCCATACAATATTGATATTTCACTCCCGCTACGAGAAAATAATTTCATCACTACATAATAAGATATTAACCGTATTCAAACAAAACAAACACATATCTTCTATTTATAGATGTATATGAATAATACCGAAAAGTGAAAGATAACAAATTTGAAGACAATATTTATACATGAGTAAATGAAGACAGGTCCTTTATAAAAACATTAATTTATACAATATACCATACATGCATATAGAAACATACTATGCAGAACATTAAAACATTTCATCAACAAAAAACAGAAATATAAAACATGACATAAAATGCCAACAGTTATTCTCAAATAAAATATTCTATTCTATTCCAAAATTTGTAATGTTCACAATGTCGATACGAAGTGAAACTATATTTCAAACTTTTTGTGAATTAAGTCAGTTTGTTTTTATCCCAGTTCTTATATTGCACGAAACATGCGCACATGAATCGATGACGTCACATTTAACAAATGACATTGTAGGTCCGATTAGTGTAAGTGGCTGTATTCAAGATAGTTGTAAAAAGATCGAATGATCTCGCACTTAAGCCTGCTCATTTGATCGCAAACAAACGGATAAACAAACATTTCAGAGGATCTTTTTCACGAAATCGGCCGATCATGTGTTACGGACTTTTTTTGTATTTACGGCAAGCCACCTTTTAACTTCTACCACGACAGTAGACTAGTCGCATACACTCCATGCTCATTACATACCAGTTTTATTAAAGCCTAGTGTTGTATTATTTTGTCCTCATACAAGATTTTCTCAATCGGGACACCTCGGACAATTTCCAACGAATCATCTGGAGCTTCGGCTGCATGACGGAAAGCCCCGAGTAGATACGATTGTGATCCTCTAGCGAACAGACAGGACTGGTGTGACTGTATGTATCGAATACCATCGAACTTGATAATGTACCGAATGTTATTATAAACAAACATTTAATAAACTGGAATATATACTTATATGATGTATATCCCGAAGTTCAAACATTGTCAAATTTAGTCATATGTCAGTTTTAACTACTGTCTTTTTTATATACATCCATTTATGATACACTGCTTTGAGTACAATCCATAGATCATATTACGTCATATCCAACTACACCGATTGTATCTGGTACAAACTTAGAGGAGATTTCACCATCAGTTAATTATTTGTTAAACACGGCCTTATATGTTTATTTTATTGATAAAGTAGACCCTACTGCTTTGAGTACGACCCGTCTAGATAATATTACGTCATATCCGACTATACTGACTGTATCTGGTACAGTTTTAACTGCGTCGATCCTTCTTTATTTGAGACAGCAAGTCGTCTTCTGTCCTTAGATACGGCAAGAATATGAGGGTAACACATATCTACCTGATGTGATGACAATACACGACCTGCAGGAGTTATCTCTACTAACGATGTTGTTGTACTCCTACTGCCAACAAACACGTGCTCATACGGACCAACAGCCACACCAAGCGGTCTGCTGATCAGTTTATCAGTGATGGTAATTCTACCACCTGACGACGCATCACACATGTAGATTGTGTTCTCTTCTGTATCAGTTAACACGACTTTATCCTGACCACGTATGTACGTACAGGAGCTAGTACACATGGCATATTTCTTTGATGGAAACACGATATCAAAGTATTTCTCTTCACCAGACATTGATACAATACGTACTGGTGTATCGTGATCTATAGTACCGACAACAAAGTTATCATCATCCTTCATACTTATAGAAGAGTAGTTAACACCGACCGTACATGTTCTATTCAATGTTATATGATTTGATTTACTGACATGAAGAAAGTCCAGTCTGTAGTTGCCGTTCGTTGTTATAGCAACCTCATCATCAGATACAACTACTACACCGTGAGGACACTTGTATGGTAACTTGTATGCAGACAACAGTCTCAGATTCACATCATAAAGCAAACATTTACCGTTCTTATGGTCTACAGCTACCAATCTACCGTCGGGCAGAAAGGTTAACCCACTGTAGAGCGGTATATTACCTTTCAGGTCCTCATCTATTGCCTTTAATTTTATGGCCGCGATCTTTGTCAGCTTACTTTTCTTTGGTATATTATATTTTATGCCAAGTGCGTCAGGTTTCAATGTAGACAGCAGCTTTGACTTGAATGTATGAAGCTGCTGGTCAAAGGCGCATGTAACCTTTATATCTTGCACGTCTGCGCATGATACGTCGGCATCCTTCACTTGATCTTGAATGCGTGTGGTCATACTTTGTGTAGCTATAAACTGCTGTGACGGTGTTCCGCTTGTGGCTATATTTTCAATCATGTCAAAGCACACTTTCATTGCTTTTGTTTTATTTTCGAACTCCTGTTTGTTCTTTGCCCAGTCAGTTAGTGTTTTATCGCGATACGAGCTCGCCTCTTTTATAACATTCTGAGCAAATCTATCAAACATTTGCGTAAAATCTTTCTTCATTTCAACTAACTGATCTGGAATATCCCGGATATCATCAGATAAACATTGCTCGGCTTCTGTTAATATTTCAACAGCACAGTTAGTGTTTATAATGGCTTGTTGTAGTTTTTTGGTCAATGATTCGCACTGTCCATCAGAGTCTTTGGCTAAACTATCTATCACGTCAATCTGTTTACATTTCTTGTGTTTTCTTACTGCGCAGATGCTGCATACTAACACTTTATCACGATTACAGAAGAATTCAAGCGGTTTGTCGTGTTTCGTACAAACGTCGAGACCTTTCAAATCCAGTGTTTTAGCAACATACGCCAAACCTTCAGAAACGCTTAACTATTTATGATCTTTCATGATAGCGTAGATGGTATGACCATTTGAGCAATCATTGCACTGAAATTCGTTGCAAGATGGACAGAACACCTCGGCGGCACGTTCGATATTTTTGTTTAAACACGGTTTACATTTTTGTCCATGTTCACCACGTCCACCTTTTGTCGACTGATATTTCACGCGTCCACCAACTTCCGCCATTATTGTTAACTGTTCTGACTTTCAAAATATCCGTTGTTATATATATCTTATAGCACTATTATTTCCGTACGTTCACTGTTCATGCACATTCGTCAACCATTAACCTAACATGGACTAAAGACGGTCTGCATTGTATGTATTTATATATCTTTGAATCCCGTACTGTAAACTCAGAGATTTTCGCGAGGTCAAAATTTTGCGAATTTTGTATTCACATGTAATTCGCTAGGTTAACGTAATCCGTCCATCATTAGCTGACATAATTTCGTGTAATTTCGGGAAACTCCGGTGTTGTCCGGAAAAGTTATAAACATCGTAATAAGAGCCAGTCTCCAGGAAAACCTGCTATAATGACATTATGTAATTATTATTATGTAACAATGTTTATAAAAGCTCTAAAATAAGAAAAATACATATCTATTGATTCTACTTTAAGTAATTTACCCATATGGTACTATATCTTAGCTTTAAAATTTCTCATGAATTATATCAAAATCACATACTTCGTTGCTATGGTGACCAATGCCGGAAATGTGCTCCGATTGAGAAAAACGAGGATTTAGTTGTTTAAAACAGTATAAGCTTTTCTCTAAATGCAAACACTTTTATTTTGATATGTATTTTAAAAATTTAAACATAATTCTAGCACATGATACTACTTTGAACAATTTATGTCAAGATGTAGTTATGAAATTCTTGTTACAGTGACATGGAATAACGTTCCAATGACGTTTGCGACGTCACACAAAAAGCACTAAATATGGACACTACTAAAAAGCTGTAACTTTCTTAAAATTCAAGATATTAACAAAATTTAATTTGTATTTTGCTTCATTAACATTATCCTTTAAGTCTATGGAAAATCTCAAAATCAATATTTTTGTCAAAATAGCAGGTTTTCCTGGAGACTGGCTCAAATATGTTTTATCTTACAGTATTCACATCAAAAATATGTCTAATAAGTTTTCTCTAGACCATTTACTATAACGAATTGTAAAAGGAATGAATTGAAAATGTAAAAATATGAACGAGTTCCTTCCTTTTAATATTCGAAGTCATAGCGACGCTCGCAACATAATGTAAGCGCCGAGATGACATGGCCAGTGCAGACATATTAAGTAGTTCGCGAAGTTAAATGTTCTCGATTTTTAAAATTTAGAAAGAACTACTTTAAAGTTCACGGACATATATTTCGGCGAAATGACCGAAATATCGAAAATTAATCCCATTTGAAAATTGCTGAGTTGATAGATCTAGTATAATTATTTCCAATTATGGAAATTCTGATGAAAATGAAGATAATGGTACACTGAGCGTCAACAACATTTGGAATTGTTAACTTGAAAAACTTTTCATTTGTTAGAGAAAATAGATCTATTTTCCCTTAGGGGTGCTGGTCAGTAACGGGGTCTTCGATAGTGGTTTGAGCCATATATATATCAATATATCAGGTTCCAGTGCTTATATGTATCCATGAGAATACCGTTAAAACCATTGGCGTGGTTTTACGAGGGGTGTTCGATATGTACTGTCACTGTCCTTTGCATTTTTCTATGACAGTATTTAGAAGGATTCTACGATTACTGTCTAAAAAGTGTATGTTTCTGTTCTATATCTGGAAAATTACATAGCCTTTCGTCAACAATTAAGTAATTTATTGACCTTACAAAAGGGTATATTCGAGGACACTTGCCTTATGTTCATTTTGAGCTAAATTTGTGCCATCTTTGCAGTAGTTGTTTAGAAAAGTAAAAGTCAGTATTCGTTAAACTGCAACACACGATACGATAACTGGATTCTTATATTTCCATAAGAACTTTAAATCAAAATAAAATTATTTGTTGTCTACGAGTAAGACGGTCAAAACAAGGGAGATCACTCTTATTTATACCAAATGATGCTTGTTGGTTCACGCACCAATAACTTCATATCAATTGTACTTTGGTCGCAAATTCTTCCCAAAAATCAATGTTGATGTTCAATGGCTTACATACATGTATGATATGTCAAATTCTAATCAATAAAACTATTCGAAAATTTTCATTGAAAAATAGCATGCTTTTTTTACTAATTGTGACACCTATTTTCGCGACTTTGACATGCTCTTAATTTGTTCAAATATGGCAATCAAGTACAGCAAATCATGTTTTTATCGAAGGGATTTACATTATTTACGGTATAATAGTTATGGAATAAGATTATTCCCCGAAAGGAAGTTTTAATCGACTGTTATTTGCAAAAAGTCGCAGTGTCTATTACTAGCCCTTTGAAAAGACAACAGAAACAACATTCCGGTAATTAAATTTTATTGATTTTTTCACGAAATATTGCGGAAATCTTGATTTTTCCAGAAATGGAAAAAGGTTAAAAGATATGAACGAATTTTCTTTTTTGTGACCCAAGTGACAATACATATTGAACACCCCTCGTACATCACAAACTAGTGTATCGTCTATTAACGCGCGTGAAAATCGGGTATTTCATTTTCCACTTAATTTTCACTTTAACCATAATACTTCAAACATGCCAGTAATACAAAATACACACTAATCTGTTGAAATAAGCTAGACATGTACATCATTTTAGCTCTATATTCAACTGCCTTGTTGTAGCTTAATTGTAGCCAAATAAACATAGAAAATTATGTTAAACGTGATTTTATTTTGCGTTTTTGTGACACAGACGTTGTTTTCTAAAAATCCGACATTTTGGTACACATTCTGTAACGACCTGTTATTTAAATTGTATGATCAGAGAACGGTTACCTCCGAATTGATACCTCCCCTCCACTATAAACTAGTAGTGATTGGGCGAAATCTACAAAGTGTGATACCAAGCTAAATACAGGACCACCGTGTTGCTGAGTGGAAACTACTTTTGTGTGTTTGGTTATTTTTAGATTGGTTAGTAACATACATGCAACATTTCCAGCAACAATATTAATACAGAAAAGGTTATATGGTACAGAAATGTGCATTATTTTATAGTTATGCAATGTTAATACATTATGGATAAATACATGTCTTAAATTTGATAATTGTTATGGAGTGATATTGATTAAATATCGCAGTACACAGGTGTAATTGTATCAGCATAAACTAGTTTGTGATTTCAATAAAATAGACAAAACATATAGCGTTGCGGAACTTTTGACGCTCAGTATATATATATACTTGTATTCAAAACTTCCTTTTAGTATAAACCATATGATAAAATCCTTGATAAGTAGCGATATTATTGCTGACTTGTTCTCAGAAAACGCCATCTTCTTTCGGTTTTCGTTTCATGTAGATCTATGTAGATATATGTATACAGTAGCAATACACTGGTTCCGTCCGCCTACTTATATTAATATTATTTCATATACATACATGCATACAGTAAAACGGACAGGGAAGGCCGCACTCAACTGACACAGTCGAGTACAGAAAACAGAAAAGCCTCCGTATAGCTCAATGGTTAGCGCGCTTGCCGTCTAATCTGGCGACCCGGGTGTAAATACGGGTAGATGCACTCATATGTCTGCCATATTTGAGCAGAAAGCTGATTGGCAAAAAAAGCCATGCTCGGCATTATATTACATAATAACACGGATCACAATCACTAGACACAGTGCCCAACACACAGCTGAACGATAAAAAATTAACAAATGTTCTTGAAATAATTTTGATTTTGTCCTATTATATTAATATCATTTCATATACATATACATGTACGAGAGGTGTTCAACTTATATTTGAACAGAATTGAACATCCAGTAGTTTCATGAATTTCACATCGAAATCGAATTAATATGTCTATTTTATAGTGTAAAGTAACGCATCAAGAGATATAAACAACCTTTGTAGAATGTATATGTAACATTCTTTAGAAAAGAATTAACTATTGCATCGAGTGTGTTGATTTTGCATTTTTTAAGGTCAAAAACCTTCAAGTGCTGATGCTTACACTTCGCTTCTCTTATCGATGTTTCAATATTATCCAGATTTAAATTTTATTGCTACTTTGTAAGGAGACATCGGTATCCACTGTTTGTGTATAATATACTTCCCAGTCTAATTCAAAAGGTACTTAATGACATATTTTGTAGGGTGACAGGAAATTCAGTTATGGGGAAATACCCTGTCTTTGCCATGTAACCAGGAAAAGGACGTCTCACATGTTTGTAGAAAACAAACTTTTAAACCTTTTGCATGAATTAAATATGCGTTCACTTTTGTCCCCTTTTCAATCATTTTGAGTTCCGTTTTTTCCAAAATATCAAACTCAAGACCATACCATGAACGCGGACACGAATACACCAAGCTTAACTTACTACAACTTATGTCTATCATCATGACCCTTTCTAAAATAGCAGACTCTGTCTATGAAATAATTTCTTCTAAGATAAAATAAATCCCCAGGAACGACACATTTTTTCCAAGCACTGTTCCGTAGTCGCATATACAGCCTCCAAGACCTTTGTCTGTGCTCTTTGTTTTGCTTGGCATTGAGCTAATGAACACCGCATTTTTCTGAAATTCTGCATCTACCATTTTCGAAATATTTCGATTGAAAGTTGCTACTGATACTTATAACTTCGTTGCCATCCAACTTTGGGATTTTTGATTTGTACTAGATATACAGAACCAATGGACATGGTGATTGCAGGTTTAGACCATTTTTGGTGATTTTTAATAGTCGGTGCCATTTCGCCAAATCAAGCAGGTGAACGTATATTACCCTTCATATGACAACAATTAATGATTGTCTTCACTGACATGGGTAATTCATAACATACCAACACACTTTTTATGCTTCTATAGGGGCAATTTGTCTTAAAAAGCCGAAACACAATGCCCTCTACAAGATGGTGGATTTTGGTTAGAAAAATAATGCAAATATGAAACAAAATGAGTGTATTTACTACTTAACACATTTGCTTACATGGCTCAATAGAAAGTCCAATGTTCAGTTTTGGTCAAATATAAGTTGAACACCTCTCGTATACAGTAAAACAATTCGGACAGCAAATGCCGCACTCAACTGACACAGCCGAGTACAGAAACAGAAACGCCTCCGTAGCTCAATGGTTAGCGCACTCATCGTCTAATCTGGCGACCCGGGTGTAAATACGGGTTGAGGCACTCATATGCCTGCCTTATTTCAGCAGAAAGCTGATTGGCAAATAAAGGCCATTCTCGGCATTATATTACATAATAAAACGGATCACAATCACACGACACAGTGCCCAACACACGGCTGAACGATAAAACATTAACAAATGTTCTTGAAATAATTTTGATTTTGTCTTAGATCGTGTAGCTGTTCAATTCCGGTTTCAATAGTGACTCAATAGTCACGTGATAAACATGTTAGATCTACCTAGTATATAACAAAAAGTCTAATGGAACCTACATGAGCGACGGTATTTGACGTTTGCTTGATTAAAGACTGATTTCTCCTTTGAGAATTTCAGTCACCATTTCTTCTCGATCTTTGATTTGTAATTGTGCTCCAGTCCTGGCTGTGACTGCATTTTTATTGAATTAACTACTCAGTGACGGCGGTTGATTAACTAAAACCGCTCGGATAAAGAACGTCTTGAAATTGTTGCGTTACGATTCATAACGTTTTTGCCTTTATTCCTTACAAATTGCTAAGTTGCGTGATATTTAAACTCGAAGAGGTTTAATCTCAATTTCTTTTCTGGGATTTTATGTGTTTTCGATATTTCTCTTCAGGACATTTCTGAGAATCTAATATTATTTTCTAGAGCTACAATATTATCGACAAACTTCGTCCGGGAAGCTCCGGGAAAGTCCGAGTTAAACTACAGAATTTCCCGAGAACTTCCGTAAAAAAGCGAATTGCTTCAGGGGGGGGGGGGGAGGGGGTAGTACGTGTAAAGTATCCGCTACAGTTTCTTCTACTTATATCAATTTCATACTTTGTATATAATAATTTATATATTTTTCAGGCAAAAAACAAGATAATAATGCTGAAAGTTTTGAAGGAGATAAAGTCACGTGGGTCATTCCGTCCAATCAGCGAAGAGTCTGTAAAACAGCGAGGGGAGAACACTCTACTGTCTGACGTAAGTTACCGTTCCTTATATAGTATACGAAAAATGTTAATTCGCCACAATGTCTACTCGTTTAAATAGTAATTTTTATAACGACACGTTTTAAATACCTAGAAATCACTTGGTAATGACATAACTAACATATCTTCAGACCAAATGATAAGTTTTTCAGTCAATTTCGTATGAGCAGTTTCGCACCTTACACTTGTCATGTTGTATGTTTCACTGCCTGTAGTTCACAGCGTTTCAGATCGACTCGATAAATGTAAAATCCAATGAAGTCATTCTGCATCTAGCCTTTGCCAGGGTCTCGGTACCCTCACATGCATATCCGAGGCTCTGATGATACAATTTATACATTGTAGTTGGTGAATATCCGAGTTGGAAACCAAAATTATTTTACAACATTATTCATGGCCTTGAGGCGGTCATGAATAATTTTGTAGAAGAGACACAGCCTTGCATCGGATCTCCGGTCTTCCAGAGAACGCCAGCCGAGGGTAAAAATTAGTTCTGATACACTAGCTTGTGAAGTGTAGGTACTTGTGGTCCATCTGGCTTCGCGTCTCTGGACCATCTCGATTTTGTGTATGATCTTATTTGTGTGGGGACTCCAAACTGGAGAGGAGTATTCTACCAGGGGCCTAACTAGAGCTTTGTAGGTCGTCTCTCTTATGGATTGGTTTTTAGACCTGATATTACGTCTCAGGAATCTAAGCGTTTTATTTGCTCTTGCACATACTCGCTGGAAATGGTTATTCCAAGTGAGATTGCTATCTATGTCAACGCCAAGGTACATGGAGCTGCTCACTGTTTCAAGTACTTGACCGTGCATGACATATTGAGTGGGCAATGGAGTTTTTGCACGTGTCACATGTATTACGGTGCACTTACCATATCCCACTCAACCTCCCATCTTTGGAGCCTATCAGGAACATCCTGGAGGATGATAGAGTCCTGCACGGCGACAAGTGCCAGGTACTAGTACAAGGCTGTATCATCAGCAAACAGCCTTACCTTAGATCTGGTCTGCTCAGGAAGGTCGTTAATGCAGAATAAATAGAGTATCTGCCCAAAGACAGACCCTTGGTGTACTCCGGATGTGATCATTTCTGTGTCAGACATTTCATTTTCTAGGACAACGGTCTGGACTCGGTTTGCTAGAAAGGCTTTGACCCAGACAAGTGTGCCCCCCCCTTATTCCATACTGATGGAGCTTTTGTAGCAACTAAGGATGGCTAACCTTGTCAAAGGCCTTACTAAAGTTCAACAGTACTAGGTCTGTTTTGGGGCCGTGGGTGCAAATCCTAGCCATATCTTCTACAAGCACCACAAGCTGTGTCTCGCCAGAACGCTTGGATCTGAAGCCGTGTTGTATGTCGTATAGTACATTGTTGGTATCTAGATGGGCTACGAGATTTGTCGAGACAATCTGCTCCATGACTTTGCAAAGAATACAGGTTAGGGATATGGGCCGATCATTTGCCGGCATGCATGCATGTCGTCAGTATCGCATAGGCCTAGAAGAGTATTTATGTACTTATTGTGTGATGCTTCTACCATCTGTTTCACTGTGTGTTTGGCTGTCAAAAATATCTGTCTGTCCCTAGGTCTATGGTGAGTCTTATGTTTTTAAAATAAGCTATTCCTATATGTCGCCTGATGTTCTTTGTAATCCAAGAAATAAACGGTTTACTACGTAAGGTGTTCTGAAAAAAAACATACGTCAGTAATCGCATCCCACAATTTGTCAATAGGAGTGGTAATCCCTCAGAAAAGTCTTAACGAAATCTTCCATGTGGGAACGTAGACCATCCCAGTCGCGTAATGTCGCGCAAACATTTAAAGTCGTATATTTATGAAAATGAGTTGCCATTTTACTTGTTAGGGAAATAAATACGACTGGTCCCTATCATGCTGTAGTGTGTTGCTGGTCCCTATCATGATGTAGTGTGTTGCTATAGTAACAAATAAAGAGAGTTTTTAAACATCTGACAAAAGTTTATTTGTGCATACACAATCGGTTGCATATTGATGTTGATTCATGTAAAGTTTCAGTCCAAAATTATGCACATTGCAAGCATAATTATAACATCAGTCGGGTTAATTCTAGATTGCACCTGAAATCATACGTGTACATTATCACTCATGTGACATATAAGTCAAGTAGCATTATTACAAGGAAGATTTTGACAACTTGAAACTTATAGTAAAGATTTCTGATTTCGATGTTTGAGGTTTTCTCGGAAACCTGGTATTGATATCATCTCTATCATGTGACTAGTGTACATGTTTAACGCTAGCTTAGTATGAGAAGGTCACAAGTGCTACTTATAAGACGTGTACATATATTTGAAATCTGCATCACAAATGCGTAGGTTTTAGTTTCATGGAAACGGGGGCTTGACCGCATTTTGAATGAAAGTCACGTGTACGGTTGTTTAGTAAATCTAGATCTAATTTAGAATTTAGAATTGTAGAGTAGATTGAAACTGAAGAAGGAATTTAAAGGTCTGATAGGCTACGTGTGATATTGTAATTGTTTCTGTAGATAAGATCGTTTATCTAAAATCTACATCAGAGGTTGAGTATATTAAAACTGAATAAGGTATTTAAAAGTCTGATACACGAGATATTCTGATAATTTCTGTAGATCGGATCGTTTATTGATTTGAGTTGTTGATATGTGGGACTGGTATTTATAAAGCATCTTAGTAGATTTTCTTAAATCATAAAATTTCCAAAAGAGAACTAGCCAGACAAGAAAATCAAAATTGTTAATGTATTAGATTGTTTATTAAAAATATGTATTTTGTGAAGAGCTTCAAAATGGAAAGAAAAACATGGGTTATTCTTCAATTTGTGAGATATAAATGCCGCACAAATTTATGACTTTTAGCATATTTAAGTTTTTAACTTAGTTGCTTTATAAATACAGACCCTGGTTTTAGTATATCTTATAGAGTATAACCTGTGTAGAGCAACAACTTTTGTAAAACATGTTTGGTGGTTGAATAGAGGTTATTGCTCTAGAGAAGTCGAAGTAGCATTAGTAGTAAACACTGGAATCAGTAACGTGTCCATTTGCTTATTTTGCACATCTTATACAGTTTAACCTGTGTAGATCAACAACTTTTGTAAAACATTACCTTCTTGAAATAATTGTCGTGATGCTAAAGAGAGATTGTTGCTCAAGGTATGGTTGCTCTGGAGAGGTTGTTGCTCAATGTATAGTTGCTCTTGAGAGGTTGTTGCTCAAGGTATAGTTGCTCTGGAGAGGTTGTTGCTCCAGGTATGGTTGCTCTGGAGAGGTTGTTGCTCAAGGTATAGTTGCTCTGGAGAGGTTGTTGCTCAAGGTATGGTCGCTCTGGAGAGGTTGTTGCTCAAGGTATAGTTGCTCTGGATAGGTTGTTGCTCAAGGTATGGTCGCTCTGGAGAGGTTATTGCTCAGGGTATAGTTGCTCTTGAGAGGTTGTTGCTCAAGTTATAGTTGCTCTGGAGAGGTTGTTGCTCAAAGTATAGTTGCTCTGGAGAGGTTGTTGCTCCAGGTATGGTTGCTCTGGAGAGGTTGTTGCTCAAGGTATAGTTGCTCTGAATAGGTTGTTGCTCAAGGTATGGTCGCTCTGGAGAGGTTATTGCTCAAGGTATAGTTGCTCTTGAGAGGTTGTTGCTCAAGGTATAGTTGCTCTGGATAGGTTGTTGCTCAAGGTATAGTTGCTTTTGAGAGGTTGTTGCTCAAGGTATAGTTGCTCTGGAGAGGTTGTTGCTCAAGGTATGGTTGCTCTTGAGAGGTTGTTGCTCAAGGTATAGTTGCTCTGGAGAGGTTGTTGCTCAAGGTATGGTTGCTCTGGAGAGGTTGTTGCTCAAGGTATGGTTGCTCTGGATAGGTTGTTGCTCAAGGTATAGTTGCTCTTGAGAGGTTGTTGCTCAAGGTATAGTTGCTCTGGAGAGGTTGTTGCTCCAGGTATGGTTGCTCTGGAGAGGTTGTTGCTCAAGGTATAGTTGCTCTGGAGAAGTTGTTGCTCAAGGTATGGTCGCTCTGGAGAGGTTGTTGCTCAAGGTATAGTTGCTCTGGAGAGGTTGTTGCTCAAGGTATGGTCGCTCTGGAGAGGTTGTTGCTCAATGTATGGTCGCTCTGGAGAGGTTGTTGCTCAAGGTATGGTTGCTCTGGAGAGGTTGTTGCTCAAGGTATAGTTGCTCTGGAGAGGTTGTTGCTCAAGGTATGGTCGCTCTGGAGAGGTTGTTGCTCAAGGTATGGTCGTTCTGGAGAGGTATTGTCTCAGGATATGGTCGCTCTGGAGAGGTTGTGTCTCAAGGTATGGTCGTTCTGGAGAGGTATTGTCTCATGATATGGTCGCTCTGGAGAGGTATTGTCTCAAGGTATGGTCGTTCTGGAGAGGTATTGTCTCAAGGTATGGTCGCTCTGGAGAGGTTGTGTCTCAAGGTATGGTCGTTCTGAAGAGATTGTGTCTCAAGGTATGGTCGCTCTGGAGAGGTTGTTGCTCAAGGTATGGTCGCTCTGGAGAGGTTGTTGCTCAAGGTATGGTCGCTCTGGAGAGGTTGTTGCTCAAGGTATGGTCGCTCTGGAGAGGTATTGTCTCAAGGTATGGTCGTTCTGAAGAGGTATTGTCTCAAGATATGGTCGCTCTGGAGAGGTATTGTCTCAAGGTATGGTCGTTCTGAAGAGGTATTGTCTCAAGATATGGTCGCTCTGGAGAGGTATTGTCTCAAGGTATGGTCGCTCTGGAGAGATTGTGTCTAAAGTTATGACAACTCTGGAGAGGTTGTTGCTCAAGGTATGGTCGTTCTGGAGAGGTAATGTCTCAAGGTATGGTCGCTATGGAGAGGTTGTTGCTCAATATATGGTCACTCTGGAAAGGTATTGTCCCAAGATATGGTCGCTCTGGAGAGGTTTTGCTGTATATAGTATAAATCTTATCGAGGATTCTCAGAACTGATATATTTGATCTGGTTAAGACATGATGTTTGAAGTATCCAATAAGTGGTCTGACTTGTGTACCGGACGTAAATGGTGTAGAGATAGAGGATCCATCAGGATCTATCAGGATCTATCAGGATCTATCACTAATTGTCAATTGATATAAACTTAGGGTTGTATTAAACGAATTCCGGAAATTTAATCAATCGAGCCTCTGGCTAGTTTAATGTAAGTTCGTTTCAATTGACAAAGAGTCAGTGTCTCCTACAGCTACTGCCACTGCCACTGCCACTGCTACTGTCTTTATTTTCTGTGGGTAACATAATTGGCAAACCAGTTTTCATTATAAAGCACTATATATAGCTATATTTGATGTGACAGTGGGGCTAGATCCCTCCTACTGTAGGGTTTAGAAACATCCATATGGTAAAAAACATACGTTAACATAACGAGTGCCATTTCATTGTTGCTCACTCAATAATAAATGGGACAGCATGGTATATCACGTCAAATAACCAAGCATGCCTGAAGCAGATACCGGGTGTCTTTTGAATTCAGGCGACCACCCGTACATACTTACTTCGTCCACTTTGTGTACTTAGATGATATGTAATTATATGTTTAAAACGGGTGACTGTTTAATTCAGGCGACCGTCCGCACCCACTCACTTAGTACTGTTTGTGTACTCAGATGATATGTGTCTAGTGGCGTATAACGGGTGTCCGCTTATTTTAGGCGACCGTCCGCACGTACTCAATGCAAATGTTCTACACACAAATATACGAGTACATGTACAGGGTGTATAGTATTAATACAGTGCAACCTTTGTAAAGCAACACTTTTTGGGAGCCTCTAATATTGACACATTGTTTAGAGGTTGTTGCTCTGCAGAGGTTATAATCATAATAAATATAGGCTTAGGGACACTTTGATTGCTTCGTTATAGAGAGATAGTTGCCCAACAGTGGGCAGCTCTGGAGAGGTTATACTGTATTATGATTTCAAGAATATTCAATAAATCAGTTACAACTTTAATTCGTATCAAAACACAAATATGTTTCGTGTATACTATCAGTAAAATCATTAAATTTCTATATGACACAATTTCGTGGTTGTAGTAAAACCAGAGACCATTTTGTTAGGACGTCATTTTAACGATTTGGGATTACATGAACAATTGGAAGGTCACAATTCACACAACATGTCAGAAATCATGTAAAAATCAATTGTTTTATAACATGTTGATATAATTTTATGCAAGTTAACTACCAAAAAACCTGTCTTATAGCTGACTGAACATTTTTAACGAGGGAGTAAATTTTCGCTGATTTCGTTGTTTATAATAATAAGGCTCGACAACAAAATATAATCACTTAAAATAATTGACATCCCAAATGCAGAACCTGAGTTGTTTCCATTCCATGCTTTGTATACCACGAATTTACGACCCGACGCAATAAATGCATTTTTATCATAATCCACGAAACTTAATACCCACGAATATTTATTTACTGAACATGTATATAACGTAGCTATAGTCTATAATCTTAAGATTAATTTAACATAAACCTTAAATCTAGTAGTTTTGGTTCCGAGCAATTAATTTCAAACCAATTTCCTCTTACAAACAGCTATGTGTTGATAGAAGCATCATCGAGTTCCAAGTAAATAAATATACCAGATTTATATAGCGCCCTTTTCATGCGAACGCACGTTCAAAGGTACTTTACCCATGTTGCAGCCAAAAGGGCGCATGTGCATCCTCTACCAGTGCAGATACAGCATGATCTGACCAGAGGGACAGACTGAGAGAAAGCCCCTGAAGGGAGAGAGAGACATTAGATACAGGCATGTCCGGCGCTGTAGAGGTGCGCCTAGCTCTTATTTCGAGTAGACAGCCTGTTTTTTTAATGTGCCCGGTGTATAGCACCGATACACAGCTTCCTGGCACTTCCAGATACTTTGCAGACCACACGGCCAGATATAGTGGGAAATATTATAAATATTTCAGAATGTCAAGTTCCGATGCCAGGGATTGAACCCACGACCTCTGGATTGACAGTCCAGTGCGTTACCACTGAGCTAAATCCGCTTATACTAGTAAAATATTCTAGTAACTATTTTAGAACATCTATAAGTCTTGCACATTTAATAGCCTTCAACTAAAGACACCAAAGTGTATGTAATTGCCTTGAAATAATACTTTGTGGTATTTTCTTTTTGCGTTAAATTATTGTTTATTTCAATAATGTAGAGCAAACATTTGAAGATTGGCCAATTTCAATAAAACCACCAATCCATAGCCATGACTCCGCGATTGTCATACGTGAGCAAACTTGATATTTTGTTGTAGGGGTATGTTAAGGGCTGAATTAATACTAACAAACCACAAAATATTGATATGATTATTGAAATCATACATAGCCATTCCTCAATCGCAATGCTTGAGCCTAATTGATTATTTGTTGTGGAGCTATGAAAGGCAGAGTTAATACTAACATACCACAAAGTATTGATATGATTATTGAAATCATTCATTCGTCGAGAAATGTGAAGAGTTTATTTTGCAGTGTACAACGGTGTGATTTTGAATTTTTGAAGTCGCTTTCAGCTTCTTGTAAAACATACGACATGTCCCTACTCCCCGCTGTTTCTGTTAAGTGCTGCCTTCTCTGTCTGAGCCATTCTTATCTTTTAACAATTTACTAATTTAAAAATTAACGCCGTATACTGCGCAATAATTCTCATTGTGTTCGTTTTACTGCGTTCCACATTAGCCTAGGCGGACTATAATCACAAACCACATAATTATTTAAGTCGACAAAAGTAGTGCACAGCCAATGCAATGGCAAATCAAATTATAAAACTTAAAAGTACTGCACAGCCAATGGCAAATCAAAATACACAAATTGACAAAAAGTAGTACACAGCCAATGGAAAATCACAGTACAGAACTTAACAAAAGTAGTCCAGAGCCAATGGCAAATCGCATTCCAAAAATGACAAAAAATTAGTTCACAACCAATTGAAAATCACATTACAGAACTTAACAATGCAATGGCAAATCAGATTGTAAAACTTAAAAGTACTGCACAACCAATGGTAAATCAAATTACACAATTTGACAAAAAGAAGTACACAACCAATGGCAAATAAAATTACACAAATTGACAAAAAGTAGTACTAAGCCAATGGCAAATCCCATTACAAAATTTGACATAAAGTAATTTACAGCCAACAGCAAATCCCATTACAAAACTTTAAAAAAGTAGTACAGAGCCAATGGCAAATCACATTACAAAAATGACAAAAGGTAGTTCACAGCCAATGGAAAACCACAGTACAGAACTTAACAGAAGTAGTCCAGAGCCAATGGCAAATTGCATTACAAAAATGACAAAAATTAGTTCACAACCAATTGAAAATCACATTACAGAACTTAACAAAAGTAGTCCAGATCCAATGGCAAATCGCATTACAAAATTTGACATAAAGTAGTTAACAGCTAATAACAAATCACATTACAAAACTTGCAATAAAGTAGTTCACAGCCAATGGCAATTCACGTTACTAAAATGACAAGCCAATTATAAATATTCTTATACAAAACATCTAAAAGTAGTGCGCAGCTCATAACAACATATCACGTGATATACAATAGCTAGCGTGTACATTCAATGACAACAGTACAGTAGATCATACATTTGCTGAGAATGTACATCTCTATGTTGAATAACTAATTTCTGCTCATAATCAAATTCCATTCTATATCCGATGTATCCGGTGTTCCCGTTCAAACTGTCAAACTCGTGTTAAATATTTCCTCTGCAAAGTGCAACACTCTGAAAGAAATTATAATCGTTAATTGATGCTGTTCTAGCAGGCTACGTCTAAAATTACCAGTAAACTGTATTACATAAACTAGATGATACACATTTAGACGAAACATGCCGTATAAAGTTATTAGACTAAGTCCCCATAAACTCAAGGCAATGAAACCGCATTAACTGATCCTCATACATACGAAGCAAACCGCATTATGTAAACTTACTGATCCTCATAATAAAAGAGAAACCCGCATTATGTCAACTAACTGATCCTCATAATAAAGAAGAAAGCGGCATTACATAAACTAACTGATCCTCACAATAAAAGAGAAACCCGCATTATGTAAACTAACTGATCCTCATAATAAAGAAGAAAGTCGCATTACATGAACTAACTGATCCTTATAATAAAGAAGAAAGCCGCATTATGTAAACTAACTGATCCTTATAATAACGAAGAAAGCCGCATTATGTAAACTAACTGATCCTTAAAATAAAGAAGAAAGCCGCATTAAATAAACTAACTGATCCTCATAATAAAGAAGACACATGCATTACATAAACTAACTGATCCTCATAAATACAAAGTAGCCCGCTTTACATAAACTAACTGATCCTCATATATACGAAGAAAACTGAATTACATAAACTAACTGATCTTCACAAATGCGAAGATGATCCTCATTAAATTAAAACACGATACTACCTTGGATAAACAAACAGATCCCATAAACGGAAGCCAACCGCAAACAAAAATTATACAAAGAATAAAACATATAAACTTGCGACAACCACTATTACATAAACGTATCTTCATTAATTAGAACAATGTCACATTACATAATATGTAGCTAACCCCATCAACTTAAGGCAGTCCGAATTTCATTACATAAAGCAACGATACCTCTGGCAAGTTCACCGTCAGTTGGTTTCGAACTAATACTGTATGGCTTTCGCAACAACCAAAAAGTCGACGTTAGCCGCAATACATAGTTATATTAACTTATCACATTCACTCAAAGCAAAACCAATTACATTACGTGAAATACACATTTCAAGACGAGGCTGTAACCACATTACATAAACCAACGTATCCCAACAAACTAGTTTACGTAATATTATAATGCATGATCCCCATGCACTCGAAACAAACAATTTCCTATAAAGACTGATCCCAAAAGCTTACAAATGTACAAGAAAATATCGATTTTCGTTTTAAGTTCTTTCTTGCCCTGCTAAAGATATGTAATGTTTAATAACCAGATATATTTTGTGGTTTTGATTTTCGGCACGTTCCTCTTGAGTGTAATTCCGACAGTTTGTTGCCGTTTAGAATTCTCATGATGTTTACAGAAACTTTGTTTGTCCAAATCAGTCTGCTATGTTCCCGATATTGGAAAAACCCGTCCACCGATCGTCGTGCTTATTAACGTTCCCGTAATGATACGGTACGGTACTGTACGGCTTTTAGCTGATACTCCGTGTGTGATAGCATTTTTGTTTTTTTAAGATAAAGTTTCTAAATGGGATTAAAAATGCGAAGTGTTTTAATCTATGGAATATGAAACTATTGTGAGAATTATTGTGTTCTGTGAAATTTAACAGAATTAAATTTTGGGTGTGCTTTACTTGACTCGAATTATAAGTGTGTAGTGCTATATGTTCAAGTTACACGGGGCTCGAACTATCGATGGTGAATTTTATTGATGCATGCATACCAGAATAATGTACATTCCATTCATCATGGGTAAGAAATGAAAGTTGTTAATTTTGCACTGCATTGTTCGTGATCTTTTATTTAAGAAATAATGCATAATTTATGTACCTGTGTTTTATCGTATAATAAAGCACAATCATGAGTTCGGATACGTAGTTTATTAACTCTCGCATCTTAACAAGTTCTTATTCTTTATTATAGATAAAACACAGGTACATATTTATTATTTATATTCTGCCATAGTCAAGATTCCGCATTTGCCAACAAATCCAGATATAGTAACTGAAGCACTTTTTTCTTCCTCAGAAGGCTACTAAGTTATTTGCCGTAGGTGTGTTTTAACGGTAATTGATGCTCACCACGGTCTCCTATATGTGTACATAGCTAAATCTGTAGGTTGTGTTCGAATATAGTCATCATGGGTAAGAGATATGAGTTGTTCATTTCGCACACCATTGTTCGTTAACTTTTATTGTAGGACTTTGAATTCATTGAAAACGCTCTGGTGATTTTAAATTCGAGTACGGATAGAAATATAAACTAATTATTGAACGCGAGGTTGAAGCATTAAATTGATCAAAAGATTAAAGATCTTGATTTTTTCCCCCCTAAAATTGAATTCAACAAAATAACTGTGGCATCATTATTTAAAATTGCGGCGTATTTTTTTGTTTCTTTAATTAATTGAATTCTGCAGTCTAGCAAAAAGGAATCGGTGATGTCGACACACACTCTGATTTTAATGTCATCAAGGTTACTGTTGATCTTTAGTATTTGGCTTAAAGCGAGCAAACCAATGCTGACAATTTTTCAGAAAGGTTCATCTCTGAATCTGAGATTTTGTCATTTTCCAATTTGTCTTTTTATGTTTTGTTCGTCAAAATTTGACAGAACAAGGGTCGGCGTAAAATTAATATATTTTTTTACGTAATTCTCATAAATTTTCAATTCTGGGACATTTAAACAGGCCAAAGAGCAGTAGAGTAATTGGTAAAATTGAAGACTGTGATCCTTCATGATTTTGTTTTAAAGTGACACATTCTTCTCTCTTCTGAAAAGGAATTAGAACGGTTTTAAAAAGACTTAAATTAAATTTGTTTCCTTTACAACAATATCGCCAATTTGATTGTTAGTGTTGTCAAACGAAATCCGAAACAACGAACTAAATATTGATATTTCAGTGATGTCACAATGGCGTCATAACGAAAATAGACTCGTCCACAACTTGTCCTCAAAAAGACCAGAATTGGACTATCACAGTAGCAAACTATTCCCGTAATATCGCGGAGTAACAAGTTGTATTCTCGATAACTCAATCTACGTTACACTAGCTGCATTGATTCCGAATGTTAAGTCGACATTGAAAGCTGGGTCTTCATTTCGCTAAAGATCTACTTTAAAATGCATTTATCTTAAATGGTAAATACTAAGATACATTGACTTTAAAATAGTTTTTATTTCACTAAGAGTTCAAATAAGGAACTGTAACGACAAACCAAATATGTTTCTGGTTTCATCATTCATATGTTTCTTACTCTTTTTTAAATGTTCTAAAAACACATACAAAATACATGGTACAACTCGCATGTCCAATCAAAATACATGTTACAACTCGCATGTCCAATCAAAATACATGTTACAACTCGCATGTCCAATCAAAATACATGTTACAACTCGCATGTCCAATCAAAATACATGTTACAACTCGCATGTCCAATCAAAATACATGTTACAACTCGCATGTCCAATCAAAATACATGTTACAACTCGCATGTCCAATCAAAATAATATGGTTCAAATTGATTTAGCCAATGAATACTGAGGATTCAAATTTGAAGCTTGTATCCAATCAAAAGACATGTTACACCTCGCATAACTAATCAACATGTATATGGTTCAAATTGATTTAGCCAATTAATACTGAGGATTCAAATTTAAAGCTTGTATCCAATCAAAAGACATGTTACACCTCGCATGTCCAATCAAAATATATGGTTCAAATTGATTTAGCCAATTAAAACGGATGATTCAGATTTAATGCTTATATCCAATCAAAAGGCATGTTACAATTCGTATAGCCAATCAAAATAATATGGTCCAGATTGATTTAGCCAATTACAACTGGGGATACAAATTTAAAGCTTGTATCCAATCAAATGGATTTTCAGTAACAGCAAAATCTTAGACTTTTGTGCATTTAATTTTTCAATGTAAATCACTGGCTTAGAATGAGGAGATCATAAGTGCTTCCAAATCTAAATCTACATTACAAGGCGCTTCTTATGATTCTATATTCATGAAAATTGGAACAGAGCATGTTGACCACACTGAAGTTGAAAAAGTTTGTTTTGTTCAATAAGTAAATAATAGTTTTATGAAAGTTTTTCTTAATTTCTCAAAACAGTTTTTTTGTACTTGCAAAATGTGCAACATTTCAATGTTTTAACAGCGAAAAATATATCTTTTCATTGGCCGACGGAATTTCGATTTAAATAATTATGTCTTTAAGGTGATTGCCCCGACTTAAGGACGAGATATTGCTCTTTCTAGTAACCGTTTGTATTCTAAACGTCATAGACTTGAGAAGAATTCGCTTTATGAATGTTTGTTTCAAGTTTTATCGCCTTTGGGGGCGGTACAAATAAATGTCCCATTGAATGTTTTAAGAAATTTCAGTTCAGGATCGTTTCAAAGAACTTTTGAATCAAATAAATTCAAGGGATATTAAAGTGCTAGAGTACAAAGCCATATTGAGATTAAAGTGAAAGAAAATGTTCATATATTTGATTGAAAGAAAACTACAATAAAGTGTTGCGCATTCACTCGGGAATTGTTAAAACAGAAAATTGGAAAGGAACTCGGTAAAGTTGATGGAATGGGAGGGTTTGTGTGTACGTTACATGGTAACATTGGACGTTTTTATATGTCTGGTTGCTTGGTAACGGGTTAGAACATACAGGATGACGGTCTGGGAGAGACACTTTGATGAAGTCGAGGACGAGTGTCTCCTTAAACAGGTACGTACATCGTGATCATTCCGGCTTTCCATAGATACATATCTGTGCATAATTCATTACTTAGTAAATATGTATGTATATCGTGATCATTCCGGCTTTCCATAGATACATATCTGTGCATAATTCATTACTTAGTAAATATGTATGTATATCGTGATCATTCCGGCTTTCCATAGATACATATCTGTGCATAATTCATTACTTAGTAAATATGTATGTATATCGTGATCATTCTGGCTTTCCATAGATACATGTCTGTCCATAATTAATTACTCAGCAAATATGTATGTATATCGTGATCATTCCGGCTTTCCATAGATACATGTATGTGCATAATTACTTGTTTCCGGAAATATGTATGTATATCGTGATCATTCTGGCTTTCCATAGATACATGTCTGTCCATAATTAATTACTCAGCAAATATGTATGTATATCGTGACCATTCCGGCTTTCCATAGATACATGTATGTGCATAATTACTTGTTTCCGGAAATATGTATGTATATCGTGATCATTCTGGCTTTCCATAGATACATGTATGTGCATAATTACTTGTTTCCGGAAATATGTATGTATATCGTGACCATTCCGGCTTTCCATAGATACATGTATGTGCATAATTACTTGTTTCCGGAAATATGTATGTACATTGTTGTTCCGATTTAGTTTGTACCATATAAATTGTTAATTGTATCATACCAAAGTCTCTAGTTGAAACACATTTTAATATCTCCTTACACTGCAGCTATGGTTTTCCATAGATACAAGTTTAATTGAGTTTGAACATGGTTTATATATACACCATGAAGCAATACATAATGCATTACTATACTGAGTGGCTCTGTATCTGTGTGTCTAATCGAAACATGAATAAATATAATAACTTTAAATTGGTGCATGTAAGATTGGATGGAATCTCCGCCGATCGTCAATAAAGCGAAAATTAAACCTCGAAAATATAGCGAAAATTAAACCGCGAAAATATAGCGAAAATTAAACCGCGAAAATTAAACCTCGAAAACCTCGCCAATATAGCGAAAACTAAAACACAACCAATAAACAAGTTTTTTGAAAAAAACATAGTTAGGTTCCGTTTATAAGGTACTTTTATCTTGTTTTAACTAGACAAAATTAACCTAAAACTGATTTATCACATAACCTGCGGAACAGGAGTGCCGTAAAGCCGTGCCGTAAATATCGTTCGGCACTCCCAGACTGTGCAATAAATATTTAAATTAGCTTGACGTGACGTTAGCCAATCCATGCATTGATCCGTCAATGACGTCATGATAATATCAACGTCGCCATGATGTCGCGCTCATTGTACCGCTGAAGTTTGGCTGAAACATATGCAGCGTGCATCATCCTTTTGAACAATAATGTGATTTCTTAAGGTTATGTGATAAATAGAATCTTATATTCGTGCTCATTACATACGAGTTTTATTAAACTCGTCGACAAAAACAATATGACACTCGGCAAAGCCTCGTGTCATATCATTTTATCAACTCGTTTAATAAAACTCGTATGTAATGAGCACTCATGTAAGATCCTCTATTTATATTTGGCAATGATATGAGAGGAAACCATAGACTTTGGTTATAAAGTGTCGGAGCATAATTAAGCTAGAAGTTTAAACTATCAAACACTTATTGGTGGATGTTCGGTCAATACAAGTCTACCAACATGGCCGTATGGTGTATGCAACTTTATCCTAATGCATTTCACCAGTTCACCAACACAGCTAGGAGTTTAAACTATCATACACTGGATGCGTGTGGATGTGGTTGTACGGTCAATATTACCCTGGACAAATAGCCGTATGGTGTATGTAACTTTATCTAAATGCTTGTCACCTGTTCACCAACACAGTTTCCCGTACAGTGAGGATCACCGTGCCTGTCATCAGTTCACCAACACAGTTTCCCGTACAGTGAGGATCACCGTGCCTGTCATCAGTTCACCAACACAGTTTCCCGTACAGTGAGGATCACGTGCCTGTCACCAGTTCACTAACACAGTTTCCCGTACAGTGAGGATCACGTGCCTGTCATCAGTTCACCAACACAGTTTCCCGTACAGTGAGGATCACCGTCCCTGTCATCAGTTCACCAACACAGTTTCCCGTACAGTGAGGATCATCGTGCCTGTCATCAGTTCACCAACACAGTTTCCCGTACAGTGAGGATCACCGTGCTGCATCAGTTCACCAACACAGTTTCCCGTACAGTGAGGATCACCGTGCCTGTCATCAGTTCACCAACACAGTTTCCCGTACAGTGAGGATCACCGTGCTGCATCAGTTCACCAACACAGTTTCCCGTACAGTGAGGATCATCGTGCCTGTCATCAGTTCACCAACACAGTTTCCCGTACAGTGAGGATCACCGTGCCTGTCATCAGTTCACCAACACAGTTTCCCGTACAGTGAGGATCACCGTCCCTGTCATCAGTTCACCAACACAGTTTCCCGTACAGTGAGGATCACCGTCCCTGTCATCAGTTCACCAACACAGTTTCCCGTACAGTGAGGATCACCGTGCCATGTGGAGGGTAGATATGTAAATGTCGGGAGATAAAATATTTCCTAGATTTGTGCAAACGTAAATAAAACGTTGATAAATCTCTGTGAGGGCTGTATATGCTCAGTACAACAAAAAATGAAATCATAGTTTCCTCCAGTTCCAATAAATATGCAGATAGTTTAATACAACGTATCAATGCAATAGACGTCAAAATCTGAGCATGATTTACGAGATTTCCAAGATATTTGACTTCTTCTTGGAGAAATGAGCCGAATGCAAAATGCATAAGCATCGAATGATATGCGCCTATTTGCTTAAAAAAGCTAAATGTCTCAGCATTTTGAGAAACGGTTTTTGTTTTGAAGATCAATACGTGATGTTTATGCTTAATTTAACCTACCGAACTGGAAATAATGGAAGAAACGGATAGTCACAAGACGCAGCAAAGGTTACTGTGCTGCTGAGAATAAAAATGCCATTTTTGAACGTGTTCCATTCCTAATTGTTCTGTAAATGATGCTCCCCCATACACCTACATTATCAATTCACGCCGAATAATTTATTATTGTTAAATAATTAACAGCTATGAGGTTATTGTTACACACACTAACACGGTTCATCCTAAATAAGATTAACATTACCGTCCTTACACCAGAGACATTCACCGTCCTTACACCAGAGACATTCACCGTCCTTACACCAGAGACATTCACCGTCCTTACACCAGAGACATTCACCGTCCTTACACCAGAGACATTCACCGTCCTTACACCAGAGACATTCACCGTCCGTACACCAGAGACATTCAGTCCTGTATATTATAATTTCATTAATAAATGGTGTTGTTTGTATTATTTATGATATGATTGTTTAGAAGATCAATATCTGATGTTTGTGGTCCTTTTTTTACCAACATGAAATTAATGGAAGGAACATATGCTCACTAGATAAAGCAAAGATTTAAGCTTCTGTGCTACTGAGAATAAAAAACAAAAAAGTAATTTTATATTGTTCTATTACTAATTGTTGTGTAAGTGATACTCCCATATAGACCAACATTGTAAACTCTCACCGAATATATTATTACTTAAGAAATAGCAAACATGTAGACGTCGGAGAGGGTCTAAATCCAATACACTATGGCAGCCATCAGTACCCAGGGGCGTAGCTAGAGGTATTTGAATGTGTACGCAAGAAGGCTAGGGGGGGGGGTTTGGGGGCATGCTCCCCCTGAACAATTTTGTTCGCTAGAACGTCTCTAGTGCGTTCTGAGGTGGTTTTTTGCATCATCTTTAACATTATTTTACTGATAAAACCAGGTTTTTGTGTGTATAGAGCTTTTTAAAACTGTTTCTAAGAAATACTGAAAATACTAACGGATTACCCCCCTTAGGGCTTAGGCATCAGTTTTTATTTCATTTTTCGATCGTTTAATTTTCCACTTTTTGAGAAGCATGTGTACGCAGCTGCGTATTCTGCGTACAGGTAGCTACGCGCCTGGTACCGCGAATCAAAGACAAATTGCGACTGCATGATCGCGCTTAAAGTATACAGTTAGGTGAACGGACAGTGTCATGTTTGAAAATAGACTTTAAATTGTTACTTTTCTTCGATATCCTCTCCGCTACCACAATTTATTTGGGGGGGGGGCTAGTAGAAATTCATATGGACCCTATACTCCGTCCCTGAGACATTATTGACTTGCAGCACTGATAAAAACTCGATACATCCGGATGCTACACACCTGCCGAAAGCTCGACTAAAGGTCACCGGAAATGACGATGTGACAGTGACACTTGCGCGAATAACTTTTTTTGTAGCTTGGTAGGCCTAATTTTGGGCCCCTTTAGGGCATTGATCCCGGCCCTTTGTCTAACCTTATATTTCTTCTAACGAAAAATAAAAACTTTTTGGTGCTAAATGTTAATGCAATTACACAGAAAATCGTACCGCAATGGCGGGTATGACCAGTAATTTCAGTTTTGGAAAACCTACGACCAAAGCCCTCTTTAAAAGGGGCCAGACCCCCCTAAAAACATGTGCACGACCTTGGGCCCGTAATATCCATTAATCTGGGGTGCAAGTGTACATATGACAGTAAAATTTGGGCATTTAGTTCGTAAACTACGGAAGGCCGAAATGGCAATCCCGGCCAGTCTGCATTAGTACGCTATGGTAACGGAAAGGATATAGAGGACACAACTTTCTGCGGTAAATGGATATACATGTATTCCGAAAATCAGTCTGTGTATTCTGCATAATGTCAGGACCAGAGTCATAATAATTTCGGACTCTAATACTATCAGGAACATGTTTACAATAATTTTGGACTATAATACTATCAGGAACACGTTCACAATAATTTCGGACTATAATACTATCAGTAACATGTTCACAATAATTTCGGACTATAATACTATCAGTAACATGTTCACAATAATTTCGGACTATCAGGAACATGTTCACAATAATTTCGGACTATAATACTATCAGGAACATGTTCACAATAATTTCGGACTATAATACTATCAGGAACACGTTCACAATAATTTCAGACTATAATACTATCAGGAACACGTTCACAATAATTTCGGACTATAATACTATCAGGAACACGTTCACAATAAGTTCGGGCTATAATACTATCAGGAATATGTTCACAATAATTTTGGACTATAATACTATCAGGAACACGTTCACAATAATTTCGGGCTATAATACTATCAGGAACATGTTCACAATAATTTCGGACTATAATACTATCAGGAACACGTTCACAATAATTTCGGACTATAATACTATCAGGAACATGTTTACAATAATTTTGGACTATAATACTATCAGGAACACGTTCACAATAATTTCGGACTATAATACTATCAGGAACACGTTCACAATAAGTTCGGGCTATAATACTATCAGGAACATGTTCACAATAACTTCGGACTATAATACTATCAGGAACACATTCACAATAATTTCGGATTATAATACTATCAGGAACATGTTCACAATAATTTCGGCCTATATAACTGAACTAGATAATTCTTTAAGTTATACAGTAGCAACAGTAGCAGCTATAGAGAATACATCAGTGTCTATTGATCAAAGTGTTACTAACATTTAAAGGACCTGTGACATCTGGCTCCAAATATATTCCCATTTATTATAGCGTAAAGGGTCCACAATGTCTGATTTAGGTGGCATTTTCTGACGGATAATATGTAGCTCTAGACTCCTTTCATCTTAAGATAAACTTACCCATTTACTTACTTAGGCATGTTGTTTGATTGTGGAACAGAGGTCACCGTTTACAATTCTCCACCTCACCATGTACTCTGATAGCCTCTCAATGGTACTGTTTTAACAAAGCACTTACAGGTTCTTAAATAGTAGTCATGTGACCACACTAGTACGTAATTATGATACGTCACAGAAAGATACAGAAAGTCGAAAGGAAAAGCACCAAATCTGCGTTCTCGCCTTGTTCATTGTATTGTCTGTCAAGGGATGGGTACATGGCATATTGCTTGTTTATTTAATATATAGTTAAAATAACCTTAACGCGTATTTGGTATGCTGTCACAATTGACATATGATAGAATTACCAAACCTTACGTCTAACTTTAAAATCCTTATATTTATTTGACAACTACAAATTGTAGTAAAATGATCTGCAACATTAACAATGATTCAGTTTATGGACACCTTAGTATTTCCATATAATTTATCAAAAGTTATCAAAACTGATTGTTCGTTATTTTGACCGGGGCCACTTATATGCAGATCTATCAAATACACTGTTCTGTTGTTTTTTGTGCCTCTCTTGCTATGTTGTTTCCATGGAGTGCATTCCCTGTCCGATTTGTTACATGTATTATCTTTTAACATTTATCACATAACCTGCGGTCCAGGAGTGCCGTAAAGCCGTGCCGTAAATATCGTTCGGCACTCCCAGACTGTGCAATAAATATTCAAATTAGCTTGACGTGACGTTAGCCAATCCATGCATTGATCCGTCAATGTCATCAGGATAAAATCAACGTCGCCATGACGTCGTGCTCATTGTACCGCTGAATGTTGGCTGAAACATATGCAGCGTACATTATCCTTTTGAACAATAATGTGCATTTTTAAGGTTATGTGATAAATAGAATCTTACATTCGTGCTCATTACATACGAGTTTTATTAAACTCGTCGACAAAAACAATATGACACTCGGCAAAGCCTCGTGTCATATCATTTTGTCTACTCGTTTAATAAAACTCGTATGTAATGAGCACTCATGCAAGATCCTCTATTTCCAACACAGTTAAATTCCTTGTGCTCAAGTGCTAGAGTCTAGCATGTTTTGACAATAAGAAATAATATACTAGTAAAGTGAGAAACACCATATTTAAAGACTCGTTTTATGATTTCCATGGCTCCCCTACATTACCATTCCCTCTGGCCAGGCATACTAATGGACAATGAAATTGACATCAATATAAATAACACGGTGTTACAGAACTATACAAATTGATCATGTGTTATCAAATATTGATAAAGGAATCGAATTGAAATTGACATCAATATAAATAACACGGTGTTACAGAACTATACCAATTGATCATGTGTTATCAAATATTGATGAAGGTTTCGAATTAACGCTTGTGATGGACATAAAACAGGTTTCATGTGCTCAATATGTCTAGTATATGGATGATGGTCAGCAATATCACACATGTCTGGTCCATAGATTGTGTGCACGGTTCATATAATTTTATGTGTTACTATACATAGCCTTCTTTTCGATATATTGTTATGGCCACTGTCGTGTTTAAAATTAAATTTTGAGTGTTGTCATTGTGATTGGTATTTGTTTGCTAGTTTACTCCGGTCATGTTGGACTGTCTGATACCTGTAGGATTTGTAATTCGGGCTGTTGGTCACTGTACCTTAGCGTTGTTTCATGTTTGTTGCGATGGCTTTCTTTTTGACATGTGAGTAATCGCAGCATTTATATAACTTTATATCTGATAATAACTTTTTTCTACTCGATGGTTCTAAAGGTTGTTCGGCAAATAGGAGCACGGACGTCTATATACAAGAACACTGAATTTGTTTCTTAAAGAATGCAATCTATTTAACTATTATGGAAGTTTATATAATCAATCAAATCTGATGTTTACATACATAACTGTTTCAAGTGTATGTTTTTGATACAATTGAAGATGAAGTATAGGTATAATTTCAACTTGGGTAGCTAAACGAGGGGATTTACTGTATAAACTATATGGTTAAAGTACATAAACATGCATAACCTAGAAATACACCTATAGTTATATGTGTTATGTGTTAATGTATACAAACCGGACATTCTTCTTTTTTGTTTTTTTTTACGACCAAATGACATTTTGTTGTAGCTAAATCCATGGGATCGAGGCTGACAAATGGAAATGAGCTTACAGCGAACATCACATCTATTTACCTTACACGAAACACGCTTTTAGATTCGAACTATTATGTTGTTATTTTAGCATTTTCACATAATCTATCATCAGATGTCAATGTTTACCGAGTTTCTTTGTTGATGGATGTGTTTATAAAGACATGTTCGTAGTAATGATAGATTAAAACGATGTTCGTACAACGCCTGTGATGTTGTTGTTTGTTAGAAATTGCGCTGTCTGTATAGCACCATATCAATAACGAGTCCCCGGAATTTCTCATTCATTGAATATAGTTGGTAGGACTGTTGTATTCTATACAGTCCTACATTACCAAATATTGTACAAGATTATATCTTCGTGATTGACAACAAAGTTAATTCGTTTATTTCTTGACTTCAATTTATTACTAGATTCTCTGTAGTCAACCAAGTTACTTGATTTTCTTAGCTTTAGATCGGATTGAATGCTAAGTCAGCTCTTTAGATTAAACTCCTTGATTGGCATTGCCGCTTATATTGTCTTCAGGATAGAAGGGGAATACATTATGGGAACACTGTGGTGTAAATTCACTAGTAATATTCCGTCTACGAAATACAAGCTTGGATCACCATTTTCTTAATATCAAATACATTTGAAAACAAACACACAAACAAAATATCATGTCAGATCTTGTATGAGGACCACAAGCAATAATCTGATTTTGAAAAAGAAATAACATGTCAGATCTAAGTTGAACACCACAATAAGTCAACTGTCTTGACCTGCCCGATCTTTCATTATCTTTAAAGGTGCTGCCTCACAGATTGGGCTTAATTTTTTGTATATCGTGATTTTCCAACCTAATCAAGTATTGATGTAATAGAAAGCCACTGGTGGTTGCTTTATGAAAGATTTGGTCCAAATAAGCAATTTTAACCACTCTCGATATCGGCCACTTATTATTTTTTTCTCGAAAAAAGCGCTAATTTTCGTTCCAGCATGCTTTGTGAATAATGTAATTCACACGTGATCGAACTGTAACATCTACAAACTACAGTGTAAACATCAGTGAGGTATTTGCTTCGTTTTTCGATTGAATTTCGTTTTCATCAAATGCGAACAAATTTCTGGCAATTTAAGTAATAGTAGTGTTAATTCTATAGGGTATTAATACCCTATAGAATTTTTTATGTAAAAATACTAAATAAATACAAAATGCCGAAGTTTCTCAAGTTATTTTAGATGTCAGTGTGGTTGTGTATGCGATATACAGGCAACTATACCAAAATAACGCGAATATTTGACAATTTTTGCAATACACCAATATGTGAGGCAGTCCCTTTAAGCTTGTTGCTATGTCTTTTTGTGCTATGTCTCCTTTCTTTGTATTGCTGTCGTAATTGCCGATGAAACACTGGAAACAGTCGTTCATGTCCCGGAAACAGTCGATCATTTTCCGGATATAGTCGTCTGTCGTTGTAAGTAACGACTTATAACTATTTCGGCCAATTACAAAGCGGAAACCTCGACGAACACTTCTGAGACTAAATTGGCCGTCAAGAATTTAAAATTTCGTCTGCAAAGAGGGAACTTGGTGAAATAATGGCCAATGTTAAGTGGTTTTAGCGATAAATTTGTGACGCACGAATTCATTTTATTGCTTAACAGCCTCTACTAGGGAAAATAAATGAGTTTTCAATATGTTTTTAAGGCTGGAAATAAGTGTTTATGCAGGGCAGAGTAATAGACATCATGTATATGTGTGTGTGTCCATATAGTGCTACTGCAAATATTATATAATGTTTGTTTGTCGTCATCCGGTTCTAGGCAGTTTGTAACATTGACATTGTAACTACAGGAAACCGTATCATTGATAGAGTAAAAAAGTAAAAAACAATTTTTATGAAATTAATGTTATCTTAGAAAGGTGTAATTGTACTAAAGTGGTCAGATTTTCATGGTATCAACAATCAAGAATTGGCTTTCGCTATCTTCATAAAGTAATTTCATTCATAGACAACATCGTTAAAACTACATGCATGCAAAGTCCCATCGCAATTGATCAACTAGTTAAAATGTTTTACCATGAAATGTATACCACGGTGTCCAGTCGGGTCGAGTCAATCACTGAGGTGCATGCAATAGAAACGACAATGCTATTCTACACAAGGTAAACAAGAAAAAAAGAAAGTGAGTTCACGCCCTATGGGTTTATTTCTTATTTGTGGACGGATTTTTTTAAATCTTGATATAAAATTAAAGACGAAGCTCTCTAGTTCCTGATTATGTAAATAAATTTAAAATAACATCAGTATTAATGAAATGTTTATCAAAAACAAACTCCACCTCAGTGACTATGTGATCAATTTCCTATGTTATGAACCTTTCTAAGATATTATAAATTTTATAAAAACAATAATTTGTTGTTTTTTCTCTATCAATGATACAGCTACCTGTGATTGTAACAGAACTTATCATTAATTACACCAGTTTGCTTCGTCTGGGTCCGATTGTTTTAAAATATGATTATGTATGTAACGTGCACAGATGTCTGGAAAACTGTAATATAATATCTTAAACAACAACTATAAAAAAAATTTTTGGTGGGGGGGGTTACTTGTTATTCAATTTTCATATACACATAGATACATCAAAAACAGTACAATGCACACAACAACAACACCAATTAACACAAGATAAGTAATATTTGTTTGATTGAATTGTCATGTGGTTATTAGTATGTGTACTGAATTGTTTTTGTGTGGCGTAACGCCACACAATGATATTACCACTTTTCAGCTTACGACCAATTTAACGCATTAGGCCTCGGCAAATAAATAGTTCTATGATTTGAACAATATTACAAGCATGCAACACAGGTTACACGTATCATTGGACCTAATTTGTTTACATTACCAACATTTACTTATATTAAGACCAACAATTATATCAGACTTTTATTTTTAGAGGATATTTATAGCAAATCATTCCGCAACGGACTATATTTCTACTACCAAAGAATGTTCTCACTGGTGGCGGGAATCTAAAATAGTTCCCACGGTTTTCAATCGTATACTGTAACGTTTGTAAATCACTCCGCCGCTGCGAATTGCAGACGATGACCTCATTATGTTGTATACAAACATTGATGCTATATATAGCTGGTGGGGGGAACTGAAATAGTTCTACGTACATATCGATCGGCCGATTAACAATGTTACCGCGGTAAGCGTTAAACGCACTAGTCAATTTCTACCCTGCTTTATATAAGACCTCATAATTTTCGTATCTATTATCCGATTTTGAATATTTAAAGCTTGTAATGAAGCAGAGATATATGTCTATCTGTTATACAACATTCAACACGTTACCCTAATTATTAAATCCACGGCGACGAGTAAGAATCCGTTCCGCGTAAAAGTAAGTTTAAAATATCCCGTTTTATACCAAATAAAAATTCAATCAACGGTCGAAAATCATCAATTATTAATTTAATATTCAATCGATTTTGTTCATTAAAGCTTGTTTTAAAAGCTAATACTTTAAGGTTTTATAAAATGTAAAACTTGTTTTTAAAGCATTAATCGGCCGATCGATATTTGTGAGCGACACCATGTTTACTCCTTTTACATACGTTAATATAGAGTGTCATATACATTTAATTAACATGCGGGGTCATACGGAGAATAAACAGTCACTTATCTTGACACTGGTCGAATTCTCCAAGTCGTTAAAAATGGTATTTGTAAATATCCCTTCATTGATGCTCAGCATAGTTACTTAAGTAAGTTCCAGGTAACTGCTGGTTCTCTTGGTGTCTTTAGCAGCACAAATGTTTGAATAAGGGTGGGCTTATCAGAACTGTGACATAAAATTATGATACAACCTGGATTCGATATTGGATTAATGGCATCAGTACGCCACATAGCAGTACTTTCAGTGCTTTGATTTAAAGAGGATGGTTTGATCTTTGATCAAAAGAGAAAAAGAAGAAAGGAAAAAAAAGAAAAACGATAAGGGGGATAGAAGAAACAAGGAGTTAGAAAGAAAAAGAAAATGATCTTGTGAGCCTTTAAACCAATTTATTTTTTCACTTTTGTTTTGTGTTGCGTTATCACGCTAGGCATTAAATCTATTTGGTTTCGAATATTTCTAGTTTATCTTTGTGTATTGGAATGATTTTTTCGATGGATATATGTCTTGCGAGGTAATGTTTGAATGGTTCTATGTTAGGAATTGTTTTATTGTATTTAGAAGAGCTGATGTAGTATTTTGCTAGTATTAAAATAAAGTTGGTTAATATGTTTTTTATTTTGCTGTCCTTTTCGTTTTCCATTCCTAGTGTTATTGTTCTGTAGTTCATTAAATTAACATAAATGTTTTTACTATTCAAATAGTCTTGTACGTTAAGCCAAAAATGTTGGATGGATTGGCATTCCCAAAAGAGATGTCTTTGTGTTTCTGTGTACATCAAACAGAAGTCACACAATCTGGAACTTGTTATTTTGCATTTATAAAGATAATCGTTATTTGGTGTTAATTTCATTAAAAATTTATATTGATATCCTCTTAGTTTGGTATCTATGGTGCAGTTTAATGGTGTTGTAAGTATATTTTTCCATGAGATCGTTTTTTCAGGAAATTCATCTTCCTATTTTTTAATGCTTTCGCATTAATCTTTTTTGTTTTAATTTGTTTTTCATACAATATTTTATTTCCAGTTTTACTAAGTTTTATTTGTCTAATAGATATTCGGATTGTACAGATGGTAGGTGTTCCTCGTCTGTTAATTGTTTTCTCAAAGTTTTGTTTATAGACTTAATCAGTGACAAGTAATCGAGGAAATCGCCGTTTTCAATGCCGTATTTGTATTGTATTTGTTCGAAGGTTAGGAAATCCTTTATTTGGAAGTCGTATATTTGATCTATGTATATGATGTCTTTCTCTAACCATTTTTTGTATAAAAATAGGTTACCGTTTGTATAATAATTTCATTAAAATAATTTAAAAAGATGGGTAAAAATCGGACAGGGAAGGCGGTACTCTACTGAAACACCGAGTACAAAAAAACATAAAAACAACACAGATATTCTGGGTTTTGTTCTGTAGGAGTTTTGGTAGACGTTCTCTACACTGTAATACATGTTCTCGTATAATTAATCACAAGTCATGGATTTTAAAAATCGTGTTTATTTCCAGCTTTCTACGAAACTACTGCGGTGATTTATCACAACTGCTGAAGTGTATTTATCATGGTATTAAGTGATCTATATCGACAATTGTTCTAGTTTGACTTCTTGGGAGTCTTAATTAGAAATTGTAAATGTGCTGACAAGGTTTGCAAGCTCTGGGGAAAAAAACATGATCTGAATGAGTTTCCATGAACTGTAAGCGATGGATAAAGAGAGAAACGGTAAACAAATGTACAATGCTTAGTACGCTCATTTGTATTACACATTCCTGTTGAGACTATCAAATGAAATTACGATCGGCAGAATTGCAGTCAAAGAATACGAGTGTGCTGGCAGGATAGGTTGGCAATGAAGAATGTTTGAAAGCAGACAGAATATGCACACGCGAAAAGAAAGTCCAGGAAAAGGAGAGTAGTTTTGACTCATTTCATTTAATTTTGCCTAACAGGTTAAACATGTGCTAGGATTGCGCTCTGTGTGTGCCCAAATTACTGACGTCAGAACAGACACAACGTCGCTTCAAACTAGTTACCGGCTTGCCTAAGCGCTTTATTGTGAAGGGCAAAACGTTCTATCCATAATTTTAACTTTGGATGAGACGTATATATGTTCATACGTTCATACCAACCAGAAATGAGACGACAGTTACCTAGAGATTTATAATCCTGATCGCAATGAGTAGGCCGCGGTCATGCAGTTAAGAGTGTATGTGCGAAGTTGCCTAGCAACGCGAATAGAAGGTATGTCGAAATGATGAAGGTCAGTCATGGAATATAGATATTTTATTTCGAAAATAAGGCAATATGCCCATGATTTCACATATATAAGTACATGATTATTAACACAAATATACACATTATAATATGAACAAAACATGCATGTATACATATTATTATTTTCGATTCCGGTACCAAGTATATGCGGAGTAAGTGGAAATTATCGACAATAATGAGTTAGCCTATATTCCAACATCACTGTAACTTTAAATATAGTTGTTCGCATGACATTAATCATGCTACTGTGTAGTCTTAAAAAGTTTGAAGTACGTAATTTATAGTGTATATGTAGAAGGATACTTTGACTGATTATGTCCATGTTTGAATGATTAATATTGTATATAAAAGGTTATGTGTTAGTTTGTATTCTATATTGAATGACCCTCATAAAGAAGCATGTATAAAATATCTAATGCATGTTTATAAATATCTTGAAGGATAACTGTGTTCGTACGTATCCTGTTTACGACTTAATAACACACATTACAAACATTTAGTGGTATTTAACCTACTTATAAGTCATTTTATAAAGGCATCATATAAATAATGTGACCTAAAAATGTTAGAAAAATATTTATTCATGTTGGTCATGGCATTTCATGCACTTATCTTATTATTCGGACATTTTGTAAGAAAAATTAGTCTTGAATACTCTGATTTCTATAATCGGAATGTGTTTGATAGTTATCGTTATGATGTCAAAGATTACCGGAGACTTTACTGTCAAATTAACTCATCTAAATGCCTGATTACTGGATTGGTGCATTCCGTTGTTGAAAAAGCGATGAATAACACCATGCTCATACTTTCTTGATAGAAGTTCCATATTGCGGTAGTAGAAGCTCCATAGAGCGCACGACAATTAGACGTGCAATGTAGTGAAAGTAGAGGTCCCAAGTAATGAAGATAAAAGTTCCATTTAACGAAAGGCAGATATCCCATGTAGCGAAAAGTAGCAACCCCATGCATGCAGCGAAAATAAGATTCCTATATAACCAAAAATGGAAGTCGCTTTATTATAGCGCTGCGCTACAGTCCACTTGTGTTGACTAGCCAGTCAATGTAATGTCATCGGGACCTCAGTGATGTAAACTATTTCATATTAAGTAAAAAAAGACCCATACAAGGAAAGTACTGACAGACGTTCCTTTAGCCAGATCATTGTTTAAATTAAAGTCAGTGTAATATAGTATAGTCAGACTTGTTTAGGTTAGACTGGTTCTCTATCATATGTGTAAACGAGACATAAATGACAGATAAGCCCTAAAAGAGTGATTGTTTATCATGTGATATTTGTAAATCAGTCTATGATAGGGGAGAGTGTAACCAGTCTATACAGACATTATATATCAATGTCACACACTTGAGATACCAGTCTGCTATGGTTTAGGGAAAATTGTTGTTTATGTTGCTGGTTTATATCGTAACTTTTATTCCATCACAACGCACTCCTTGAGGCCCACATGAAAGATTGTGAAACTAAACGTGTAGCCTCGTTAAATAAAGCATTTTCTTACTTGCTTACTTGCTTACTAGCTTGCTTGCTTGCTTACTTGCTTGCTTGCTTGCTTACTTGCTTGCTTACTTGCTTGCTTGCTTGCTTGCTAGCTTGCTAGCTTGCTTGCTTGCTTGCTTGCCTGCTTGCCTGCTTGCCTGCTTGCCTGCTTGCCTGCTTGCTTGCTTGCTTACTTGCTTACTTGCTTACTTACTTACTTACTCACTTATTCGACTGAGTGCTGCCTTCCCTGATCGATTTTTTATTATCTTTTTTGGAAAACTGGCATTAAAATGAAAATCCTTGAACTTTCTTCAGACGTGACGTAAATATATGTAATCACTTGTCTTGGTTATTGACTTTAGATATTTTATAAATTAGTAAGTGATCGAAGTACCAAATAAACTCAGATATGACGTAATATAGACACTTATTTATGCTTATCAATTGACGAAATATACTCAATAGAGATATATTCAATGGACAATACAATGAATACATCGTCTGTCATAAATATATCTCACTCGACTGACGTATATAACAGATACAAACATCTCTCAGCAAGAGACCAATGTGTCTATCATAACTTGCTATACTGTATAAAAAGGTTCTGTATCGTCAAAGAATGGTACATACAAGAGACACGTCAAAGATTTTCACTCGCATTGATTCTAAGAATAACATTGTCAGTTTTATGGAAAGATTCTGCATCGTCAAAGAATGGTATATAAAAGAGACACGTCAAATATTTCCACTCGCATTGATTTCTTAGAATAGCATTGTCAGTTTTATAAGAAAGTTAATTGTGTATGATTTTATCATATAGTCACGCGGTCGAGCCGTCACGTCATCTAGACATTTATACATGAGATCGAGAAATTGTTAAGTACAGGGTGTCCAAAAAAGGAAAGTTTACAGTTTCAGTGTCTATTTATCAAATCCCTACATTCTGTTATCGCATAGAATATGTCCGTATGTATAGACAAAATATCTACACATGTGCAAATTCTTTTTGCGATAGCAGAATAAAGAAGTGAGATAGAGAATATGTCATAGTGTTTGTTAGCAATAAAAGGTTTTCATTTCCTGCTAGTTGATACCACAGGTAACTGTATCATAAATAAAGAGTAAATCCTACGATAACATAAATTTTGTAAAAGAAATTTTTTATCAATGATACAGTTACCTGTGGTTGATACTGGAACTTCAACAAAGTCAACATCTCGGAAGTTCATCGTGACGTCACGTTAGTTTGACTGACTGAGGCGGCAGACTGTTTTGTGTCGCTGTGTATTTGTCATTGTGTCGTGTACGTTTGGTATGTGATGGTTCATTTAGTGTGTTTCTGTTTGTGAATATCGTGTTCTGCTTACATACCCCGGCATCGTCTGGTGCGGAAGGTAAATAGTTATTGTCCAGACTGGCGGTCCATCCGTCTGTTCCATCAAAACTTTCAAATTCTTGAAACTCAAACTTTTCAAAATCCATCAAGGTATTGTTTTCGAACTTGGCATACTTGTTTAGCATTACCTTACAGTATCAACGCGATGTAACACTATCCAACATTTCAACAGAAGTATGGCCCCTTGATTGATTTATAGCTAAAGTTATGGACAAGGCTTCCACCAGGGTATTAACGTTTACTGAACGCAGTGTAGTTCTGATGAGTGGTGTCTTGCCTGTCCAAGTTGTCATAATATTTGTATCTTCTTGTTAAATATACCCCAGATATGGATGGAATCACATAATATAGCAGTAATTTCTGTTCTGTAAAATAGGTTACTGGATTAGAGGACGTTTTTCTCTTCTTTAAACTTAGTGTTATATATTATAGTAGAGCGAAATTGGTATTTAATTCATGACAATTAGAGTTAAGTGTTAAGGAGATATAATTAGGTAAGACTGATAATTGTTATTTGTCTCGACAGTTAACTAGCATACCGTGTCTTGTTGGTGACTATACCTCATTTATTTGCTACATATTTACCTCTAGGCCTGCTAATTAGTGTAGGTTTTATGTTGGTATAGTAAAACGAAGAGTATTGATCAATTAAAAGTTTAACTAAGTAAACAAGTTCAAAGATAGTAAACAATCAGACAGGAAGTGTAGAACTCAACTGAAACACCTGAGCACAGATAACATAAAACCAATACATATTAAAAAGTCGACTGAACGAGAAAATGAACTTTACCGCTGAAAGTCCAAGTTTCAGCTGTGGAAAAGACGATTGTCCAACTCCCCGGTATTATAAAAAGCTGAAAGACCTAGTTTCAGCTATAAAAAAGCTGATTGAACACCAGATATTAAAAGCTGAATGACCCAATTTCAGCTATAAAAAACTGAATGACCTAGTTTCAGCTATAAAAAGCTGAATGACCTAGTTTCAGCTATAAAAAGCTGAACGACTTAGTTTCAGCTATAAAAAGCTGAACGACCTAGTTTCAGCTGTAAAAAAGCTGAATGCCCTAGTTTCAGCTATAAAAAGCTGAATGACCTAGTTTCAGCTATAAAAAGCTGAACAACCTACTTTCAGCTATAAAAAGCTGAATAAACGTCATATACCATGGCTTAAGCAGCAACAATACATTCATTACACTGGCTGCTGGTTTCTTACAATTGGGGCAACATTGATTCATCACAGTGAAAATGTCAAGAATAAATTACTGCATTGACTACGATGGTACTGGAGCCCGTTGGTCACTGATAGCGCTACATAGCGCTGTGTTGTGCTACATACCGTGTTATTAAGATGGAAGCAGTCGTTTCAAAAATGTTATAATCTACAAACAAAGTTATTTCCTATTTACAACAGAACGTAAATTGTCCGTATTTTAAAAAGCGCTGCGATGATTAGGGTCGTACAAACTGACGGTGGACAGGCGAACAAACAAACAAACAAATACCGTAGATAGTTTGATGTAATGTTCATATTTCTAACAAGGCTTATAAGGGGAATTAAGAACACCAACAACAATACAATCATTACAATGAGTTGCAGGTTGCTGGTTCCTTACATTTGTGGAAAACATCAACGATTGATTCTTCACGTAGAAAATTTCAAGATAAAAAATGAGGAGATTATTTTTCCTTTTAACTTGTTAGTGAAGTGAAATTATTGATTTTACGTGACAAAATTCGCAATCAATTTAAACGTTCCCAAATGTAGACTACGTTTTTCCCAAGCCACTTGCATAATTTGAAGCGTGTTTACGAATAATCGCTCCAACCGGAGACGTTGAAAGTCGCTAATGTGAATGTATTTCCACAAGTTTACAATTAATTTGAATATATTTCCACAATTGGTCAATTCATTTGAATAAACAAGTCTTTTCTGGGCCTACAGAAGGAAATTAGTAGCAATTTGTAGAACGCTTAAACGTCAAAGATGGAGAAACCTTTATAATGCGTTATTCTAGTTTGTGTGCGTAGCAATTTTTAGAGTAAAATCACTCGTTTTCGCGACTATTAACTTTCACGGACTTTGTTTAAAATGTTGGCATTTTCATTGACGGGGTAAATTCGTGAGATTACTTAAGTCACCTATCCAATGGTGTACAGTCAGCCAATCAAAAAGTTTTATTTTACTCAAAATTAGTTATGAGATGGACTGAATAATTTTATACAGTTAGTGGTCATTTAATCTACTTGTCGAGTCTATTCAGAGTATTATTTAAGAAATAATGCCGTGTTTGACTATTTGAACTGTGGTTTACTCGAGCAGTGGATGGTTCGAACTATTTGAACTGTGGTTTACTCGAGCAGTGGATGGTTCGAACTATTTGAACCGTGGTTTACTCGAGCAGTGGATGGTTCGAACTATTTGAACTGTGGTTTACTCGAACAGTGAATGGTTCGAACTACTTGAACTGTGGTTTACTCGAGCACTGGATGGTTCGGACTATTTGAACCGTGGTTTACTCGAGCAGTGGATGGTTCGGACTATTTGAACTGTGGTTTACTCGAGCAGTGGATGGTTCGGACTATTTGAACTGTGGTTTACTCGAGCAGTGGATGGTTCGAACTATTTGAACTGTGGTTTGCTCGAGCAGTGGATGGTTCGAACTATTTGAACTGTGGTTTACTCGAGCAGTGGATGGTTCGGACTATTTGAACTGTGGTTTACTCGAGCACTGGATGGTTTGGACTATTTGAACTGTGGTTTACTCGAGCACTGGATGGTTCGGACTATTTGAACTGTGGTTTACTCGAGCAGTGGATGGTTCGGACTATTTGAACTGTGGTTTACTCGAGCACTGGATGGTTCGGACTATTTGAACTGTGGTTTACTCGAGCAGTGGATGGTTCGGACTATTTGAACTGTGGTTTACTCGAGCACTGGATGGTTCGGACTATTTGAACTGTGGTTTACTCGAGCAGTGGATGGTTCGAACTATTTGAACTGTGGTTTGCTCGAGCAGTGGATGGTTCGAATTCATCACGTAAACTTGATTACATATTTTTGTGGGTATTTAATTTAGTTGATTTTGAAAATAATGCATGTTCGTGGCCTTGTACGTACGTGTATTACAAAACATGAAAGGATACACGAATTTACGAGGCCACGAACATGCATTCTTTTCAAAATCAACTAAATTTAATACCCACAAAAATATGTAATCAAGTTTACACGATAAACCCATGTTCGATATTTTGGCGGTCGATTAATCTTGGTGATTAGATTTCTTGGTGTTCAACAACGAAATCAACGAAAACCCAACTCCCTGGAATGATAAGGATTTTACAGTATTATATATTTGATATTTCCAGGAGTCTAGAACCGACCTAGCAACAGAAGAATCAGAAGAGGTGTCGACCATCGAACAAGCACAGGATGTATACCCTAAAATACAGAGAACTCAACCAGACTTTATCATACTCCATTACAGGTAAAAAATATTGTTCTATTTGTTTCACAAATTCTTTAGCCATGCGCACGTTGCCTAACTAAGGCGCTACCGAGCGCTTTTTGACAGCGCTTTACTACGTCTAGGCAACGGGTCGCGGCTACCAACGAGCAGTGTTCGTTGATAGCATGCCATTTCTAAGCACTTTGCTAGGCGAGCCCTACCGAGCGCTTTCTTAAGCAACAGACCGCCTCGGTCGCGCTCGGTAGCGGTTAGTACTCTACACTGCTGTATTCACATTTTTCAGTCCGTTTAAAGCGGTGTGGGATTGGGTTGTGTTGATTCTAGTACTCTACACTGCTGTATTCACATTTTTCAGTCCGTTTAAAGCGGTATGTGATTGGGTTGTGTTGATTCTAGTACTCTACACTGCTGTATTCACATTTTTCAGTCCGTTTAAAGCGGTATGGGATTGGGTTGTGTTGATTCTAGTACTCTACACTGCTGTATTCACATTTTTCAGTCCGTTTAAAGCGGTGTGGGATTGGGTTGTGTTGATTCTAGTACTCTACACTGCTGTATTCACATTTTTCAGTCCGTTTAAAGCGGTATGGGATTGGGTTGTGTTGATTCTGGTACTCTACACTGCTGTATTCACACCTTACCAAACAGCCTTCCTATTGAACGAAGACGAGACGACCATGAGGCTGAACCGTGATGCTTCCACGCGCACACAAAGCACGGACACAACACGTGCCAACCCACTTGTGATTATCGACCTGATTGTTGATCTAATGTTTATATTGGATATATTTATAAATTTTCGGACTACATATTTATATAATGGCGAGGTTGTAATGGAACAGAAGAAGATTGCCATTAATTATGTGAAAGGTTGGTTCGTAATTGACACCATTGCTGCAATACCATTCGATCTGCTGTTGTTTGGATCAGGGACCACTGACGTAAGTAGCAGGTTGTACATGTATAAGGGGGTAGGAGGTCATATAATTAGCTAATGTTCAGGTTCCGACAGGCCGCAAGCAGTCCAACCCAAAACTCCATGAACGTTTTCTTAGACCACCTATATATACATATCGATAGTCCAACCTATATCTTTAAAACAGCGTGGGTTTCCAGGATAACTTCAACCACGAAATCAAATCCCTGTCTTTTTTCTACAAATATAAAATCCAGGCGTTTTTGCCCCCAGCAGTTAGTGATCGATATTCTTACATAAGATTGGTAACTATTTGTCAACAACAATATCCTTATTCTCTCATCTTAAGTGTACTCATTCATGTGAAGAAATGATATATACCTTTTATTGGCAAAATGTGCTACGTGTTTTTCAAAAGTTTGATTGATATTTTAAAGCAACTCGTTTGTTTCGCGATAAGATTTTTTTTTCAACAAAAATCTGATGATATATTCAAAACGTACATTATTCTCTTCAGGGACTTCTCTGATACTGAACAAAAACCTTCCAGAATTACATTAATGTGATTTTCACGGTGACACTGTTTTATTAGCGCGACGTGATAATTTCAAATTTGACTTGGCTTTGTCGTAACTAATAAGACAAATTAGTTTCACGATTTAGTTCAGCATATTTCGGCTAAAATAAGCCTTAGATTCAATATCCGTCCGCGAGAATGTGTATAAAATAGTTCCGAGTCTCCTAATACCAGGATATAAGAACTACTTTAATTGAAAGACGTTCGTAGAATGTCTTGATTACGCGGTAAAACAGGATAGATGGGAGTTAGTTATCGGGAATTCCTCAAAATGTCACCAATTTCCGCGACTATAAGCCGATTGTTTTTTTAAAAAAAGATCTCAGCAACAATCAAGACTCCGAGTACAGTCAAATTGACTTAGATCAACCAATCTATGATGGAACAGACGCTCTTCATTAGCTACAGAGATCCAATTTAGCAGGAAATGACAACAACTTAAGACCGTCTGCGAAGGAATTACAGCGCGCAATAATGGGACACTGGCCGATAAGATCGTCTATAATGCGACGATATATTAAGATGTAGTTTATGCGGGGACTTTCTTTAATCAACTGAACCCGACTAATAATGTTTAATGTATCAGAACCGCGAAAAACATTTGTTGCCACTTAAACAGTTTACAAACTTTTATATACTACCTAATATAATCATGTTTAGTACAAGTTTCGTTACCGTCGACACGTTCGTTTTTCTGAAATTTCTTTCAGAGTTTCACCATAAATGCTCTCAAGACTTTCAATTGTAAGTGAATTATTGCAAAACACGATATCACAAAGTTTGCATACATCTAAAGGCAATTAAATTTTAGATGAAAAAAGACAAAAACTATAAGTTCTTCAGTCCTATTCAATTTAGCGGGCGTAATTAAAATTCTTTGATAATGTTGTGGATCAATCTAGTATGAGTCTTATCATAGGTCATTCGGAACACCTCGTACAAGTCTGTAGAATCATATTTTATCTGGCGACGTCAGAAGCGATAAATGCCGAACGGACCGTTCCGATTGATAATAGGTTAATCTAGTATGAGTCGTATACTAATAGGTTATAGCTTCACGATATAGTGCAGATAGTTTAACGTGATCTCATTCTTCTATTAGCATAATTTAACAGCTGATATATTGTCTATATTCATAAGCGGGAAGTTACACGAAAGCGCTCGAGTTTTAAATAGCCATCGACATTATACACAATATAAGGCTCTTAAACAGTTCATACACTATATATCATAAAGGATGCTTTATTAAATAGAGCCTAATGAGAGCATATCAAACATAAAATAAACGTTTAAATGGAACCAAAGCGCCAAAGAGTCAAGCAAGTTTGACACACGCCCATAACCATTTTATTTCAGATGTACGGATGTGTCTCAATGGCAAGGTACTGTGTTCATGTATATCTCTTCCACCAAATTCCCGCTCTGCACAGCGTACGCTGTACATGAATATTTCCATTTGTCCGCAGTGTCTGATTCTGGAACAGACACCCATTGCGTATAAACCTAATCGCTGTACGACTTTGTGATTTACCATACAATTCAACTTGTATGACTTATTGTGAGCAAAGGCATCATTGAATTTCGGTCACTGTATGATTTATTGGGAGACTATACAATTCAACGTGTATGACTTATTGCGATAACCGGAAGTTGACACGTTTATACACTGTGATACCGGTAATTATACGTGTATAATTATATTCCTGTATACCTAACTGTGTTATCTTCTGTTTCAGACAATGACTATAGCCGGCATCCTGAAGATAGCCAGGTTGCTTCGACTGTTGAGGGTTATAAGACGTATAGAACAATTTGCCGAATATGGAGCCGCCGTTCTATTGTTGTTAATGGTTACGTTTTCCCTGGTCGGTCATTGGCTGGCCTGTATATTCTATGCAATTGCGTACTGGGAGAGGCTTCATCTTCATGAGCACATTGGTTGGCTGGACGCGTTAGCCAATCATATCAACGAACCGTATATTGTTAATGTGACCAATAGCGGACCTTCTATTAAAACCAAGTACATTACGTCACTATATTTTACATTTACGTCATTGACAAGTATTGGGTTTGGAAATGTTTCGCCGAATACAAACGCTGAGAAGATCTTCTCCATCTTTGCCATGATGCTAGGATGTAAGTTTACTATTAATTAGAATATAACCTACATTATGAGCCAATGAAAACGCCGAATTTTGGCGGTAAAATGAAAATTTAATCATTAAAATTTTCTCTTAACAGAGTTGACGTCATGCGTTTGCGCTACTTTCTATCGGCCAATCATTAAAATTTACTTAATATGTTCTAACTATATAACTTGTGTTCGAGTACAATGTCGCCCAGCACTTTGATTAATTCTTATAATTATAATCTCGTGTTTGTTTTAAATGTATAGGCCAATACAAACACCGAAACTTTGCCTTGGTGCTTTGATGTAAGTTTACCATTTGCAGGAGTAAAATGCCATCCAGCGCTATGATTTGTGCTATAATCTTGTGATGTTTAACGTTTCCTCGAATACAAACGCCGGGACGTTGCATTGAAGCTTTGGTCTAAGTTTAACGAGTAAAATATCATTCAGCAATTTGATTAATTTCTTACATTTTTGTGATTTTTTAATGTTTCGTCGAATACAAACACCGGGACGTTGCCTTGGTGCTTGGGTGAAAGTTTACCATTTGTACGAGTAAAATGACACCCAGCACTTTAATCAATTATTGTAGTTTAGTAATTAAGTTTACTATTATTTTGTCTAATGCAAACTCTGTATCGAATTTATTTGACGTAGATTGCGAGCATGCCTATATTAAACACAAGAAGTCAACGACAGTTATGGCAGCTTTGCTCCGAAATTAATTCAGTTAATCATAGAATTAGAGCCACGAAAGACCGACATTGGCCTATTGTTAAATTTGTCTGAAAACGATAATGTAATGATGCCAGCTGACAAGGTTTTATTACAAAAACAGAATGTGTGTTGAAGCTGTTGTATGTCAACGAAGAGATTTTTTTCTAAATATTGACAAAATGCATTTTTCTCAAGGTAATTGGACTAGTTTGTTTTCATCTCTGCAGAATGATCATGAAAAAAATGTTCTTTTTACAAAATTAGTATTTAGTTTTCGTTACCATGGTAACTGAGTTGAAAAACAATATTTAAAAAAAACTTTAATGCTTCGCTTTCAAATACAAGTTCTCTAAGGGACAAGTGGTGTGTTTAGAATCACACCTCGATTGTCCTCGTATGTTTGTGGTAATCGTGAAAGCTCGGCCGTTTGTCTCCGGTAAATGTACTATTATATGCTGTTTGTGGTTTGTTATGATGCTGTTTATACCGTTAAGTTGTAGATCTATTAAATGTCTTAAAATTTATACGGAATCAGCATACATCTATTTTTAGACGACAAAATAAAAGTTTGAATTTTATATGACGTCATCGTAGCCGTCCTAGTAAGACAACTTAATATAACATGACGTTTTCTTTTCGATTATATGTAAGAAAACAAACATTGTTTCCTTGATGTTTGTGATAAATCTAATTTTGTCTTTTATAAATGCATTTTCAATATGCCTTTCAACATACTGTATAGAATCTAACCGTGGCGTCATCCGTTGGTATGAAAAGTAATCTCAGGTGAACTTTTCATACCGTATGATTCTATCTACAGTTGACGTTCTTATCACGAACACTATACCTGCGGTGGTATTCAATATTAATCTTACTTGACTTAAGGATAAGAACAACCAATCAGATCTCACAATATTAAACTCTTGGTCAGTAACAGGTGATATGATTGGCTATCCTTATTCTCAAATTAAATAAGATTAATATTGAATACCACCCCTGTTCACATTATTGTATTTTGACATTTTTTCTATTTGTGGTAGCCCTGGTAACAGTTTTGACAAAAACTTGTATTTATTTTTCAGTTTTACTGAGTGCTGCTATCTTCGGTAACGACTCTTCTATCATGTTACGTGTATTTATATTTCAGTTTTACTGAGTGCTGCTATCTTCGGTAACGTCTTTTCTATCATGTTACGTGTATTTATATTTCAGCTTTACTGAGTGCTGCTATCTTCGGTAACGTCTCTTCTATCATGTTACGTGTATATCAAGGTTCAGACGAATATCACGAGAAAGTACAAAGCATTAAAGATTTTATCAACTTTCATCATCTGCCCAAAAATCTTGCCAATCGTCTACAAGAGTCATTCCAACATGCATGGTCGTATACCAACGGAATTGATATGAATTCCGTAAGTACTTTGAAGTACTTGATGTTGCTGATTTTTATTATGAATTCAATAAGTATCATGACGTCTTTGGTGCTGCTAAAGTTTCATTTATCACATAGCCTGTGATCCAGGAGTGCCGTAAAGCCGTGCCGTAAATATCGTTCGGCACTCCCAGACTGTGCAATAAATATTTAAATTAGCTTGACGTGACGTTCGCCAATCCATACATTGATCCGTCAATGACGTCATGCTAATATCAACGTCGCCATGACGTCGCGTTCATTGTACCGCTGAATTTTGGCTGAAACATACTGTATGCAGCGTACATCACCCTTTTGAACAATAATGAGCGTTTTCTAAGATTATGTGATAAATAGAATCTAACATTCGTGCTCATTACATACGAGTTTTATTAAACTCGTCGACAAAAACAATATGACACTCGGCAAAGCCTCGTGTCATACCATTTTATCCAATCGTTTAATAAAACTCGTATGTAATGAGCACTCATGCAAGATCCACTATTTAAGAAATAATTAATACGTAGCTGTGCTTTGTTGCGTAATAAAATACAGGCACGTGTTTGGGTGCGTAGTAATTAAATCACGCGTACGTAGCACGAGAGATTTAATGTGCGCATTCAAACGAGTGCCTATATTTTATAATATAACAAAGCACAGCTCCGACCTGGCTGACTATACAGTTATAATCCTTGTGGTGATGGTAACTGGTGAAGCTAGTATGTTTGAATATTGAAGTTGAAAAAGGACTTTATTTATTAAAGTCAAGAAATTGATACACATTATGAGTTCTTAAAATCATATACTAATCAAAAAGAGGCAATACAAAATAAAGCCTAAATACAGTATATGACGTGACACTCCTCATCCTAGCGCCTGGTCATAAGTCGATCGTTTACAATAATGCGAAATACAACTGTTTGTTTCCAAAATGATGGCCTAACACACACTATATAACATAATCGCCCTATCTACTGTCTACAAAATGTACCGAATGTCTGGCCATGCTGGTACAATATTTACTTGGTAAACAGTTTGGACGTTTGTATGTTACATAATTCCTTTGATTGTTTGTTCATTGGTTCGTTCTTACAATCATTAAAAATACAGCTACATCATCTTTAATTTATACTTCTCCTGCATTCATTCGAACAACTCTAGTGCTTTCGGTGCTTTGATTTCAAAAGCAGGGTGCCTTATATGGTTATATAAATTCATATTATCGTATATATCTAGTTATGCTTCAGGTATTGTGCAGTGTAATAATGGTATATCCCAATGTAAATTATTTTATGTTTTCTTTGCTCGACTGTTTTAGTTGAGTGTTGCCTTCCCTGTCAGATTATCTATTATCTGCGTATACTAGTTGGGTGATAAACTAATAGAATGTCTGCAATTTTAATGTCTTGCATAAGGCTGCTTTTTTAAAAGGATAGTACACTGCTTTTGTTGAGTGGTACTGTATGTGTAGTCCTTGTGATGTGTGATCGTCCTTGTGATGTGTGCTCGTCCTTGTGATGTGAGCTCAACCTAGTGATGTGTGCTCGTCCTTGTGATGTGTGCTCAACCTAGTGATGTGTGATCGTCCTTGTGATGTGAGCTCAACCTAGTGATGTGTGATCGTCCTTGTGATGTGAGCTTAACCTAGTGATGTGTGATCGTCCTTGTGATGTGAGCTCAACCTAGTGATGTGTGATCGTCGTTGTGATGTGTGATCGTCCTTGTGATGTGTGCTCGTCCTTGTGATGTGTGCTCGTCCTTGTGATGTGTGCTCAACCTAGTGATGTGTGATCGTCCTTGTGATGTGAGCTCAACCTAGTGATGTGTGATCGTCCTTGTGATGTGAGCTTAACCTAGTGATGTGTGATCGTCCTTGTGATGTGAGCTCAACCTAGTGATGTGTGATCGTCGTTGTGATGTGTGATCGTCCTTGTGATGTGTGCTCGTCCTTGTGATGTGTGCTCGTCCTTGTGATGTGAGCTCAACCTAGTGATGTGTGCTCGTCCTTGTGATGTGTGCTCAACCTAGTGATGTGTGATCGTCCTTGTGATGTGAGCTCAACCTAGTGATGTGTGATCGTCCTTGTGATGTGAGCTTAACCTAGTGATGTGTGATCGTCCTTGTGATGTGAGCTCAACCTAGTGATGTGTGATCGTCGTTGTGATGTGTGATCGTCCTTGTGATGTGTGCTCGTCCTTGTGATGTGTGCTCGTCCATGTGATGTGTGCTCGTCCGTGTGATGTGTGCTCGTCCTTGTGATGTGTGCTCGTCCTTGTGATGTGTGCTCGTCCTTGTGATGTGTGATCGTCCTTGTGATGTGAGCTTAACCTAGTGATGTGTGATCGTCCTTGTGATGTGTGATCGTCCTTGTGATGTGTGATCGTCCTTGTGATGTGAGCTCAACCTAGTGATGTGTGATCGTCGTTGTGATGTGTGATCGTCGTTGTGATGTGTGCTCGTCCTTGTGATGTGTGATCGTCGTGGTGATGTGTACTCGTCCTTGTGATGTGTGCTCGTCCTTGTGATGTGTGTTGTCCATGTGATACGTACTCGTCCTTGTGATGTGTGATCGTCCTTAAGATGTGTGCTCGTCCTTGTGGTGTGTGCTCGTTCTTGTTATGTGTGCTCGTCCTTGTGATGTGTTCTCGTCCTTGTGATGTGAGCTCGTTCTTGTGATGTGTGCTCGTCCTTGTGATGTGTGCCCGTCCTTGTGACGTGTGTTGTCCATATGATACGTACTCGTCCTTGTGATGTGTGCTCGTCCTTGTGATGTTTGCTCGTCCATGTGATGTGAGCTCAACCTAGTGATGTGTGCTCGTCCTTGTGACGTGTGCTCGTCCATGTGATGTGTGCTCGTCCTTGTGATGTGTGCTTGTCCTTGTGATGTGTGATCGTCCTTGTGATGTGAGCTTAACCTAGTGATGTGTGATCGTCCTTGTGATGTGAGCTTAACCTAGTGATGTGTGATCGTCCTTGTGATGTGTGATCGTCCTTGTGATGTGTGATCGTCCTTGTGATGTGTGCTCGTCCTTGTGATGTGAGCTTAACCTAGTGATGTGTGATCGTCCTTGTGATGTGAGCTCAACCTAGTGATGTGTGATCGTCCTTGTGATGTGAGCTTAACCTAGTGATGTGTGATCGTCCTTGTGATGTGTGATTGTCCTTGTGATGTGTGATCGTCCTTGTGATGTGAGCTTAACCTAGTGATGTGTGATCGTCCTTGTGATGTGTGATCGTCCTTGTGATGTGAGCTTAACCTTGTGATGTGTGATCGTCCTTGTGATGTGTGATCGTCCTTGTGATGTGAGCTTAACCTAGTGATGTGTGATCGTCGTTGTGATGTGTGATCGTCCTTCTGATGTGAGCTCAACCTAGTGATGTGTGATCGTCGTTGTGATGTGTGATCGTCCTTGTGATGTGTGCTCGTCCTTGTGATGTGTGATCGTCCTTGTGATGTGTGATCGTCCTTGTGATGTGTGATCGTCCTTGTGATGTGAGCTCAACCTAGTGATGTGTGATCGTCGTTGTGATGTGTGATCGTCGTTGTGATGTGTGCTCGTCCTTGTGATGTGTGATCGTCGTTGTGATGTGTACTCGTCATTGTGATGTTTGCTCGTCCATGTGATGTGAGCTCAACCTATTGATGTGTGCTCGTCCTTGGGATGTGTGCTCGTCCTTGTGATGTGTGCTCGTCCTTGTGACGTGTGCTCGTCCATGTGATGTGTGCTCGTCCTTGTGATGTGTGCTTGTCCTTGTGATGTGTGATCGTCCTTGTGATGTGAGCTTAACCTAGTGATGTGTGATCGTCCTTGTGATGTGTGCTCGTCCTTGTGATGTGTGCTCGTCCTTGTGGTGTGAGCTTAACCTAGTGATGTGTGATCGTCCTTGTGATGTGTGATCGTCCTTGTGATGTGTGATCGTCCTTGTGATGTGTGCTCGTCCTTGTGATGTGAGCTTAACCTAGTGATGTGTGATCGTCCTTGTGATGTGAGCTCAACCTAGTGATGTGTGATCGTCCTTGTGATGTGAGCTTAACCTAGTGATGTGTGATCGTCCTTGTGATGTGTGATTGTCCTTGTGATGTGTGATCGTCCTTGTGATGTGAGCTTAACCTAGTGATGTGTGATCGTCCTTGTGATGTGTGATCGTCCTTGTGATGTGAGCTTAACCTAGTGATGTGTGATCGTCGTTGTGATGTGTGATCGTCCTTCTGATGTGAGCTCAACCTAGTGATGTGTGATCGTCGTTGTGATGTGTGATCGTCCTTGTGATGTGTGCTCGTCCTTGTGATGTGTGATCGTCCTTGTGATGTGTGATCGTCCTTGTGATGTGTGATCGTCCTTGTGATGTGAGCTCAACCTAGTGATGTGTGATCGTCGTTGTGATGTGTGATCGTCGTTGTGATGTGTGCTCGTCCTTGTGATGTGTGATCGTCGTTGTGATGTGTACTCGTCATTGTGATGTGTGCTCGTCCTTGTGATGTGTGCTCGTCCTTGTGATGTGTGTTGTCCATGTGATACGTACTCGTCCTTGTGATGTGTGATCGTCCTTAAGATGTGTGCTCGTCCTTGTGGTGTGTGCTCGTTCTAGTGATGTGTGCTCGTCCTTGTGATGTGTGCTCGTCCTTGTGATGTGAGCTCGTTCTTGTGATGTGTGCTCATCCTTGTGATGTGTGCTCGCCCTTGTGACGTGTGTTGTCCATGTGATACGTACTCGTCCTTGTGATATGTGCTCGTCCTTGTGATGTTTGCTCGTCCTTGTAAAGTGTGCTCGTCCTTGTGATGTGTGCTCGTCCTTTAGATGTGTGCTCGTCCTTGTGATGTGTGCTCGTCCTTGTGATGTGAGCTCAACCTAGTGATGTGTGTTGTCCTTGTGATGTGTGATCGTCCTTGAGATGTGTGCCCGTCCATGTGATGTATAATCGTCCTTGTGATGTGTGCTCGTCCTTGTGATGTGTGCTCGTCCTTGTGATGTGTGCTCGTCCTTGTGATGTGTGCTCATCCTTGTGATGTGAGCTCAACCTAGTGATGTGTGTTGTCCTTGTGATGTGTGATCGTCCTTGTGATGTGTGATCGTCCTTGTGATGTGTGATCGTCCTTGTGATGTTAAACAGCAGGCTGTCAGTCGAGTTTAATGTCGTGTTTGACTGACTAAAACAGCAGGTTGTCCGTCGAGTATAATGTTGTGTTTTATAGCTGTTCGGCCTTTTGTGTTCCGCTGTTTCTGTTGGATGACGCCTTTCCAATCCGATTTGTTGTTTATCTACGAGTTCATACAATATTGTATCAGTTTGTATTTATATGGCAATGTGTATACTGGTGTATCGTATATTCGTCACTTCGTATGCCATGAATTGAATTTGTGGTCAATAGTCCGAGAATGATGAAACGGTAATCAAAATAAACTCAGCCATGTATGCTTGATGAACATCGTTAATATGTTTCCGCGACATCACATGATCATTCTCGTAATAAATTCTGCATTCTGATTTGCTGACTATGTATCACGTGATTACGTTCATAATTACATTCTACTTTCTGATTGGCTGGATCGACATTACGTAATTTCGTTCATTTAATTAAATTCTCTCTTTCTTGATTGACTGGCTGGTAAGGAAACTATGATAGTATTCGATCAGTTTGCCCGAGCTTGCTGAGTAACCCATGACGGCAAATCAAAACTCTAGAGTCGATATCAAATGTCAAGATATTTATCTCGGGAAAACCTAGGGTTCCTCGAGTAACCGGTGTGTTATAACTATGTGTCGTGAAAACAACTTTAAAAGACGTGATGTTTTTAAAAAAAATATTTATAATAAATAAGCAGTTTTTAGGAAACATGCCCACATGAATAAGTAAATGTATGGTATTGCAAACTTTCAAGCGTTGATACTTGAGTGAAAGTTAACCACACGTCGTGAACAACTCAGCATTTTCGATAACATTTTTAAATAGGCTCTCTCTACCCCAGGAGTTTCCTTTCGATTACGCCCTATATGATTGTATCGTCATGAACCGCTCGTTTAATGTTTGTTCGCCCATGTGGGTTCTCCCGTGGTGAGGTCAAACAAACCCTGTATGAAACCTAGTGGTAGAGAGTCCGCTTCGAGTGCGGGATGTCCCGGGGCAATCACAGGCCGCGCCTTACCAAATACGAAATAAAAATGGTATCAGTATTTCCTTGGCTAGACGCTTAGCATTGAAGGGAAGATGGCTTCTCTCCTCTGATACCCTCGTGGCGATGGATAATATCAGAAGTTGGATGTCGAGGGTGATTAGTACAAAAATGTATAAGTTGGATCAACATGTTTCACAATCGTTTAAATCATGTTGTGTATCTGATGTTGAGAAGCAATCTGTTGTTCTATAATTACGTCATAAAGATCATATTCCAAAATGGCGGCATCTTGATCTGATATATCATTATACCACACACACAATCTATATGGTGCTAAAAATGAATTATTGCTATTTATGGCTCAAAGCAGACGCGTTATAACCAAATGCCCGGTATAATGTCTACTAGGATCCAATCTTTCAATCAATGGCATTTTTCTTGTCTATAAAATGACAGGATAGTGGGATATGAAGATATAACACATGTTTCCCATAGACAACCTATAACAAGATATGTATTGAACGGATTTATTTGTCTGTAAAAATAGCTGCTCCCCAAAGTGTAGTTTAACGTGGCTGATCCGGGTCTTTTATTAGCGTTCTATTTGATTTATTGCCGAATGTGAGATACATAAAGACTATGATTGTATATTACTGTAAGAAATGTTATAGATATAAGATGCACGCATTATATTGAATGCTTCCAGTCCGTCTAACATATTTGAAAGTGGATGGTTCCGCATTTTGCTAAACTTCAATTATATTGAATGCTTCCTTTTAAGATAATTTAAAGTGGATGGTGTGTATTTTGCTCAAATATTGTAAAATCACATATTTTCGTGGGTATTAAATTTCGAGGATTTTGATAAAAATTCGTTTTCGTGGGATTGTTAATTCGTGGATTACCAAATATGGAAGAGTAAACCTATGTTCTGTATTTAGGCAGTCGATTAATTGTGGTGATTAGGAATCGTGGTAAAGTTCAACAACAAAATAGATGAAAAGTCATATGAAGCGCCTTGAGATGCATATTTCAAATTTGCATGAGTCTTATAAGGTCTTAAGTAGTACTCACGTCGTAAAAAGATTATATTAAGTCAGACATGGAAGGCAGCACTCAACTTAACCAGCCGAGAACAGAAAACATTAAAAACACAGTAGTTCTTACGACTTTCTCATTCTAGGCCAGCGAAATAACGTAAAATGTTAAAGCTTTTCCTGAACACACAGCTGGTTGGTGCAGTTGATATTTATCAATCAGACTTGAAAATTTGCGCTGAACGCGATCGAAACATTGGGTGCCAAATGTCACAGGATGAGAACATTTGCTCACATCTTTGGTTACCAAGGGAATAGTACATGCTCTCCCGACTGAGCCATCGGGCCGCTTACACACTTTGGTTACCAAGGGAATAGTACATGCCCTCCCGACTGAGCTATCGGGCCGCTTACACACTTTGGTTACCAAGGGAATAGTACATGCTCTCCCAACTGAGCTATCCGGTCGCTTACACACTTTGGTTACCAAGGGAATATTACATGCTCTCCTAACTGAGCTATCCGGTCGCTTACAAACTTTGGTTACCAAGGGAATATTACACGCTCTCCTAACTGAGCTATCCGGTCGCTTACACACTTTGGTTACCAAGGGAATATTACATGCTCTCCTAACTGAGCTATCATGCCGCTTACACACTTTGGTTACCAAGGGAATATTACATGCTCTCCAGACTGAGCTATCCGGTCGCTTACACACTTTGGTTACCAAGAGAATATTATATGCTCTCCCGACTGAGCTATCGGGCCCCTTACACACTTTGGTTACCAAGAGAATATTACATGCTCTCCCGACTGAGCTATCCGGTCGCTCACACACTTTAGTTAACAATGGAATATTACATGCTCTCCCGACTGAGCTATCCGGTCGCTTACACACTTTGGTTACCAAGAGAATATTACATGCTCTCCCGACTGAGCTATCCGGCCGCTTACACACTTTGGTTACCAAGGGAATATTACATGCTCTTCAGACTGAGCTATCCGGTCGCTTACACACTTTGGTTACCAAGAGAATATTACATGCTCTCCCGACTGAGCTATCGGGCCCCTTACACACTTTGGTTACAAAGAGAATATTACATGCTCTCCCGACTGAGCTATCCGGTCGCTCACACACTTTAGTTAACAATGGAATATTACATGCTCTCCCGACTGAGCTATCCGGTCGCTTACACACTTTGGTTACCAAGAGAATATTACATGCTCTCCCGACTGAGCTATCCGGTTGCTTACACACTTTGGTTACCAAGGGAATATTACATGCTCTCCCGACTGAGCTATCCGGTTGGTTACACACTTTGGTTACCAAGGGAATAGTACATGCTCTCCCGACTGAGCAATCGGGCCGCTTACACACATTCCCACCTTAGTATATTATGAACAGGTTCATATCGTGACAAATGCTAATTGGGTCTAAAAAAGAATTTAAGAGACGCGCCATTGTTGAATATAAGACGTATTAGATTTGCTATAGTTTCCCTAGGGACCGGGACTATGATATAAACATTTGACTCTACAGACATTTCACGCTGGTTAATTCTAATTTATGTTTCAACTTTCCTTTCTCTGTTGTCTCTGTGTTTTAAATGCTATACCCCAGTAACACTACATTCGATTCAAATGTTATACTCCGGTTACACTTTCATAAGATTCTTAACAATGAACAACTGAAGAAGAAAATGATTGTATGTTGGAATTTTTATATCGTATCAAGACACCATGTGCTTTTGATCGGAAAGATTTTGTTGGTGTCTGACCTAAATGTTCTAAATTACAGGTACTGAAAAGTTTTCCAGAGTGCCTTCAAGCTGATATATGTCTTCATCTGAATCGAAATCTGCTGAATAATTGTCCAGCCTTCCAAAAGGCATCTACAGGTTGGTACACAGCTTGATTTAAATATTTCTACGCATTGGTTCCCAGCTGGAATATGTTTGTGTAGGTTGGTACCCATCGCGAATTGGTGCACATCTCAAATATGTTTGTTTAGGTTGGTGTCCAGCATTTTAATATCTCTACCCATTTGTGCCCAGCATTTAGATATTTTTACTCATTGGTTCCCTGCATTGATATATATGTACATAATGTACATGTTGGTACCCAATGTAAAACTATATCTCAACTCACTGGTGCTCAGCTTCAACATATTTGTACAAGTTGGTACCAATTTTTTTAATGGTTCCATTATTTTTACAGGTTTGTTTCCTGCTTGGAGAGTATTATAGTATTATACAGTAAAGTTCCGCTAATAAGACCACTTTGAATATTTTGAAATAATGCAGATTTTTGCAAGTTTTAGGTCCCAAAGTATTAAATTTAGAATAAAAAAGGTCCGCTAATAAGACCGATTCGCTATTAAGACCACCTTTTTGACTGGTCTTATTAGCGGAACTTCACTGTATAATTTTTATATTATACTGAATAACCAATTTAGTACGGATGAATCAAGCGCGGAAATCTAATTTTCATATGATTAACTCTTAATTAAAAGTGGTTACACATTCAGCAATATGTTTGTGTTTTTCGGTTTATTTGCTTTTATTTATCCTCGCCACCGGAAATCCATATGGGCGAGGCCCCCAGAAGAGGTTAGTCACTTTAGTTCTTGGGGGATAGTGCATGATACAGAAGATGCCCCAGTTCCAGAAGCATCCCTGGTTCTTTTACGTGCCGATGTAAAGCATCATACACGGGACCTCGCTTAACGTCTCGTCCAAAGACTGTTAGTAATTTGAGTTATGTTAGGTGGAAAACACTGAAAAGCATTTCTAGTTTTGACCGTCTGGAGTAGGGAGCGAACCCTCAACCATCAGATCAGCAGTCAGTAGCCCTTATCACTAGACCACTTATCCACCTATATGTTTGTGTATAATGCCTGCGTGTATATATAGTCCAGTCAGGGTAAGAATACAGTGACGCATTGGTCGGGCCACTATTACGGTGTAAGACCAATTATAAAGGGTTAAACATAGGTTATAAACCACTAAATGCATACGCGGATTAAAATCGGACACACTCAAATAGTCCTTACAGAAACTTCTGTTTGCCTGGAAATGGTGACATGCCTTGACAAAATGGAACTAGAATCATCTTATTGAGTTTAAAGGTATTGTATACATGTAGTTGAATGAGTGAATGTGTTTCATCTTGAATATGTTGGGATATTTCATATTTGATAAAGCGATAATAGAGTAGGGTAAAACCCACATTGGATCGGTGCGCGTGTCTGTAAAAATTGACGAAAAACAAATTTGCCTTATATTAAAATGACCCCCTGTTTTTTGGTCTTATTTGGTCACTGAAACATACTGCTTTTCAATGATATAGGTCTGTGAACTGGCCATATACTTTAACATGATATAATCTGGGGCTGACAATTGTCACTTTACATTGAGCTAAAGAACAATTTTATGAAGTGGTTTGTGACTCATAGAGCAATTATTTCAATGCTAAACTAACAAACTATATTCGCACTACCTAAACAGACAATGGTTGTAATCTTCTGTGTACACATAACGGATACGTCACTGTCACCAGATCCTAACTGGATATAGTTGGACAAAATAAAGAATAAACATAAAGGGGAACATATAGAGATGGCATCAAAATCCCGAAATTACGATGTTTTTGTTTTGGGATTTAATTGTAATGACGAGGGGCATCTTTTTGCAAGCTACCGAAGCCATCGTCCAATCAGAGTTTTTGCAAGCGAAGCACCAAAGCTACTGTACATGTTCTGCATAATTATGATAGTTGTAAAATGCCGCGCAAAGTCTGTATTTGCCAATCATCGTTCTGCTGAAACATGGCGGCCGTAGTGCCTCCATCCGGATTGGAACCCGATCACTAGATTGTACAGCAAATACGCTAACCAGTGAACTACGGAGCTTTGTAGAAAGTAACAAGTTCGACATTTTGACATGTTATTGGATATGTTACATGTGTAAGGCTTAGACTCCACTCGATATTGGAAGCAAAACAACTTAATAAATATGCATTTTTTACATGAAATATGGATCATTTTCCCAAAAGCTTTGCAAGAGAACATACACATATATTTAAAAACAAAAATGTGACTGTGATAATTGCAGTTTGGTACGATAAAAATTCACATAGAAATGAAGAAAAATGCTGTTTCTAAAAACCTAGGTTATTGTTGCTTCTACATTTAGAAGTGTTGTCATAGATCGTGATATCTGACATTTATATATAAATAATAAATGATCAATTAAGGAGGGTATATAAATATAGAGCAAGGTTCTGACAACAGTTTATAGTTGCCCTCATGCCTCATAAGTGTCAATAGATTGATTGTTTGGAAGTAACATAATATATACAGGAGAGATATAAAGGAGAGATTGTGCCGACTTATACAAACAGAGGTTGAAACAAGTTCATCCAATGTTCTTCCTACAATATACACTCTCTTCATCAATCACTAATCATTACAGACGGCTACTTATATATCTACCAGTAAAAAACGTCCAGAAGTAAATTTATCGAAAACCATTTCCCATGTTACTGGTGATATAATATGGTCAATGTTGCTGGTACGTCTTAAAACCCATCTAAACTTATTAAAAAACGTTCAACCACGTACTTACTATTGGTAGAAAAACAATACGACACGTGGACAATTCATGAAAACAAGGTTTATAATATACATGTATATTATTCTACTGATACATAAAGGATTGTAGAATTGGGGAAATAGTTGAGTTTCAAGAAACATTTCCCACGTCCGAATGTTCCATGTTAAACGAGTAACGTGATACAAAAGTGCAGACAATGCCCCTTAAGCTATAAATAGAATTTAAACTATATTAAATCTGGACGTAATCGTGCATCAATTTTATTCGATTTCAGAACTCCTTAGGGATTGGATAATGTTATTTCACTAAAAGTTCGGAGGCTAGTTTTGTGTCAAATTCGTCATACAAAATCTCTAAATGTTCCATTACAAGCGTTTTTACATTTATTAGATGCATTTTGATGGTATTTTTGGAATTTGCCTGAAAGCCTTCGTCATTTGTATTTGACATTATTAACACGTGTTACCAGCTCCTGGAGTGTGACTATCCGAATTTACGCCAGTGGCACCGATTCGTTTTCATTTCTGATGTTAATTTTTCGGAGTATCGGACTTAACAAGAACCTATTCTTATTTTATTAATATACCATACTTATATAGCCCTTTTTCGTGTTTGTACACGTTCAAAAGTGCTGTACAATCACAATTAAGACATGGTTAAAACAATACACATAACTCACACACTTATATATGGACACATTTAAAAATCAAGAGTATGACTTAAATACGAAAAAGGATATTTCCCGGTTATTTTTTTAGTGCGCCGGCCGCGGGTCCATCGTATGACCACTCCCGGATATGTTATGCATCAAAGTAAGTTCAATGAGTCAAAACGTTATAACGTAAGGCACTATTTACTAATGTACTACAGCATTTTCTGTCAGTGTTATTCAAAGAACAAGTATTGTATTGTTAGCATCTGTCGTAATAGCTCGTTCATAATGTGATATTGCTCGTTCATAATGTGATATTAAACGCTTAGCGGTGTATGCTGCAAACGTTAAGGCGTACGTCTATGTTTGTGACGGGTTTTAACCAAGATCAGTGACTCTACGCTTAAACGTAGTTTCAGCAAAACCTCGATGTTATACACTAACCTTGTTTTCTTCAGATACTAAATACCGTATACATGTATATCTTCCCGATAAAACGGGAATATACGGGACTTATAAAGAGCCAATCAGAACCGCTGAAAAACACACGTGATAAAACACGTAATGTGATTTAGGAAATAGATGGCTGTTTTGCGTGATATACCGGTGAATAGATAACGGTTTAGAGTTCATATGCGTAGGAATTAATCACGAAGGCCGTAGGCCTGAGTTATTAATAGCTATGCATATGAACGACACACCGTGATCTATTCACCGGTATATCACGCAAAACTGCGATCTATTTGCATTCTAACACCTTTAATTTGTACAAATTTAAATGGACTATTTTGTTTGCGAAATTGGTGGGTTATTTATCATGTTGCTATAGACAACTTCCGCTGTTCAAAGAATCGTAACGTCCGCCCATGGATTTTTAAGCTATACTATTATCTTTATTTGTCGCCAAACTGATGCTTATGTAACGCCAAATTCCAATTACGTATTTCATGTGTACGCATATGAATTGATACATGCCAGAACATGTTGCTAGAATATAAATATAATCGAATAAATAAACAGAAACGCTACGAAAAGAAAATTACGCAAAAATGTCGCGCTCTACGGCGTCGTCACAATTCATGACGTCATGAAATAAACAAGACGTAAATTTCATTGATAAAAACCGCGAATTATACGCGGGAGATAAATTAAACAGCCGAAATCCTACCGTGATATATACCGTTTATTAGATAACGCTACAGCTCTATACGTCTACATGGAACAACATACAGACAGTGTTAGAATGAACGTTAAATTGTACTTTATATAGTACAGACGCGAACATCGGTCCTAATATTTCTGTATAATGTTATATTGATAATATGTCAAAGAACATTCAAAATGCCAAGTTTTCCATCCCCTCGTAATTGTGCTCTTTATGATATGCAACATTTTGATCATCCCTCTGTTCTGTTTTTATTTTCAGGATGTTTGCGTGCTTTATCTATGCAATTTAAGACTACACACGCGCCACCTGGCGACACCTTGATTCACCCCGGGGATATCATGACATCAGTGTACTTCATGGCCAGGGGATCGGTGGAAATATTGAAAGATAACACTGTTATGGCAATTTTAGGTGAGTGCAATCAAATACTGATAAACCCCGACATCTAGAACTTACGAAAATAATTCAGTTCCCCTTTTTATGTAAAAAAATGATAAATACATCAGTAATCTAGTACCTAGAGTATCAATCGTTATTAATAGTTCATCGGCATTCAAAAAAAGACAGTTAACAGCCAATTTCGGGAACCACTTTATCACATCGTATTCTTAATCCAATTGGATCACATCCGAGTTCTACTGATTGATGTTTTACATATTCACGGTCTTCATTTTGTCTGCTTCAGTTGATTTAACGTTTATTTTATCAATGAAGCAAGGCGTAGCTAGGGACTTCTTTTAACGGCTTCTTCTCCATTTTAGCTCACCTGTCACAAAGTTACAGAGTGAGCTTTTGTGATCACTCTTCGTCCGTCGTCTGTCCGCCCGTTCGTCCGTCCGTCAACAATTGGGTTGTGTCCTCTCTAGAGGTCATAATTTTGATTTAATTTACGAAACTTTGTTACAATGATCATCTCAACAAAATCTAGGTCAAGTTTGATATTTGGTCATCCGGGGTAAAAAAACTAAGTCACAAGGTCAAATCATAGAAAAAACTTGTGTCCTATCTAGATGTCATAATTTTGACTTAATCTTTATGAAACTTATTCACAATGATCATCTCAACAAAATCTAGGTCAAGTTTGATGTTGGGTCATTCGGGGTAAAAAACTAGGTCACAAGGTCAAATCATTGAAAAACCTTGTGTAGTCACTAGAGGTCACAATTTTGACTTAATCTTTATGAAACTTGGTCATAATGATCATCTTCACAAAAATTAGGGCAAGTTCGATATTGGGTCATCTTGGGTCAAAAACTAGGTCACAAGGTCAAATCACCGAAAAACCTAGTGTAGTCACAATCTCGAATCTTCTGGAAAAATGGAATTAATTGAAAACCGGGGAGATATTTAGGTGACTTGGGGCTCTCGAAAAGAATGGAAATAAGTGGTTATTATATTTTATTTCCAGGAAAGGACGATATTTTTGGAGGTGACTTAAAGGATCTCGAATCTTCGGGAAAGTCTCTCTACTTCGTCCGGGCGTTGAGTTACTGTGATATAAACAAGATAGAGTTGTCGGACTTGAAGAGCACACTCTGTTCGTACCCAGAATTTTCGCACGAATTTATGACTCGAATACAAGTGACGTTTAATTTAAAAAGGGTGAATTATTTTAGTTCTCTATTTTCATTAAAGGCATGAGGTCTAATTTTTGCTTTGATAGATTTGAATACAACGCATCAGAGCTCGTGACTGTGCTTTATTGTAGATAACAACAGGTACAGTTTCATTATTGCGATTCTAACATTGCCAATATTCAGCATTTGACAGCACATCAAGACATAGTAACCGCTGCACTATTTTCTTGTTCGGAACGCTACTAATTAATTGCCGAAGCTATGAAAAGAAACAAAAAGCATGCACAATCCCACTATAGATTCCCTTCATTTCCATAATTGTACTCCCCTTCTAAGGTATGATAAGTACACATGTCGGTCGAATAGTAGGTCAATCGATAGGCTCGTAGACGAAATTGTTCCCAATCAATAATTAGATCATACAGTGTAGCAACACCACTTGACTTTGGGCTATAGATCCATGGCGAAATTTTTTTCAATTCAAAAATTCAAATTTCGTGTTGCATTTGTACCAATAGGGACGTCAAAGTCACGTGGTATTGCTAGACTGTAATAGTTTTGTCTAGGTGCCTTCAACATAGTATGTTTGTTGACCACTACCCGTAGATGACCCCTATTGATTGTTTTGATCTAAGGTCAAGGTCACTGTTATCTTGAATAAAAACCGGCTATTTGGGCGTTATTGGGGCATACATTTTCTTGATTCGATAGAATAAAGTTGTCAAATATAGCAATATAAAGATGCACGCAAACATTTCATAGCGCACTTTTCTCAATGTAAAGATCAATAAAAATAAATAAAATTTACAATATTTCAAGAAATCGTTTCATGAAAAGAATAGTGCTTTTAATTTGTAATAGGTCTAGGTATGGTCAAAGTTAAGCGAACTATTTCAAACTATGTTGATCTTAAAGTAATATGTATGCTAGTTAAAAAGGTCAGACAGGGTAGGGGGTCATTATATAGGCTTGCTTAAAGTATCATATTTGCGGATACGCATTGTACTGTGTATGTCTGTCTCTAGCATAAGTGGCAAGGTGCTGTCGCCATCTCTGTATGGCTGTGAATTGTCTGTGTATTTAATAATGTACTACATAATTATTCGTTTATTAATATTATATAATATTTCATCTACAGGGAACGTTGTTCGAAACACGAAAGAAATCTAGAATCGACGAAGAAAAACTACGTTTTATACGTCAAAAACATCCACATTTGCAGTCCAAAGGGAAGCAACTGGAGGGTGAAGGTGAGAAATAAATATCGTAAGAGTTACATTGAGTTATAATTTATTAATTCAAAACACTTACACAAATTAGGTCGATCATGAAACTAGTTCTACGAATTATTAGCCAGTCTCTACACATTATTTCTGATGGGGTGTTGCCATCGTCACAGAGGTTACGAGAGAAGAGCAATTGTTCTTGAATTGTATACTAGTAAAATAGTTTCAAAGTACAATGTTTAATGGCAACCTATATGATTCACTCACGAATAACCTATGACTGTACATGTACAGGTGAAGGTTCAGGCTTGTCCAGGGCGGGGTTCGAACCCACTATCATGGAATTCAATATCTCTGTCCCTCCGTTTTTCCTGTTCACTGTCAAGATCGCGTCAATTTACCTCGAGTCAGCTATACATGTATAGCTTTCTCTATCAAATTCACACAGTGTGACAAAGAGCAGAAACGGAAAGTCTTTAGATTGTTTCAATATGTAAGAAGTCTTCACATCTTCGAGCACAATACTATTTCAAGAGTAAGCTATATATTATGTTTAATCATGACACAGACAATGATGCTAATATACATTGTTTAACGAAAAACGTTATTTCCAAACTAATATATATCTAACGATATATTCGTTTTTGATCAAATACCAAAAGTTTCGGTATAATGTATTTCATTCAGGAAATGGAAAAAGAAAACACAGCGCGTCACAGACAGACGATGACGACATGGTCCCTCAGACGCTTGAATTTTCTCCAGAACAAGCGTTTACCGATATAGACAAAGAATTCGTTGACAGACGACAACAGAGAAGTCCGACGTCAGAAAACGTTGAGCAATGTGGTAAATTACCATAGTATCATAGATTATTTCTAAAAATAGATTTCGATATTTGTGAGCCTTGTTTTCCAGTTAATAAGTTTTACCTTGTTTTTCTTGATTAAACAGTGTGTATAATTCCTCAATTTACTCTGCAACCTTATGCCGGTAACATATCCCACATATAATATATTCATACGCACTGGTAGACAAACAAAATATAATGCTTGCTCGATTTAAACGTATTTGAAGATATTTTGAACAATAATGTTACGAGCATCAATTTTCAGGAATTTATCTAAATCGCGAATATAGCGATCATTTAACATTCGTGAAATATTCTGCTTTTACAGTAGGATTGAAAGGTCGGAGTTCGTGTTGTTGATTCTTTACATAAAGCAAGTAGCACACCGTACAACCCGCTGTGTGTAAGGCAGTTCTGTATGATCGCTGACGCTGGCAATTATCGGTTGTGAGTGGCCCTTTATGTCTGTAAATGACGAACTGGTGTGTGGGGGGGGGCAATAAGCACTCCATTTGTTATCATGAAGTTAAGAAACGAATAGTTTTTAGCATTCTATAGAATATGTAAGTTCGAAATGCAGCAATTCAAAATACTTGACATGGAACTTAATTCATTGTTTTGTTTGTACAAAAATGTATGTTATTTGTATGTTACAAATTTTATTTGACTATTTTTCGTGAATAACTCGCTCGAAGAACACAAGACATAATGTCGTAGAACATTGTAATGCCGCGATACATTGCTATTCATGTGCAGTCGAACATATGATCTGGGTATTAATCTTCTAAGCATTCAATGTTGATTAAAATTACCTGTATTTTATAAATAAAACAGTCAGGTTATTTAAACAGTCATAGAGTATACGGTATTACATCTATTTGTATTACCTAGCACTCTATATAACGAGTAATTCGTTATTTTTGACTGTTTCATGTCTTAATGTTTATTTTTAGATTCAGGTATGAAACAGTTCATTGCCAGGAGGGCAACAGTTTTGACTCTTACACCCCTGGATGAACTGTTACCTGCGCACTACGATGCGCAATATAAATTCCTGCAAAAACACCCTGCTAGATCTATAGCGTATTTTAATATAACTCTTCAACAATGTTTTGTCCCTATTTGCTTTATTACATGCCGATTTTATTTGTTTGATAATAAAATCATGGGGATAATGACAGTCTTGAATTTATAACAAAAAATATCCGCTATTAGTATGACAAAATGTCTAAGAAATATCCTTTTTGTTTGTTGTATAAGTAGAACTTTTCTGTAGTTATATAGAGTATTAGGTAATAAAACAGTTATTTCATGTCTGTTCTGGGTTAACAGTCAAAACTATTGTCCCTCGGTATCGGGGAAGACATTTTGAACTGTTGCCCTCGGCCCATCGGCCTCGTGCAACAGTTCAAAAGTCTTCCCCGATACCGAGGGACAATAGTTTTGACTGTTAACCAAACAGACATGAAATAAGTGTATAATGGGCTGCTTAAAACAGTTCGGCAACACGTGCTCATTAGGGTGTTTTTTTTGCACTTTTTCTTTTATTGCCTAGATAATTAAACCAACTGTTCTCTAGTATAAACAATATTCCCAGACCGAATTTCAGCTCAATATATCAATGTCTTGATACCCCCTACCGAGTTGAAATTTTGACCCAAAGACAGCATGTAGACATTTTTCACTCCATCAAGGTTTCTTTTATAGCTAATTCCACCAATATCATATTGTTGTAATTGTGTAAGATGAATGGATTGAGGTTGTTTAAACCCATTTATGTCCATATTTTACAAAAGAATGGTCCAAATTATATACTGGATCAGTTCATTCAATAGCAAAAAGTGGTGATTCTCTGAAAATTAGAGAACATTAGAAATTTTTGAAGTTTTTCCCTTAGCAAACATTCCAGGTCCAAATCACCCTGCTCTTATAAAAAGTCATCTAATTCTGGTCAGAACTGTCATGCTTTTGAATACTTTATGATGAACTAATTTGATTTATACAAAATTAACCATATAAATAATAATAGAACGTTTCTTAAAACTTGGACGGCAATGATGCACTCATGCTTTCTATAACAGTATACATATACTGTTATTATAAATGATAATAAAAAATGGACAGGGGGATAGATTGAGTGATGAGTTGAGTGACAGGCACATAAATGTGACTTTCTATTCATATAGCATCATGACAGTACCACCTACATATATGGACAGCGACCAAAGAGAAAATCCCAAAGCCAGTGCTTACAGAATAATTGACCCAAGCGTCAAGCTAGTGCATTCAACGAATTATAACATGTTTCTCATACAACCTTCAAGGACCCGAATCTTCACATTTCCTTGGTTTTCTAAGAATTATTTATGACAAACTCCACTTGTTTCAATATTTAGGTCATCGTTGGTTCCATGCTCTGTAGCCACAAAGCATGCATTCGGGCCGAGTGCTTCATTTTGGAAACTCTGTATTTTCCCTTTCAAGTCAGTCAATTTAGACATTCTGAATATATTGGTCTACAACTTGTATATTTGATATTTGTAAAACTGTCAAGGAGACATCTAGAGTTACTGACCCATTCACAAATTGATTATATATAAGGTGTGATTTGAGAAAATCATTGGATTGTATATATGCTTAACATGTCCAACAGAGTCTGTGCAATTTAAAAAAGGTTCTCTCATGTACATGTTCACCCATTAGAATAGGCCTGAATGTTTCTCCCTCTCTCACCAGCAAGACTCAAGAGCCTAGATACAAGTGACATTTAAGCGCCCCATCTACCTCAAATTGACGTTGAAACCACCAACCACCGATAACTATGCGAAAACAAGTACCTTGGTGACCGCTTGCTTAAGATACCGGTCTGTGGCACTTTGGGATCCATTGGAATTAAAGCTCCTAGTGTGCTACACTCTGTCAGATTGTTATTGAAGCTTGCTATGCTGCCCAATATAGCAATCATGAGCCCTCTCACACCAAACTAGAAATAATGCAATAAAGTTCTCTTTCCATGGACATGGTTCCTTCAAGCCAGTATGTATGCAATTCCACCATGATTGGGCTTCGAGTTATGTGACCTGATGGCTACACACCCGTTGATGCTCCAATCGCACGCATAACTTTCCTTCTAAGACACCCTTGATCTTCCTCTTCTTGCTTTGCAAGTCTGTGGCACCCGATGTCAAGGAAGTTATGGCTCTTAACTGAAAAGTCACAGAGGCCTCAAACTTACATAATCTGACTTTCTGACTGGTATCATAGCAGCGAATCATCCAATGGATCTGCTTATTGGACCAGAGTCGTGGTTTCTCTTTTACGTTATGGTAATAAATGATGCCCAGGTCACAATGTTCCTGATCAGTGGAGAATATTCGAAAGCACAACAGTGCGAGGTGTTGTGACAAACCTTAAAATGACGAATGATGTTGCTGAACGGGGAGTGATTGATAAACAGTATATATCGTCTTGAAGTTCCAACATTAAGACATAACTTGTAAATACAACAAAAATATTCGTGAATTGGATTCAATTATTTATCTCAGTTACTAGTAGTTATGTATGCTAAAAGAATGCACATTGATCCTGGGGACAAACATTCAGCTTTCACAAAAAATTGAAAAATCTACCGGCGACTTATGAAAGGGTATGTACAGTATTGACAAAAATCTCGACTTTTTAGCCAACCCTACGACTTATGGCCGATTATTTACGGTACATGTATATAGTTAATTTGGTTTAATTATAGAGTCATGTAAAATCACATTAGTATATTATAGTGTTTTAAAACATAGCAGTTCTTAATTTCGGCCCTTAAAGTTTGTAAATTGAGAATATTCGATAATTTCAAATTTTCTCTAATTTTCAGAAAAACACCCCTTTTTGCTATGAAATGAACTGGTCCAGTACATAATTTGGATCCTTATATTATAAAATATGGACATAAATGGGTTCAAACAAACAAAAATCATTAATCTTACACAAATACAACAAAAATATGTTGGTGGCATTGGCTATTAAAGAAACCTTTTCGGAGTAAAAATGCCTACATGCCGTCTTTGGGTCAAAATTGCAACTCAGTAGGGGGTATCAAGACATTTTTGGATTGAGCTGAAATTTGGTCTGGGAATGTTGTTTATACTAGAGAACAGTTGGTTTAATTATCTAGGTGATCAGAGAAAAAGTTCAAAAAATGAAACACCCTAGTGCTCATGTAGCATCACGTATATCATGTAACATATTATTCCATGCTAAGTTGTTTGGTTTTCTAAATGTATTCTAAATGTTATAACTACAGGATTATCATTGCAAGCTGTGCTATATATTATATCTTACCTTTTTTACTAATTCCCATTTATACATATACGATCATTCAGAATTTGTAAGGTGTGTACTAGGATGCCCTCGACCCAGGCACACCTATTGACGAGGATAATAAACAATCACTCCACCTCAAAAAAAAAATCTTAAGCAAACCATTATTTCATAATAGGCAAATATTTCTTAATACAATTGTACAATCATTTTAAAGTGATTAAAACGACGATATGTAGTGTGATATGTTTTCTTTTGTTATAGTTACAATTAGCAAAGATCGGATTTCTGATTGTTTTGCTGCTGTTTAGAAGCACGAACAAAAGAGATTTAATCTAAATAGACAATTCAGCTTACATGATATATTAAGATTGGAAGAAGAGCCAATTTAAGTTTCGTCTGAAGACACAACATAATTATGTTGAACTTCTTTTTATTGCAATATCTTAATTATAGTACATGTTTTTAGTATATATGTCCATATTTGCACGTCAATAGTGGTTAATCGAAAAGAAACGAAAATGATCATACGTACCCGAGGAGGATTTAAACGTAAAAAAAAAAGTTGTTTGGTCTTAATGACATCATCTAACGTCTTCCGGACCGCAGATAATAGAGAGGTTGCGATTCGAACGTGTACGACTACGTGTACGTGTAGCTATCCGTACATGTATGCGTACACGTTGCAATTAAAATTGGCTTGCGAAACACAACGTGTGCGTGTAACATCACATGGCAGTTGTGATATGATTTCCTCGTTAATCGATAATTAGTGTTTATATAAACTCACTGAGACTATCGGCGATAAAATCTTGGGTTTCTCGTGCATACGCATACCTGTGTGACGTAGTACACATTATATTTTCGTCTGTCACACGTCCATTACATGTAGAAACTACACATACCTGTATGACGAAATACCCACAAATAGTATTCACGTACACGTGCACGTTACACGTTGCATTTCGCAACCTCTCTAATTATGCAACCAGGCCTAGCATAATACCAATAAGACGAGACGCAAGTACGCGTAAATTCTTTATGTACATGTATATTTAGATTTACGATGTACAAATGTAGTTGTTATCAATAACATTTCATATAAAATCAAAGCGCTGAAAGGCATCAGTTGTTCGAATGAATACCATTCTGATCACCTCGGCCTGTATACATTGAATTATTTACCGGAGACAAACGGAAATGTCCGAGCTTTCACGATTGGAATGAATGCATGCAGGAAGTACAAGTCAAATAGTTTTCTGCGGCCAGATAATTTCTAGTATTGTTCAGCAGTTTGGATGCTGATCGAATTTATTCCGGTTTATGTTTAAATTTATACTCCGACACGCCCACTGATTCCATTCAAAAAGTGTACATTATTTTCGTAAGCGGACACTTTTGTGAGCTATAAGAAAACTGTTTCACTCATAAAATAATTGCCATAATTGGTCAATTAGACGAAAACTGACAAATCTGTAACAGTTAAATAAACGACATAGTAACTGATTGCCTAAAGCATAAAACTTGGAGCTAGGAAATTGTATAAACACACACAACATCTATTAATATGCTGCATTACTGTAAAAAACATCAAGTTTGTGGTGTTAAATTATATTCAATGTCTTGGTTGAACTATATCATAAAATTCAATCCTTACAATTTATCTACACCCAAACAACTATACAACAATGGCTTATTTTTATAATCCCCAGAGTAAAACTTCTCTAAATTGAATGATTTTACTGTATTATTATCGGTAGCAATTGAAACAGAACTACAAACCTTTTGTAAGCTTGAAACATATATTGTGCAAATTGACAATCAATTGCACGAAACCGGAATTATATACTAGTACTTCAACCTTTCTTTTCCATTTTTTCATGTGAATTGGTGATGCCATTAAGTATCACTTCAATACAACACTATATCAATAAATAAATCCATGTGAAAAATGTATGTTTAAACTAGAAAATATGTAATTATGTTAAGGATCATATCATAATACAATCAGTTTTTTCAAGTATAAATCAATTACATTGTCTTAACATTCACAAAACAGTTAACAATCTATTAGAAGCTTTTTATATGAACCTGTTTGAAAATATTTTCATGGGTTGTCTATTTTTAAATACAAAATAAAAGACAAATAATATGCACAGATGTGTACCTTTGTGCATCAAGCCTGTATCATTAGTCACCATGTGGAAACCTATAGATGTGTATTCTTTTATATGGTGGATATAATAACATATGGGCACACTTGATGTTTACTCAATAAATTTTCACATGCTAATAAATGCTCAGCACTGTATGAATGGACAGTTAGATAATCCCTAAGGATCATTAGGCCAAGCTTATTTTGAACATTAGAATTATATTTTCTAAAATGCAAAACATCTTCTGTTCTTGAATTGTGCCAGAATAGATTTTGATAATCATTATCACTCTGGTGATCGTCTTGTTTTTGTCGGAGTATAAGTCAGATATAGTACTAGTTATTCGTCAAAAGTGTCTTCTTACAAGGGTTATTGTACAGTTTTGTGAGGACAAACAACAAATTATCCTCGGCTTCGCCTCGGACAAATATGTTCTTTGTCCTCACAAAACTGTACAATAACCCTTGTAAGAAGACACTTTTGACGAATAACTAGTACTGTATCTATTACGTATTAGTCCAAATAATCCAGATACGTGTAACATCGGATACTACCGTCTGATTAATCTAACCTAACCAACTACGTGTATGTGTAACAATTTATATAGAGTGATGCTCGGAGTTATGGATATTCCGCGTACCGCTCGTTGAGAGTAGCTAGATTGAATACGCATGGAACTATGACCTCGATATAATTAGAAATACTGGGTCTGTACCACAGTATATGATTACGTAACAGTTTATGCCGACGAAAAAGGTACGGAAGGCAGTTATCAGAAGTGGTAATTGCTTTGTAAATACAAAGAAATACTGGAAATAGGTTTAAATTATTTATTGGGATATCCAACTGTCCTATAGATTTAGAAATATGAAATAGCTTTGTAGTATTTATATGCTGAAATTGATGGAACTATTTTGCATGACGGTTTACATCCGTGTCGGTAGTTATGCAATACCTGTTTACCGGTTTACTATTGCAAAGGTGGCGCTACCTAGCGGCGGTGTAAGAAGAAAAGTAGTTTCGTCAACTAAAGTATAGTCGATTGTAGAAACGTGTGTATATAACTATAGTTGGTCGATTCTCGAACAACCAAAAAGTATCTATATTACATAAAGCAGTTAGAGTGACACGTAAACAACAGTATCGATGACTTACAGTTTATGTAAACTGCTGACAAACAAGTGCTGTATTTATACCTTACTGTCATAGATCTACATTAACTAAATATGTAAACGTGCATGGACATGCACTAAGTTTAAGAGAATTAAAGCTCCAGTACGAATAATATGTAAAGTACAACCTCCTCGACAGAGCAACAACCTTTAATTTCCGGCCATTGTATGACTTCAATGATTAGGAGACTATAAAATTCAACTCTTCTTCTGCTTCCGAATAGTTTGCAGGGCCCACTCTGTGGCATTGTCGCAACTTGTATGACTTATTGCGCCTCCCAAAAAACTGCAAATTTCACCGTCATTTTGTTAACATTGTACTTTTATTATCAATAGAATACTACGAAAACCACTCGTTTCTAAACTCTAAGACAGTGTCCCGAGTGCGTAGGCCCCCAAAAGCCATGCACTCATCATTAACAGGCATAAAAGGCCACTCACAACCGACAATTGCCAGCGTCAGCGATCACCAGGTATGTAATATATTCCGTTAATCAACTGGACGAAAATAACCACTAAACACTCGTCGTGCTCGTGATTCTTGGTGAAATGGACTTTGGAATACAGCCTTAGTCGTTAGCATAAGTCTCTTATCTCTGTCTCTGCGTTAGCATTAATATTTAACGCACTGCCTTTGTCGTTATCATTCGAAAAACAGAACTGCCTATTTTGTTAGCATTTTTTTGTACCTCGTTCAATTTAAACCTCTGTATCCTCACAGAAAATGTACATTTTCCAAAACGGAAACGACAGATATATTAAGGAAGGATTGAAGTTTGTATTCAATGTTTTAGAATTGTTCCAAACCACGAATTAAGTTGAGAATGTAATGTCAAAGGCAAAAGTTTCGAAATTTTGGCAAACATCGCATACATAAAACCTGTTTACTCGATTAATATGGCATTTGTGGGCACATAAATTGTATATACTTATTGTTCATTCATCGCGTCATCGATACATGTAAGTGATCACTCTCAAAACAACACAAAGCACATATGAAATAACAAATACTTACCCCACTCTCGTGGCGCAAAACGCGTGTGTCTCTGCCTTCAACATACAGAACTGCCTTACACACAGCGGGCTGTACGGTGTGAGTAGGCATACAGTCAAACTGTATCATTTAAACAGAATGATATTTTTTAGAGAAATTGAGATGGTTGTTTAATTCAGATAATACTATAATAACACAGTGTAACAATACCACATGACTGACATCACTTAAGGCTACAAACTCAAGACGAAAATTGCTTCGCTTCGAAAACAAAAAAAGCCGTAAGTATAGTACTTCTTCGTCGATTTCAATGAAATATATACGTCAGTCGAAGGAAAAAATTGTATGTTGTTCACGAAATATAGGATCTTTTTCAGCAGCTGTGAAAACCTTTGAGTGGTTGTATGCGATCGTACTATAGTTTCAAGCCTTTTACTTTTCAAAGGTTTCACATGGTTCACATGAAATAAACAACACACTAGCTGCAGATAGAAATGCTACATTTTGTGGAAAGTTTACATGTTTTCCTTTAGACTGGCGTATGTTTCATTGAAATCAGTATAGAAATAAAATACTTCCAATATTGATTAACTTTCATCTTAGATGTGTGGCATTTAGTGATGTCAAAGTCCCGTATTATTGTTGCATTATGATAGTTTTGTCTAGGATCCTCACTCACAGTTTTTCTGTTGACCTTGACCTGTAGATGACCCCTATTGAAGGTCAAGATTATACAGTTGTCAACAATGATACATTTATATATTGATAGGTCGGTTACGTGTTGCTTCGTGTAGTCATAAAGTAGGTCGTAAACAGAGTTCGAGTCCCTCACAGCAACAACAACAACAACAACAACGTTCACCAGGCGCTTCTACAGGTACCTGTATATTTATGTTTCAAACGTTCGTGCCGGGAAAATGTTGTGAAATATTTATGACGTAAACATTTTTGTTGAAAATTAGTCTGGTTATGAAGCGGCATCATAACTAATACCGGACACTAAAACATTTAGCAATAGTTAGAATATAACCTACATTATGAGCCAATGAAAACGCCGAAGTTTGGCGGTAAAATGTAAATTTAATCATTAAAAGTTTCTCTTCACAGACTTGACGTCATGCGTTGGTGCTACTTTCTATCGGCCAATCAGAATCGAGAATGTTATATTCTAAGTCAGTAAGAACATATAAAGTAAATTTTAATGACTAAAAAGGACTAGCTTCGCTCGCTCCGCCCTTTTTAATAATTAAAATTTACTTAATATGTTCTAACTATAACAAAGCATTTGGTCTAAACTCATAGGAATTGTTACGTCACTACGGCTACAACGATCCAACGTCATCATGACGTCATTCCAGCCATGATGTAATAATTGGTTGAGTTTTAATGGCAAACTGTAAATTCAATGATCCTCAAAACATGCAACATGAAACATCTGATTATGTACTTCATAGAATTGTCAATCAGAAATAAAACCATTTCCTATGCGACGTTTATGTTAATAAGACTACCTGTACTATTATTCTATTGACGATGTAGTTCGCCGTTATTGACGTCAGGCGGAGGCTCAATTAGAGCCAATGAAAACGCCGATATGTTGCAGTTAAATGCTACAAGTAATGATTTAAATAAAAACAGAAACTAATTATAGTTATAATGTTTTAATTTTTTTACTACGTTTCAACTCAGTTATAGTGTCTTCATCAGGTAAAATTAATATAAACAGGAAAAGCAATCGTTAAAATTGTATTGACACGAATTTCTATCGGCCAATCAAAGTGCAGGATGTTTCTTCGAAGTTAGTTAGAACATGTCGTAGTTAACATATTTAGTAAATTTTAATGATTAAAGAGGGCGGAGCGAGCATAGCAACAGATCGGCGTTTTCATTGGTTCAGAATGTGGGTTAACTTTTAATGACTTTTAATCATTAACAATTTACTTAATATGTTATAACTGTTACTTAACACAATCTCTTCATTATTAAAGTCACGTGATCATTTCTATTTATAGCAACATCCTACACTCCCAAATCAATGTCCAGTTGGGGGCAGAGATATTCATGGGGTCAATGTCAAGTTAGCACTCATATATCATGTGACCTTGGTGACCATGGCAACCAGAAGATGGGAGACATTGATAGACGGTTAGAGAGCTTATCTGAGTAAGTACGGGTGTTACGGCATTATTACCAGTGCACATAAACTGATGACGTCACAAATTTGGTGTTATAAAGAAGCGCTCCGATTTATTTGTTTTACTTACGAAACTTTGGCTGCTTAGCAAGTTTCAGAAATCTTATGTTCCATGTTTTGAGTTTGTAGTGAATACAAAAAGACATATGACGTCGCCTCAAGAATTTCTGTTAACGGAAATTACTTTTCAGCAATTAAAGTAATGCATACATGCACATAATTAAATTAGTGATTATGCAACCCCACAACCACCTTATTTGACGTAATAATTGAGTTTTAGTGTATGTGATGTATTGACTTTCTTAATTATTATCTGTGTTTATTTCAGTCGAATGGAGAAATTTGAAAACGAACTTTTCCACACAGTGGACAGTATTCTATTATTACTTGGACATAAACCTACAGTTCGTCACAAATTTGACGCGCATGGTGAAGTGTTAAAGGAACTACATTCCGATGCGGAGGAGAGAGACCAATTTCCGCTCAAAAGTAATATTTCTACACAGAAAAAAGGACCAATACTTGTGAAATCACCAAGTGAATTATCTCGACTGCTGGATAACATGTAATTTGTAAATCGCGATTATCACGTGATTGTCATGTGATATTGTCATGTGATATGAATGCACCACGTGATCAGCTTCTGAACTACAGAACAGGGCCAGTATTCACAAAGCGTCTAAGATATTTCTGAACAATTTGCTTGGATGTATTATTCAATATTTGTCACTTATTGTCACTCGAGCTACATGTATTTAGATTTTACTGTAATAAACTAAGACTACGGTTTTCTGTTTTGAGATGCGAATTTTGAATCCAGTCTCCCATGGAAATTGTCTAAATGATAAATTGCGACATTTGAGATAAGATTAAGCTCAGATAGGGGTGTTTTTTGGAGATCGGGGCCTGGTAACCCTACTTATCCCATTGTTGTTCCTGTTCTAAAACATTGTATGACATTTTGCTGAGAATCAGCGTGTCGATTTTCCAGATTCATAAAATAATTCAAAAAATGTTTTCCGACCTACCTACACTATTTTTTATATTTACGAGTTGTGTGCACAGGTAACTGTATCATTAATAGAGAGTAAACAAACACAAACATTGTTTTATAAAATTTATAATGTCTTAGAAAGGTGCATTTGTACTAAAGTGGTCGGATGTTAATGGTATCATAAACAATAATTGGCTTTCGATATCTTCATAAAGTAATACCTTTTAAAACTATATCAATGCAAAATTCCATAGAAATTGATCCACTAGTTAAAAAGTTATACCATGAAATGTATACCAAGGTGTCTAGTCAGTCACTGAGGTGCATTCATCAGAAACGACAATGCTATTTTAAACAGGACAACAAAATGATTTCACGCCCTCTGAGTTTATTTTCTTATTTATGGACGGATTTTTTAAATATGGATATCCAATTAAGACGAAGGTCTCTAGTCTCTGATTATGTAAATATATTTAAAATAACACCAGTATTAATGAAATGTTTTTTAAAAAAACATACTGCACCTCAGTGACTGTGTGGTCAATTTCTCGTGTTATAAACCTTTCTAAGACATTATAAATTTTATTTAAAAATGTTTTGTTTTGTTTACTCTTTATTAATGATACAGTTACCTGTGGTTGTGTGTGACATGATATAAATTGTAAGAGTTAATTAACTCATTCAGATTTTCATGAGTACGTTCTGATAAAACAGGACCCAGTAATGTGCAACATCAGTATTATTTGCTACATTTCTAGGCGACTCTATGTCGTTTTAAGCTCATTTTGGAGATTTTGAATATACCCTATTTTTCCTACTGGAGTGCTTGATCACAGAAATGTATACACAATAAATCGTACATATATAGCTCGCCGGAGATAACTCTAGTCTTATCAATAAATAAACACGGATAATATAAAAATACACTAAAGTTCCGCTAATAAGACCACTTTGATTATTTTGAAATCATGCAGATTTTTGCCAGTTTAATTAAGGTCCCAAAGTATTAAAGTTAGAACAAAAAAGGTCCGCTAATAAAACCGATTCGCTGTTAAGACCACCTTTTGACTGGTCTTATTAGCTGAACTTCACTATAAAAATACTCGATCCACTGGCCGATTCTTATCAGCGTGAATTGTATGAGTGTATGCATTAAAAGTGATTATGCACAATATTGAACACAAATGGTCATCGAAAATGCATTTAATTTGTATTTGTAAACAAAGGCTAGTGTTATCATCGGCGGACTATATATTCTACCGGCTTTAATAATACTCAGTGTCAAAGTAGATATCTCTGTGATAATGCTTTATAAGCGCTATTGAACTATGTAAACAGAGACATGTTTTTTGACTACCCTAACATGTACATGTATAGTGAATATAGGAAAGTCCAATAAGCATGTCCCATTGTTTCGGCGAAATTCTAGTTTTAGTGATTCCTAAATAGGAGAAATTATGTTTATATGTAAATGTGCCTACTAGCTAGATATTGGATGATGACAATCTTGTGTTGATTCATCCAATAGATTGCTGGTGGGCATTTTGCATATGAATTGGTGATCTTCCCTATTGTACTCCGTTCTTGCTAGTACGTAATATTTCTTGATGACTGTAGGGAGGGAAATCGTCGCAAGACAAAATATTTCAATGAAAAAACTTAAGTTATTGCTCAGCTGAGATTGTCATTTATAATTTATTATAGGACTACGATAATAGCCTTGTGATGTCGAGCCGAGCATACCCTTTATTTGCCAGTCCGCTTTATGCTGAATATGGCAGGCATATATGTGTGCCCCCACCCTGATTTGAACCCGGGTCGCCAGATTATACGGCAAGCGCGCTAACCATTGAGCTACGGAGGGCATTGCTTCCAGAAACTGGGTAATTATTGCAGAATGATGATGTTGTTGGTGGTGTTTGTATGAAATGCTCATGGAAATCTATCATTAATGGAAAATAATGAACTTGGTACTTGAGCTTGTTATAACAACTTAAATTTTTACTTAAAATGTTTATAACTTTTAAGCTGACTTCTAGTTTGTCTGTTACAATTAAACTTATTATATGCATTGTTCTATTAAATTGGCATCTCACTGTGAGGATACAATATATACAAGTACGTAGTATATATGAAAGTCATTTAACCAACAAAATATGTTTTAAAAAAGCAGTCTCGGCTGAGCAATAACTTAGTTTGTTTGGTGGAATTTGGGCCAGGTTTGAACTATTTAAAAGTCTATGAAATATTTTTAAAAAATGACAAAAACACCAAACAATAATTAATATTTCGAATAATATTATCAACATATCGTCGTTACGGCTTCTTCAGCATGTGAAGCTTTATTATTGGAATGACAAGGGAGACAATATGTGGTCTATATGTCAGAGTCAGAGTAAGAGTTATCTCTCTTATCATCAATATCGGCACAGTCACAGTTGTTATGAAAGAAAAATCCCTGACACATTTGAGCACATGCTGAACACACGACGGTTTCTCTGTGTACAGTTCTATAAGCCAATTCTATACAAATTCTGAACATGCGACGATGTCTCTCAGAACAGTTCTATAAGCCAGTTCTATACAAATTCTGAACACGCGACGATTTCTCTCAGAACAGTTCTATAAGCCAGTTCTATACAAATTCTGAAGACACGACGATTTATCTCAGAACAGTTCTATAAGCCAGTTCTATACAAATTCTGAACACACGACGATTTCTCTCAGAACAGTTCTATAAGCCAGTTCTATACAAATTCTGAACACGCGACGATTTCTCTCAGAACAGTTCTATACAAATTCTGAACACGCGACGATTTCTCTCAGAATAGTTCTATAAGCCAGTTATATACAAATTCTGAACACGCGACGATTTCTCTCAGAACAGTTCTATACAAATTCTGAAGACACGACGATTTATCTCAGAACAGTTCTATAAGCCAGTTCTATACAAATTCTGAACACACGACGATTTCTCTCAGAACAGTTCTATAAGCCAGTTCTATACAAATTCTGAACACGCGACGATTTCTCTCAGAACAGTTCTATACAAATTCTGAACACGCGACGATTTCTCTCAGAACAGTTCTATACAAATTCTGAACACGCGACGATTTCTCTCAGAACAGTTCTATACAAATTCTGAACACGCGACGATTTCTCTCAAAACAGTTCTATAAGCCAGTTCTATACAAATTCTGAACACGCGACGATTTCTCTCAGAACAGTTCTATAAGCCAGTTCTATACAAAATGTTTGTGTCGTATCATAATGATACATTTCAACGAAATAACGCATAATAAAGTATTCCTTTTGTTGGAATAAAACACATTATAAGGTTATGTTTTAGTTTCCTTGGATCTGGATCTGTATCTGGATGTATACAATAACAACAACAACAACACTGCATGACCTTTCGGTATATAATATATACAGTGTATATACGCAGCGTGAGAGGGATGTGTAATAAACACGTATACAACAACAACACTGCAGGACCTTTCGGTATATATTTGTTTTATTTTAAACTAATTTATTTAAGGTCGATTGTGAAACAAGTTTTCCAACTTCTACAAGTCAAATAGTTTCCCTCGGCCAGACCAGTATTTACAACAGTAACTTTACTTAAGAAATAATGAATGTGTACATGTGTTTTATCGTAGAATAAAGCGCAGTCACTAGTTTGGATGCGCACCTGAACAAGCTTTATTTTTGATAAAACACAGGTACATGTTTATTATTATGATTCTAATATGGCCAATATTCCGCATTGGATATTACAAAAAGACGTAGTAACAATAGCACTACGTTCTTCATCAAACGGCTAATTTGCAGTTGTCAGTCGTAGCTGTATTTAATCGATAATTCGTGCACACCATGATTTCCTCTATAGTTGGGAGTCCATACGGAGAAAATATGACGGGCCATGGCATCGGAGAGTAGAATGTGGCATCCATGCTAAATGTTATCTTTGATATGTGTGTAATCTGAAACGGCCGGATGCCATCCGTGATTTTGCCTCGTTTTCTCAAAATTAGGTCAAAGGTCAAATGAGTGCATTTTTTTATATATCTCACTAAAAATATCATAATATCTCTGTCAGTTTTCGGTCAAAATTTATACAAATGGTATCAAAATGAAGCTAATGCAATGGGCTATCAATAAAAATAACCTTTTACAAATTTATGCATTTGTATACTCATGAATATTGATAAGAACACCTAAAATTAGCAATATTTTTTATAGAAATTCGACATTCGTGTATGAACAATATATTTGTTATAATGTGGTCATTTTTGCTATTTGAAAGCTTAAAAGATTCTAATTCAATGGTGAGATACTACTCTATTGATATGTTAACTGGTCACTTACCTTCTCGTTGATTTAAGGGCACACGTGTGCTTAGAGTGGGTGGGGGTAAAATGACATATGAACTTAAACTAACACAATAGCGTATTATAAATAAGTAATATAATTATGTTTGCATTGAATTATTGAATGGGTTTACAAGTAACAACTATTATATTGGTTTTGGAATTGACCAATTCATTTAAAATATGTCAACATTCGTTTAAGGAGGAATGAGCTACCTACACATAGGCCTACACGTGCACTTCAAATAGTAATTTCGAGTTTAGTGTGATAAATAGGAACAAACATAAAATTAGGTTCAAATTATGCTATATGAATATAAAAAGATGATGATAATCATAATGATATTGCAAATTGTTCATTATACACTTTTACTCGTTCCTTTGAAAGAGCTCAAAATGGGTGGGGAATGGTTCATTTTAAAGCATGGATACTGTTACATAATATTATATTTCCATACAAAATCAGATTTATATTTTCATTCATGTCTTGTTAAAATTAGAACGAATATATAGTTAACACATGCTTTTCATGTAATAACATCTACAGAGTACCGAGAAACGACAGGTACCAATGCCCGTTCGTGGGAGCTCTGATAATTAAACACGAGGTGCATATACCACCTTAAGTGCTAAAGACAATAACGTTCTTGACAATTTTAAACTACGAATTTATATAGAAAACGCCACAAATCATTCATGAAATAATATTGTATATATGTACAAATAAGACAAGTTACAATATCGCTGTTTAGTTTAAGATTGATAATGAACATTTGCTGTGGATATATTTACACGTGAATTTACAAACACCTTCTCAGTTCGATGCAAGCAGTATGAAGAATTAGTAGATCACGTCTTGATTTCTGTATTCATTACGGATGCATCGGCTCGTATCCGTATACAAGAACCTGGTTGGTAGTTTGCTCTTGTGGCGTGAAGTTCGAGCGCATCACTTCACATCACTGGGGGAGCAGTAGCATAGAGGTAGGGCGCGCGCTTCGGGTCATAAGGTCCCGGGTTCAATCCCCGTCTGGACCACTGCTCAATTTCTCTGAGCAAGAATAACCAACATGCTCCACTCAACCAAGGTGTGAATTGGTGCCTATGAGGGTGATGTCTGTACACGTTCGATAGTTCTGGGCGCCCCAGATAGGTGTTGGCTGCACACGCATCAAGAGAGAAATAGTCTCCACAGGGAAACTCGAACGCAAGATTCCTAGGTAGCCCAATGACCAGCGAAGTTAAAATGTCAAAGGGTGGCTGAACAGCTGAACTGCTGAAAGCAGCCCTCGAATATTAGTAACTTAACTTCTTTTTTAATGTTTTAGCGGAAGCATTTCAAGCCTTGTTTTATAGAGCTTTAACAAACAGGGGTCACCAACAAGCTTGTACAACTGTCTGTCTCATCGGAATGTACGTCTCTTCTAATATCCAACAGAAGGTCATATCTTTTCGAGCAGAAAAATGGTTTCACATCCCGCCAAAGAGAGGAACCCCACAATGATACTGTGGTCGTTTGGAGACATGTTCTGAAAATTATATGTACATCGGGAGTAAAACATCGAGGCAGTGGGGCAGGCGTATAACTTCAGGACCACATCGGGAATGATCCGATGTCTACCGATACCCCACCCCAATTCCTCACGATTACCCAAAATGTCTCATGACTTACCCGAAGTTCCCTTCAGAACTACAATCCCGAGACCGCGAGTGTGTCCCCAAAATATCACTGCCTAGCGTATAAGTATCCGTGGTTACTGGTATTCCCGAGTCTCTGGTGCGCTTCTGGAATGCCTTCCCGGGATATTCCCGAGATTACAGCGCGTGTCTCAAGAGTCTCCAAAACGTTCACGGAAGCTTACCCGAGACACCGGATACCTTCCCTGAGATACATGGGATCCTAGACGCCTTCTAAGCTCTTAAATCCATCGGGAGTACATCCCCGAGGAAGAAGAATTAACGCATAAAGTCTGGAGCACATTGATAGTTTTTGCAATACATCCCGATACTCCTTGGTTATCATGATTCCACCTGATGTCATAACTTGTCTGATGACGTCCCCGATACTTCCCTTAGACCACGAGCAACCTATTTACGATGCCTCCCGAATCTCCATCGAGAGTTCATCCCCTAGACAAAGACATACGCAATGGGACATGTATAAGCTTCAAGCGTCTCAATTGATACCTCGTGGCATTAAGAGACCAAGAACAAGATTGAAAACCGCAATGCAAAGAACAGTAGAGGCCGAACCTGAGCAAAAAAGGAATCAATGAAGAGAACTGAATGAGGAGTAAGTAATGCATCCTTCGCTTGAAGCACCCAAAGCATGAAAATGACCCTCGCATCTTTTGATGACAGTTGGCATATTTCGCGTCGATTCGTTGTCTGCTGTACATTGTGGTAGCTTTCTCTTACAACAAGCTCGTTCTTTCTTAGCAACGTCTCTGACCTTGTTGGCAAACTAAAGGAAAGTAACTCAGCGAGTATCGACTTTGGTTTTACTCATTAGCAAGATGTAATCGTTTGATTGTGGCATGTGCATACTAGTATCAGGACCAGATATAATTCGACGCATCGGTCGACTTTTTCTACCTTGTTTGTTTCCAAGTTGTGTAGTCTTTATTGATGAGCTTATGATTTGTAAAGTCACAATAGAATCGTTCAAAAAGGTAATTACTCCTATGTGCATTCAATACCGTCCTAATCATCATTACTTACTACACATTGCTACTGAATAAAATATCAACAAAATGTATTAACTAAGACTTTATAAACATTATGAAAGTACGGACAAGTCAGGGTACGAGAGAAATGAACTGCAATTGGCTAAGAACAACGTTTTCTTGTTCTCCAATACGACTCTATACATGCAACTAAAAGAACATACGTTTACCCGGTAGTTTGTTAACAAATACCAACTTATTAATTAAGAGGTTAATATACAGTATAACTTCGATGCCTCGAACAGTATTTGCGTCGAACACCCTAGATGCCTCGAACTGGTTCTTCGGTCCCGGCAAAATCATTTCTTTAATCATATATATTATGCTAGTATGTTTATATCCGTTCCCACTCGTCTTAAACATGTCTTTATTGTGTGTATGTAGCATTTTTTGGCATTTTTGAATGAGTAATTACATGATAAAAGAGTTCTATAAATATGGTAAAAATGAAATAATTAGGAGTCATTTATGCAATGTCTCCATTGACGAGTGATCGACAATGGCTATCGGACGCCTAGCTATCAGCCAGATGACTGGCGAAAAATTAAATAATTATATTCATTATATAGTCTATTCACTATTGTAAAATTCTATTCACCGTAATATAAAGGTTCGGTATTTTTAAATCGGCAAAACCCTTATCAAAGTTTAGTGTGTCTAACATGTCTATTAATCAAGAAATCTGAAAACTGTAAATGTTTTTGTTAATTACATGACAACTGTACTTGTGATGTGCCATGTGTTAGTCTTGAATAGAAGAGAATTCAATGCAACAGCATCAAATTACACATAATTGGTATATTTGAAAGATCTTTGCGATATAGTTAAGGCAATAAACCATACGCTGTAATTTCAAGATCGTATATCCTATTACAGTGAAATATCAGTATTGACAGACACTGTTAACAAAATCTTAAAGAGTAGTGTAGGGACCGTCATTTAAAAATATCGACTTGAAAATTATTTAGATCATACATGTCTTATTTAAAAGAATTCCTAACAACCTTTTAAAACAATGTATTAACAACAGTCTCTTAGCTATATGTATTTAAATAATCCTTACAAATTAGTAATATGTGTGTATATAGGTGCATTTTTAATATGTACTATTGCTGTGAATTTTTATTAGTTTAATATAAGTCTGTACTAGAATGGTCACATAATAATATTTCTGTGATATATAATGTGACTGAAATAAAGACCAAATGAAATATAGTAAAACAATAGATGACTCGAACACTATCTAGGTCGAACACAAGTTTTCGCACCTTTCATTGACTCTTGAAATACATTGCTCGAATGCGGGTAGTCGGCGACATGTGTATTAAGGTAACAAGTTGTTATAATTACTGTAATTAACAATTGTTTGTGTACGACTGCATTTGTATAACCAGTTTTTAAAAGACTTAACTTTATATAAATCTATATTGTAATTTAACTTATTTTCGTTAATGAAATTCAGAAGCAACAACATATCAGAATAACATTATCCTTTTTTAAATTAAAGTACTCGTACTTGTATATATATCAAAAGTTTTTGTTTCATTTCCATTTATTTATAGGTAGTCGAACTTGCCCTGGGTCATAAGAATATTCCGTGCGCTCCTTAACATAAATACACTATACATGTATAACAAGAAACCTTAGTAAGATTTGTCAATTAGCATATAAATATTTCCGACTATTCTTTGGATTTTTGAACATTCGAAGAGTTTGCCGAAGATAATAAATCAGACTCCATGTCAATTTTGTCAAACTATTATATTTTGTTATTATAATGAATACAAAAATGATACACATGCAATAGTTATGTAAATCAATTATGCAATACACACACACGCGATTTGTACGGTTTAACATACTGGCATCAGTTCGAACTTATACACATGATACATATACTTGAGTACCATAGATGCCTCGAACAGGTAGATGACTATTTTCCCGTAAGGAAGGTAGTTCGAGGCATCGAAGTTCTACTGTACCAGGCGACATTTTACGTTAAAAACACTACATTTTCTTTGATTGGAATTGGTATAATTTGTATAGCGCAGATAATTTGACATGATCCTGACCTTTATACATGAATATATTACAAGGTACTTGCGTTGAATATATAAATTTCCACGAGCAAATCGTGCATTATCGGTTCTTTAGATTTGTGTTGGTATTACACATCGAGCGTCTTTGTGATATTCCCCGCTTATGAAAGCATACAGTCGGGATTATTAATATAGTCAATATATCAGCTGTTAAATTATGCTAATTGAAGGTCGAGAGTCGTATCAAATTCTCAGGATTATAATAACGGTAGAAACTAGTGGTTTGCCGATGATTATAAGAATAAATAATACAGTTCTAAACGTCATATACAAACATATATTGTGTAATGAGACATATGTATTGCATTTTGTATAATTATTAGAAGACACTGCTTGTTTATCACTCAGATACAGATCCTTATTTGTACGCTTTTTGTCATACATGTGCAATAGATTATCAATATTCATAAATATGCAAATGAGTTAATTAGCATAATATTTGAGTAAGGCAAAATCAAATTCCACAAATAAATCATATTTGGATATAAGGAACATGTTTAATGGGTGTTTATATATAATGTTGATTCTGACTGTATTGAGATTTTTACGTTTTGGTTTCAATTTACCCCCACCCACCTTTGGCGGTTACTGTCGGTGGAATTAAATTATATTTATCAAAAAATATACATTTAACGAAAGCTCTATGTCCTCTCATGATTTTGGTACACTTTGGATCTTTAAATAATAGAAATAAGGAAGATATGGCATACATTTGTCAACTATACTAGTAGATTTTTAACAAAAATGTACCCATTTATGACTTCCTCATTAATATTTATGAGTATGCAAATGTGATAATTTGCATAAAATCATTGCAAATGAATTAAGGACCAATTCATTAGCATCATTTTGATACCATTTTGACCATTATACCTGTAGAATTGACCAAGATATGGTGCACTTTTAAGCTGATGCATGATATATGCACTTTATTGACCTTTGACCTCTTTTATGACCTTCACAAAGGGTTTTGCGCGTGGCATCCACACAAACCATAGACAACTGGTATTGGGCAATTCAAATATGGTATTGAAACACTTCTACTAAAAAATGCCATGGACCATGAAAAATAAGCGACTTTTGTGCTGATGGACTCCCAACTACTATGTGTATATGGCTGAAACCGCTTGTTAGTTAGAATACCGGTTAATCCTACCTAATCAACGTGGAAACACTCCATAAATTATTTTTTCTACATCAATAGTAACAAAGCAGACCCTCTGTCGTGATTCAAACATTGAGACCATTAACAGCAGATGATTGGCGAATTCGTGAAGATGTGTCTAGACGGTACATCTCTAGAAACTGTGTGGTAGAAGTATACTACATGTAACTACACAGTACATTTTTAAACCAAAATGTACTGTCTAGACTCACCTTAAGTCAGACTGACACATTAGCCAATCAGGCATTGACATGTGGTCACGTGCTCCTCCATAGTCAATTTTCTTTTGGCATTCCAATATACCGGGGATAGGCCGAGGATAATTAATCAATCCATCGCCACGAGAGTATGAAAAAAGAGAAGCCAGTTTCCCGTTTACGCTGAGCGTCTAGCAAGAAAATACCATTTTTATTTCGTCTTTGGTATGACGCGGCCAGGGATTAAAACCGAGACCTCCCGCACTTGAAGCAAACGCTCAACCACTAGGCTATCGAGGTAGCGGTGTATATACGGTGTACGAGGGGCGTTCAATATATAATGTCTATCTGTGAAAAACAAACACACAACATACAATATCAACAATTATTTTTAAATTATTTCATCCCTTCAAAGTAATCACCACGAGCAGAAATACATAACTTTAGTCTTTAATCCACTTCCGGAAAGCTCCAATATAGTCATCTTTAGGGATCCCTCTAAGACACTGGAAAATCGCAGAACCCAATGCCTTGCCAGATGTGTATCGACGACCGGAAATATGTTTTTTAGCCGAGGAAAGAGAAAAAAGTCACAGGGGGCCATATCCGGTGAATAAGGAGGATAGGGAAGCACTGTCACCTTTTCCTTGCTCAGGAACTCGGTTACCACATGCGACTTATGCGATGGTGCATTGTCGTGTATAAGACGCAGGCCCTTCATTCCGGTCGCTGGACGACGTTTAGAGTAATGTTTCTTCACTGATTTCAGAATCTTCTGCTTATAAAAAGCCCCCGTAACCGTCCGTCCTCTGGGTACAGGTATTTGTACTACTGGTCCTTGGTTATTGAAAAAGATAGCGTACATAATCTTCTTAGCACTCATTGTTCTTTTGGCAATTGAGGGTCTACGTGCGTGTTTAGTAGCCCATATTTTGTTGCTAATCTTCCGGGGCGGCTCAAAAAAATGCACCCATGTTTCATCACCTGTCACTATATCCTCAAAAGTGCGCGTATTCTGGGTACATTTTCAAAAGTTTACGAGCCATTTTTACACGTTCCTGCTTTTGCTTGTCTGTGAGTAGATGGGGTATCCAACGTGCTGCAATCCGCCTTACCTTCAGAATCTTTTTCAGAATCACAAAAGCTGTTCCTGTTGAGACCCCAACCTTGCTAGCTATATCCCTAGTAGTGTATCTGGCATTTTGAACCAACACTTCCTTTATTTTTCAATGATTTTAGGGGTCACTACACTACATTTTCTGCCTGGTCTTGCACTATCCTCAATATGCTGCTGTTCGCTTTTAAATTTCCTAATCCACCTATCAACAGTCCTATAAGACACTTCATTAGCTCCATAAACACGACATATTTCATTATGAATGGCCCGCGCTTTTAATCCAAGTTCATGACGAATCTTTATATAGCTCCGTATTTGGACACTTTTCTCAGCTCTTCTTCCTACCATTTTTTACACAGTGTATATTACTAGGTGGTTTTGACAAAGCTGACACCCAACTTGTAATCATAGGATCGAACTTAATGTGATATCAGTGTGTTCGTGGTGTATTGAAGCCTATAATAATGAAAACCGCACGGGATTCACGTGGGTATTTAAAAAGTTACGGGCCGATGGACATTATATATTGAACGTCCCTCGTATATACGCAGTGTGAGAGGGATGTGTAATAAACACTTATTCTGTTAATCACATTGCTGCATGGAAAGCTCTTTTCAAGCTCTGAACTGTCTGTGTACGCACACTATCACAGTTGAAATTATTCCAATCAATAATTGTCTTTGGAAATGTTTATATTATTTGTCTTTTACAGTATATTTCGGTTAGTTAGATAAACGAAGAAGGAAGCAGCTAGAACCAGGACCAGACACGACGTCTGTGTGTGACTTTGCGGTTTTAAGTTGGTCTTTTACATTTTTGATAATTTTTCGTTAGTTGAGCTTCGCATTAAAAAGACTCACTTAAAACCCTCTTCTGAAGGAAGTTGGTCTTTTGTTTTGAAATGTTGACATTCACTGAACACAAGATCTTAGATCTACTCATATGTCCCATAGTTCGAATGTAACGCATGATCTATTACGTATACATGTATTCTCATTTGGTATTTCAATTGGTGTTTATATATGGTAATATGTTTTTTTAATTTTCACAAAGGACATGTTATTTAAAGTCCTTCATGTAAATAAAATATCCTGTGCTAAAAACATCGGACCTTATTTTTTAATGCCGCCGCGCGCATAGCCTTTATTTGCCAGTTGAAATATGGCTGTCACATGTGTGCCTCCACCTGGATTTGAACCCGGTCGCCATATTCACTGCATAGTGTATTTGACAGCATCATGTAAATATACAACAACCAATAATAACATTAAAATTAATATAAATTATATTGGTAATGCTGAATGCAACATATCGAGCTATACGTATATGATTACCGGGTGGTGAAAAGCTTTTCAATAAGCTTCAGTTTAGCTTATTCATATAAATACAAAGTCCTGCAAACGCATTTATAATGTTTTACTCAGTTTAAACTGATTGGGCTGAATCCGAATATATTACATAGGCTTTCCTATGTGCCTATGTTACAGTCACGACTGTATTTCACGCGGTACTACATGTATAAACAAGTCAAATAGTTCCTGCGAGCAAATGATGTACCGACTTCATTTGACAGAGAATTGACAGGATCCTCAACCTTCTATCTGCATAATTCAACAGCTAATGTGTATAAAATTAAGCATGACAATCTCAAAATTGTGAGAGAAAAATAAGCGCGATGGGCCGGTAGCTTTCAAATTGGGAAAACTATATGCACGATAATTTGACATACGAAATTTATCAACGAATTGTTAAATAATTTCATGTATAACAAACCAATTTTCAAGACACTCCCTTGTTCCATATAATATGTATATGCTTATAAATAAAACCTCGTATCAGTTCATTAAAAGGTATTATCATAAAACATGTTTTCAGTGTTCAACAATATCAAAGATCATAAACCAATGCAGCTGCAGTCACCTGCTGTTTAAATCCATGGTCTCAATATTGCATAGAGCGCTGACTGAAATTTCGGACAGTTCTGATTTCTTCGGTAAATAAACTATTGCAATGCGACAAAAACCGATGTTATCCGCATGGAATATTGGAATTAGTCTGGTTCACGACATTCTTACAAAATGCATCTTTTGTTGGATTTATTTTTTGAAATCGTAAACCATCGAGAACAGGTCACGTGCCCCTCCATGGACTTTTTACTTAAGGCAATCCAATATACCTGCTCGCTCAAGGCTCGCAGGTAATAAAACACTGATATATTACACAGTAAGCGGTCCAGGTAAAATAGATATGGGTGGTAGATTATATTTTTGACAACGTGGCATGTGTAATATATACATTATGATATAATTGATCATGTGTTGCAGAAAATCCAGACAATTTCCCAGCGTGCGGTCTGTTTAATTTGCCTATGGCTATAAAACACGGCATCTTTGAACAGTGATTTACACATTCCCAACTGTATGTCACGTGGGGCTATAGATAAAACATTAAGATGATTACACAATAATCGGTCCAGGCTTAATCAACTGTCCAATTAAAATATAGATAAGGGTGGTAGCTAGATTTAAAAATTGACCACGTGACATGTTTGTATTCATATGATATAGCTTGTTTGTCACTTGTGACAATACAAAAAACTGCGAGCGGTCCTGTACACAACGCTTTGACTTAAATTGATCGAGTAAATTGACTGTAATCAATGAAAGCTACGTTGAAAATAATCTGGAAATATATTTTTACAATACACGATATGACTTCCCGTCAATTTTTTGTCATGCACTTAGGCTACATAGTTGACGTAAATTTAGTTCGGTAAGATTATTTTTAAGCGCTAAATATGAGCTGACACATATACATGTATATACAAAAATGTATATGTAATCAATATCTATGTAAACATATCTTCGATTTGAGATTTAAAGACACGCTTTTTATGATTGAGTTTGATATCTACACAATATAGTTTTGTTACTTGGTAGCTATAAAGATCTTGCAGTATTATTTGGTAGCTAAGTGTTCACAAATTGACATTTAAATTTAAGTCACGAAGTAGGCCTATTTATTCTGGTTTATTCTCGCACGTTATTTTTTTCGACTTCGCGGTTTATATTATGATTTATGCAGTGTGCTACATTTTCAATATGTGTTGGCGTCTCCTTATTCATTATGAATGATATGAAATGTATTTGATAAAAACTTACTTAGCCAGAGAAGAGGGTGAAACCTCCCATTTCGGTACGCGGGATTCATGACCTTTTCAGGTGGTATTCGGGACGCTAGGGTGTCGTACGCGGTACGCAATAAAAATGCCTATTGGTATTCAGTAAGCAAGATTTCAAAAATAAATAAAGCTTTTTAACTAATTTAGAGGCAGCCATACCTTTTAGATAACGCGAAAACTACTGGCCACATAATACCAGGCCTGCCATAAAAAATCATGCAATTGACTGAGATTCTAGCAAAAAATTGAATTAAAGCGTGCGATTTCGGCACCTTCAATGTTCTGCGCTTAACGCACGAACCGCCTAATTCAAGTCGCTTAGCGCACAGACACTTGTGCTGTCTTGACCACGCCCCCATCCCGCAGTCGGTCGGTAGACTAAATGGTTTCATTTCAATAACATAGCACGATTGTCCTTGGATCTCTCACTCTCACCATATCCTGTACATTTGTGACCCAAATCATGTATAAATTCCCGAAACTGATGAGATACTTAGTATTGTTAGGTCAAGTACTACCATTGTTAAATACGCTGACAATGCGTTTGTACACTTGAGCCACTTTACCGCGAAGACCAGAAATTATTAATATGCAACATGTACGAGAGGTGTTCAACTTATATTTGAACAGAATTGAACATCCAGTATTTTCATAAATTTCACATCGAACTCGAATTGTGTCTATTCAATAGTGTAAAGAAATGTATCACGAGACATAAACAACAATTGTAAAATGTATAATTATGTAATATACTTAGAACAGAATCAACTATTGTATTCGAGTGTGTTGATTTTGCATTTTTAAGGTCAAAAACCTCCAAGTGCTGATGCTTATAATTCGCTTCTCTAATCGATGTTTCAATATTCTCCAGATTTAAATTCTATTGCTAATTCTAAGGAGACTTCGGTATCCACTGTTTAGGTATAATATACTTCCCAGTCTAATTCATAAGGTACTTTATGACTTATTTTGTAGGGTGACAGGAAATTCAGTATTGGGGAAATACCCTGTCTTTGGCATGTTACCAGAAAAAGGGCGTGTCACATTTTTGTCGAAAAAAAAACCATTTAAGCCGTTTGCATAAATAAAATATGCGTTAAAAACATTAACTCCCCAGGAACGAAACATATTTTCCAATCACTGTTCCGTAGTCACATATACAGCCTCCAAGACCTTTGTCTGCGCTTTTTGTTTTGCTTGGCATTGAGTTAATGAACACCGCACTTTTCTGAAATTCTGTATCTAACATTTTCGAAATAATTCAATTGAAAGTTGCTACTGATACTAACAACTTCGCTGCCATCCAACTTTGAGTTATTAGATCTGTGCTAGATATCACAGAACCAATGGACATGTCGATTACCGGTTTCGACCATTTGTTTTTGATTTTTAATATTTGACGCCATTTCGCCAACTTAAGCAGGTGGACGTATATCACCCTTCAAATGCCAAATATTACTGAATGTTTTCACTGACATGGGTTATCCATAATATACCAACACTTTTTTATGCTTCTATATGGGCAATTTCTGTTAAAAAACCCAAAACACAATACCCTCTACAAGATGGTTGATTTTGGTTAGAAAAACAATGCAAATATGAAACACACTGAGTGTATTTACTACTTAGACCCCGTTCACACTAGGCTACGCTCTTACTACGACCATGCCGATCTGTCCCGACCTGACTAAAAGTATGAATCGGGACGAGATCGGCGTCAAAACCAAGAAAATATAAAAAAAATCTTAACCGGAACGTCTGATCGACGCTTGTGCTACGATTTCGCTACGATCACTGCGTTTCCGATACGATGCTTGTACACTTACACCACGTTTCCAACGCGATCAGTGCCGATCATGAACCGTTTCTGCTACGATGTCGCAACGCTCTGCAAGACCCTAGTACGTTAGTAGACAGACCTAAAAGACTGTAACACGATGTTGCGCCGCTCATGCCGACAATACTACGAAATTGACGTGATCATAGTACGCTTTGGTATGATGCGTACACTTATCAATGAGTTTGGGTCATTTTTTTCACATCACTCATTGCCAGAAAGAGGCATTGAATCCATTGGATGATGTTTTATGTTTAACAATGAACAACTTTTTCTACATAGGTGTTATATGCTGAACGAGTTCATGTTGTTCAAATGTTCATGTACTTTCCTGATATCTCGACGATTTTTGGTTAAAATACTTATGTTTTTTCACATAATAATTTGCTTTGGTCTATGTCCAACTGTTGTAAAGGAAAATGACTATCATATATAGCGATAGTATAACGCGATTTTACGTGTTTCAATAGAAAACACATTACATTTGATGCCGATTGTACCACGATGTTATTACGATCATGCAGATCTCGACAAGATGCTTCCCCGATGTTTCTACGATTATGCCGATCTTAATACGACCTTGCTACGTTCTTGTGCCGATTCGTTTTAGCCACGATCCCGCTACGCTTGTTTTGAACATGTTCAAAATAAGCGTAGTAAGGTCGGGAAGCTTCCCGACCTACGCGTTTCCACCACGACTCTACCACGTTCACAAAGATCCTTACCCGATTGACCACGACTGTCCCACGATTGGTCACGATTTGTACCAATTTTAGATCGTAGTAGAAGCGGGGCCCCAGTGTGAACGCCCTATTAACAATTGTTCTTACATGGCTCAATAGAAATAAATCGATTTTATTGTTTTAGTACGGCTAAATCCGATGATCAGTTTTGTTCAAATATAAGTTGAACATCTCTTGTACATGCATAATTATACGTATCATACGACTACTGGGGTATTTTATACATACAGTGCAACCGCGTCAGAGATGTCATATTTTTATTCAATGAGATTTTCTCAAATGAATATTTGTAAATGTCACAATACTACATGTATGTGGGTGTAAATATGTACAAATATTTGTGTCTGTTGTAACTATTTCTGTATGGAATGTTATAGTAATGTATGTGTGGAGGTGTCGGGAGCAGGTTCTTAGTGATCTAGGCGAAGCCTCGGGGAAGTCGTGAGATACTTTGTGACATCTTTGTGGAAGAATCGGAATAACATCGGTAAATTTCAATGCAAGCGATGTGGCTTCCCCGATGCATCAATAATGTTTCGCTAAGGTGTCGGGGACCATCAGGGATATTTAAATTTTCGGCGAATGTTCGGTGAACATTTCGGTGACACAATATATGTTATTAATGTTCGATATCATTTATCTTAGACCATGGTTAGCCGCTATTAGGCAGTCAACGGCTTTTATTGCCGTGGTAAATATTATATAGACAGCGTTTATTGAATCTGTTGAAATCGGGAAGCACGCCCTTTCAAATCGAGAATATCGTCCTTTTAAGTCCAGAAAATCTTTGCCAATCAAATCAGGGAAAAATAACGTGACGCACGTATCGAAACGTGCGTCACGTGATTTTTCCTTGAACGCAGGGCAGGATTGAATTAAAATTTGGCGAATATTTAACCCCGCGAACTACTTCAAAATAACAAGTTCGTGAAATTTTGTGACATCACGCAAATATATGACTTTACAATATTGAGATGAACCACGTCGGTACATCGTGTGACTCGTAAAATTAATGTTCTCTATTATCGAAAATTAACGAGAACCACAGACGACACATTCAAACACGTATCTGCTTTATTGTCCACTCAATAACCATATGGTGAACTGCGTCATTATACAATACAATATACAATACAAAATGTTTATTGCATAAAACATACATACATATGCTTATAGCAAAATTATATTCATTGATACTTTAAGTAAGGCGATGATTGCGATTCGATGTGAATAGTAAATGAGTATTGTTGCTGCCGGGCTGAGACACAGACTTGCACAACATCACGTACCATGACAATACAAGGCGTCAACGCAAGAAAATACAAACATTAATTACAGGAATGTGTTATATGCGCGAGATGACGAGTTTCGTAAAGCAGTCTAGGGCATTTTTATCGCTAGAAAACTGTGACAATTATAACTTTATTACGTTCTTGGCTTTTTGGACCACATACCACTTGATTTTCAAACAATTTATCCACCCCTTAACGCAGTGAAAATTGGCAAGTGCGGAATGAGTTGATGAAGCATGCTGCTGAGTCTTTTCTAACTGACTCCGCTCGCCCAAAATAGGTAACACGTGAATTTTATCAAGCAAAGAACGGGTTTGTAGGCATGCTTTTCAGATAAACAATGAATTTTTTCGAGCTCGATTCGCTCGCATAATTTTTTCTCGGGGTGGGGATGGGGTGTATCAACATTTACGCCCACTACACCAATTCCTGTATCCGTCACTGATTTCTATGATGCCGCTCAGATGAACAGTGTATTTTTAAACTTGCTTCGCTCACACAACGACTTTATCATTATCAAGTAGAGAAATAGTTTGTGTCGCAAATTATAAGATAATCAATGCTTGATTCGCTCGCACAAATACTTATAGTACGTATATTATCAACTTGATTAAGAATGGTTTTGTGCAGCATACTGCTTCGTTAGCTCATACAACGTCCTTACTCAAATCCTTCTCGTAATTAAACCATCCTTTGAATTCGTATGCTTCTATTAGATTGGTTTTAAAAGTCAATAAGTATGGACTATACGTAATTAATCGGCATGATTTGGATGATTATATCATGTAAAACCTGTCCTCAGGTGGATTCATCGTTTCCTTTTTGCATATCAATCTGTTCGCCATCCTTACACCTAATCAATCCTGTAACCGCCCCTGAATTATACGGGATGGATACTACATACTAAAGTTGTACAATGTAAGATTTAATGTGTCTACAGAACTGTTTTATGGTTCAAAACTGGCTAAAGGTATTCGGGATTCAGCAAAAAAATAAGGTGGTATTCGGGATTCGCTGAAAAATTAAGAAGTATTCGGGATTCATGGGGTGAGGGGGTGACACCCTCAGAGAATTAAAAGAAGTATTGTAATAGCCTACTCTGACTAACCTACACTAAATACCGAAACTAGAATTTGTATACAATATATAAATCACTCACATTAATTAACCTAGGGGAAAATAGAATAACTATTTTAAAAATTTCATAAGCATTCGCAAATACCGATCGGAGATTTTATCTATGATGCTGGAACCGAAGTAGCGATACACGGTCCGGAATTACGGGTTTTAGCATCTCGACCATGCATTATCTCCACTTGCTTTGTTATCGTTTCCGGCGGAAAATTTGAATCGAACAAATCGAAATTCAATGTTTTATCAGGTAATAATCAATCTGTTGTGGTATTTATGTATTGTTTTATCACAAATTAAGAACTACACATATTTTGGCACCCTCCAACTATAAACAGGCCTGTGATTCTTTCTCCTTCAGACTGATTTTATTTTCAAAGTTTTTGTCTCAAATCTTCGAAACAAAATGGTTCAGATTCAGACTTTCAGTGTGACCAGGCAGCCAAACTGTTTCCAAGTGTGCTGCATTTTTATTTCTGACAGTCCAGCAAGTGTACTTTAACACGTCGAGATGGTTTCACTACAATGTGGCATTGTGGCCTGCTCCGAAGTAATTATTTTTTCAAGTGGGTGGGGTAATGTTTTCCAGACTTATCACAGTTTATGCTTTGAGCAATCACAGGCTTGTATAAAATACTAACTTCTGTGATTTTGTTGTCCATACATTGGGTTTGAACATTCACTAATAGTGATAATAATTTAAATTTTATTTTTTAGACCACATACACTTCTGGGTCTGTTTCCCCCCCCCCCCCAGATACGAAGCTGGATGTATTTTTATCATCAGCATTATATACCCAGACTCATACATTAATCACACAAACATTATTAAACGTATCTAGGACATACAAAAAATATTTGTAAATGCCTCTCTAGCTTAAATAACACAAAGATAAAAAATGTTTGACTGAAATTTCTTGCAAACATTCCTTGAGTATCGCGTCGTGTTTAACTGACTGTGCAACTGTCCCGTCTATATTTGGTGTCCTTCGGTCAAGCACACATTACTCTACACGACGATGATAGTGACAGAAACCGATATTCGCCCATGCCTCCACATTTTGCAAGAAAGTTCGCAATTTTCAACTAAAAATGCGCCATGCACATGTATAATCTTTCGACAATGGTTTCCCGTCTGATCAATACGAAAGTATGGCGTTGAACGTTGGAACCAGATATTTAAATAAACCTTTTGGAATACCTCGTTTGGGTCCAATGTTCAACGCGCGATGTAATTCTTATGTACTGGGGTGGGAACCATCATTCAATTTGTCGAAAGATAATGTGCGCGGCGGAAAATTAGTTGACAATTGTAAACTTTCTCGCATATTTTGAAGACAAGAGTGCCGATGGAATATTGTCAGTATAGTCATCGTAAAGATTAATTTGTTATTGACGAGAGATACCAGAAATATATGGGAAAGTTGCAAACAAGTTTTCTAGGTCAGGTGCGAGAAAGTACAGCGAAACATTTTTATCTTTGTGTTTTTTAAGCAGTAGAGGAATTACGTAGATTTTTGTATTGAATATCAAATATATCCAACTCCTCTCAGCACTGCTCCAGACCATTGCTTTCTTTAAGTTTCTTATGAATTCATTTTTATATAGTTCACTGCATCGGTAACGCTCGATAGCTCTTTGCTGTGCATCAGTCCGATATCTGCAAACTCTAGCCAGTAGCATATATATGTATTTTCCATTTTGTTCGCTATTATGAAGCAAGCTGTTTCCAAGCAGTGCTATTGAGCGGTTTGGTTAGGCAGTGGGAGCTCCTGAAAATCTGTTGAACCAACAGACCTGACTGGCAACAGGTCGGACTCAATATTTCGAAAATTTAATGACGATTGTTTAGAATCAATTAGGAATATGACAAGCTGTACCATCTTTTCCAGTTAAGAAGTCATGCAAGGATGCATTGGAGATATATGCGGAGAATGTAGATAGAGTGACCCTTACAGGATGGTGCTTGTGGCTCAGTATAGGTGGGTTCTGACTTCATTCAGCATACATTTAAAATCATTGTACATACAGGGTGTTAAAAAAGTTGGTTCTCAAAATTTAAATTCATACTAAGTTTTATCTCAGCCATGTACACAGCACATACAATTTTAATTTCTTACACTCATAGCTTCATTTAATGCTCGAAAGATTAGAGCAATGTAAAACCTTCTGGAATTTAACCTGAAAATTTTACATTTACAAATGTGCATGTCGTCAGGCGACACATGCGACTCGCGGAGCTTTTATTCTTGAAAAAAATTTAACTGCCTGTGCCTTTAAAGTTGGGAAAAATTAGCGTCGAAAATTGGGAATTATTAAAAAATATTGTTTTGAGTAGTAACTGTTCATGCTTGCTTTTTCTTCTGATAATACTCAGCTTATATGTAGCAAAGATTTTATTATAATAACTAGATTTAAAAATCTATTGTCTTGACTCAAAAACAACCATACCAATAAGTTGCTTTTATACCAGCGGGAACCAAATGGGGAATGTGTGCATTCTTTTTGGGAAAAAGGAGGTCATTTTCCTGGAGGTAAGTGCCTGTATTCAGCCTTAAAAATAGCCCAAAAAATCACTGACACATTTTATTTTTTCATGTTTAACATATTAATTAATTATTCTTAATATCTTCAGTAAATAAGAAGTCTGCAAAATAAATTTACCCGTTTGCTCTTTTTATTATATACTGCCATCCCCTGAGGTAACTTCCAGGTCAATCAGATCACCTTCACACCATGTCATAGAACTATCGGATTATTTTGTAAGGAAGTCTTAGGAGTTACGGCCCTTTTGTAACTTAAACATTTTGGTTAAAAGTATTTGTGTTTACAGTACTATCAACATCACATTTCAGAGCATATGTCCATTACAGTGACAGCTTTTGTTATGACATATGCTTGTACATGTCTAATCATGTCCTCTTATTCTTGCAGCACATCATTCAAGCTTTAATAGATAACAGCATCAGGTGAGACTAAAAAGCCATGTATCATGACATTATTGGGGATGCTGTTTACGTCTGGCAACTTGTGGTCTGCTCTATGAAATGTGAATCCTATAGACATGACCTGCTATAGATATAAAAGTTGAACGAAGAATCCCCACTGCAGAAAGAACAGCTATCATTGGTAATTTGCAGTTTATTAACAATGTGATTTTAACTTAACTTGCACACAAGTTGTATTCAAGTTTGTTGAACTGGGTGTATCCCATAATGGCTTACATAGAAACGACCCTTTAAGGGGCCAGGAATTGGCTAATTTGGTCTGGTGTGTGTGTCAATTATTATGATGAAGGTTTTTATCACAAATCCATTTTAACCCAATTTTTAAGGGTGTTATTTCTGTTTGTTTTTATGCCCCCCCTATCGATAGATGGGGAGGCATATAGTGATTCACCTGTCTGTCCGTTCGTCCGTCCGTCCTGGTTAACCCAAATTGACCGTTTCTTCTAGCATTAATATGGCTTGCTACAAAGCTTTCATACTTGCATGGATGTTGTGTATGAACACTCTCCTTTTGTCCGTCCGTTCGTCCTGGTTAACCCAAATTGACCGTTTCTTCTAGCATTAATATGGCTTGCTACAAAGCTTTCATACTTGCATGGATGTTGTGTATGAACACTCTCCACACGCCAGTATCACCTAACCCCATTTTTACCTTCAGCTTGACCAAATTTTGGACTTAGACTTATTTATGGACAAGGCTTCCAAAGGGGGCATAAGCGTTTATTGAACGCAGTCTTGTTTGCTCTTATAATTATATCCACGTTATTTTATGTGACAGCAAATTATAGAACAATGTTTTTCGTGTGTGATAACAAATGTTTGACATCTCAAGATTTTAGACGCTAAAACGTAACATCGCTGGCTTAAATATGTTATTTCTGATGTTGTTTTGGCCTGGTTACTTAACTATAGTTAAGTGTCACAGTGATAAAGATTGCTTTTCTATCTTAGCAGCATATCGCACAATCTTGTTGTCTACTTGGCATAATGATATTCACTGATAAAATTATTGTGGGAGCGAGGTAAAATGCGTTGATTTTCTGAGCAGCATGTCGCACAAAGTCATTCTCTGCTTGATGATATTGAGAAAGTTATTGTGGAGCGAAGCGAGCTAGAAAAAATGCATGGTTTTTCTTTAATAGCAATATAGGCCTACCACATAAACTCGATCTCTACTTGATAACGTTCAATCATGAATGATTAAGTTACCGTTACATGATTAAATCCGGTTTTGTACTGGTTATTTCAAAACTTAAATATGTGTATTATATTATTGCAGATGTTATTTCTGACAAGTTTGACATTGACCGATGTCAAGTCAAGGAGAAGATGCGGGGATAGCTGAGACGACTTAGGATCATGTTTCGGTAAAGACCTGCTTTCGTCCTTCTTTTTTCTGGACCAGAATGTTATCGAAGGAACCACATGTTACCAACAGGAGAGTCACAAGTGCAGTGGTTACTAGCTAAATAAGTGTCGCCCTGTGGTACAACAATTAAAACACATGTAGTAGAATAGTATCTCTAACTTAAGGCTTTTTATCTATTCTAATACAACCAGCAGATTCAGCTTTATACACATAGAGGAAATCACGGTGCGCATGAACTACCAATAAAACACAGGTACGGCTGAATAACTTCAAACTGCAAATAAGCCTTCCGACGAAGAAAATAGTGCAGTGGATAATGCATTGATCTGTTGTCAAATGCCGAATATTGGCTTTATTAGAATCGAAATAATGAATATGTACATGTCTGTGTTTTATCTATAATAAAGCACAGACACTTGTTCGAATGCATACGTTAAATCACTCGTGCTACGCACTCATGATTTAATTACTACTCATCCGAACTTGTGACTGTGCTTTATTCTACGATAAAACACAGGTACATGTTCATTATTATGCCCCCCATCTTTGATGAGGGGGTATGTTGCTTTGCACATGTTGGTCGGTCGGTCTGCCTGTCGGTCGTATTAAATGGTTTCCGTTCAATAACTCAAGAACGCTTTGACCAAGGATCTTCAAACTTTATATGGAGATTAGTCAGCAAGAGTAGATGACCCCTATTGATTTTGAGGTCAGTAGGTCAAAGGTCACTTTGACCTTTACCATTTCTGACTATTTAAATATTTTCCGTTCAATAACTAAATAACTCGTGACCTAGGATCTTCATACTTTACATGGAGGTTGGTCAGCAACAGTAGTTGACCCCTATTGATTTTGAGATCAGTAGGTCAAAGGTCGAGGTGACTGTGACCTTTACCATTTCTGACTATTTAAATGGTTTCCGTTCAATAACTAAAGAACACTTTGACCTAGGATCTTCATACTTTACATGGAGATTGGTCAGCAACAGTAGTTGACCCCTATTGATTTCGAGGTCAGTTGGTCACAGGTCAAGGTCACTGCGACCTTCACCATTTCTGACTATTGGGCTGCCATGGGGGCATATGTGTTTTACAAACATCTCTGGTTTCTTAATTAAATTAGGGGCCAAAAATGTCTACTTACTTTTATTTTATCTATACATTTTATGTTTTTCCTGATTACATTATATCAGCTCTATATATGTTTGATTATAAAGTTGTTTGCAATTTATTTTTATCATGCACATACTTTAAAACTTACTGTCATGAAGGGAACTCTCATTATGCTCCCCATCTTCGATGAGGGCGTATATATTGCTTGGCACATGTCGGTCAGTCTGTCGGTAGACAAAATGGCTTCCATTAAATTACTCGAGAACGCTTTGCCCTAGGATCTTCAAACTTTATATGATGGTTGGTCATCAACAGTAGATGACCCCTATTGATTTTGACCTGAACCATTTCTGACTATTCAAATAGTTTTTGTTCAATAACGCAAGGACACTTTGCCCTAGGGTATTCAAACTTTATATGGAGGTTGATCATCAACAGTAGATGACCCCTGTTGATTTTGAGGTCAGTAGGTCAAAGGTCAAGGTCACAGTGACCTTTGCCATTTCTGACTATTAGGCTGCCATGGGGGCATACATGTTTTGCAAACATCTCTTGTTGATTTTAATGTCCGTCTAACTATGTTACCTTTTGCAACCTCTCCAGAGCGGTATTCCATTCAGCAACAACCTGCTTAAAACGACATGCCCGGTAATCATTTTGTTAAATAGTAACATTTTACTATATATTATACCTCACCAGACACAACCTCTGTACAACAACCAAACTTTACTGTTTACAACCGGGAGTTGCTCTGGACAGTTTGTTCTGTAGTTTAGTCAAAATGTAGCAAGCTGTGATGTTTATAACAATGAATTTAATTTGCTTATTTATGTCAAAAAAGTTATTATATTTATCTATTTATGCTATATCTTTCTATTAATGCAATGTCTTTCTGTATGTATCTACATTATTGTTCACCAGGTCTTTCATATTGTTTATATGTAAAACATTTGTTTTGTGTTTTGATTGTATTGTTGTATATCAGTAAGAACATTCTTATTTTTTCAAGTAAATATTTTATTAATTGATATTTATTGTTGTATTCTTTATCAAATTTGAAAAGGTATGTCATTTCATTTTAATTGATCAAAGTGAGTTTACACAACTAAAACAGCATTTAAACCTGGACTCCTCACATTGCTTCGAAAAGGTATTCCATTTAATTATTCCCCCGCACAACGAGTTGTAAGGGGGGTGCACTGGATTCAGTTTCTCTGTCTGTCTGTCCGTAGACGCAATCTTGTGGATGCAACTCCTCCATTCAGTTTTGGCAGGATTTCGCTCAAACTTTTACAGATGCACAACCTCAACATATAGATGTGCATGAAGAAAGGAATTTGCGCTGCCATGAATTTTGGCATAGTTGTGGCCCTTTGCCGGTGGGGGTATATTAGTCTGTGGAATGGCGACAGCTCTAGTTTAAATTGAATAAAGGTGAGTTAAAAGGGTGTTTAAACCGAGCTAAAGCTGGCTAAATGCGGGTTAAAACCGTGTTTAAGGCGAGTTTAAAGTGTGTTTTTTCACAGCTAAAACTCGCTTTTATCTCTTCTACTGGGTGGAAAGTTGGTTTCTTAGTGAGTTAAACATGAGTTTAAAGCGAGTTAAATGCGGGTTAAAACCGTGTTTAATGCGATTTTAAAGCGTGTTTTTTCACAGCTAAAACTCGCTTTTAACTCGCTTTAAACTCACTTTTAGCTCACTAAGAAACCAACTTCCCATCTAGTAGAAGTGTGTTAAAGCGAGTTTTTTTACGCATAAAAAACTTACTTGCTGGGAAAAAGTTGGCTAAAGTGGGTTTTAAAACCCACTTAAAACCAACTTATTGAGAAAAAAACACACTTACTTGAAATAAGTGAGCTAAAAGTGAGTTTTAAAACCCACATAAGCGAGTTTTTCAGCACAGAAAAACACACTTAAAACCAACTTATTGAAAAAACACACTATAAACCCACTTTCTAGAAATAAGTGAGCTAAAAGCGGGTTTTAAAACCCACATAAGCGAGTTTTTTAGCACAGAAAAAACACACTTAAAAGCAACTTATTGAAAAAACACACTATAAACCCACTTTCTAAAAATAAGTGGGTTATAAAACCAACTTAAGTGAGTTAAAGCGAGTTAAAACTGTGTTTAAAGCGTGTTTTTCCCGGGTTTTGCTCAGAAAAAACCCAGTCGGTAAGCTAAAAGACGCACTTTTAGCACGGTGCCAATACCACAGGGTTTAACACGGGTTTAACCCGCGTTTAACACGGGTTTTGCTCGCTTTTTGGAGAAGGGGAATGCCAACATCGTAAATGAACAAAATGTTCTTACGAAATCAAGCTTACTTCCGGAAGATATACAATTTGAATGTATAGGCGTAATGTCAAGTATTCAAGTTTGAACATATCACAAACATATACATGTATAGAAAAAACGTCCCAGATAGGCCAGAGTAAAGCTTAGCGTTCTATTAATTAACTTCAGTATTATATTTACAGTACACAGGTTTTGTCGGACGTGATCATTATCAATTTTTTCCATTCGCATCTCTACATGTTAGATACACTCAGGGACAAAATAAACGCAACTTGTATGTAATCGTAATAGTAAAAATTTTAATGATGTTATTTTTTTTTAAAATTCGTTGAAATTGCACACACACATGCATGACTTATTAATGAGGTTCATTTCAAAATTCCATTGATATTGGTGCAGAAATAATATTTTTACAAATGGTCAAATCTAACAGTCGAGCATGGCAAAGTTCACACATTTTCTCACATTTAATACCTGATGTTGCACCCTTAACAACAACGAATTACCTCATATTGATGCTATGATGGTTATCATGCGCTGTTGTGGGTCCATGTTCCACTCTTCAATGACGGTCTGGTGGGGTTCATCAACATTCCACGGTAGTGGCATACGTGCGCGAATCCGATGTCCGATTTCGTTCCAGACATGCATGTTTATGAATTCGCTTGGAGGCAGGCGCAAACGTTTGTCTCAAACCGACTCAACTGCTATATAGGCAACTAAGGTCACGAACAAATGCATTAAATTTTATTGAGTGTTTTTGATACTGCTTGTTAAGTTGTGTAAGGGTTGCGACATGTATCGGCTAAGCCTTAAACGAAGTATCGTTATAGTCTACAATGAAGAAGAAACAAATAAGAATCAAAATTAAGGTATGATATTTTGAAAACGGAGTTATATTTTTCCTGCGATTGAGCATCCCCATAGTCCCCCCTTGTCTACCAGATGTTATTCGGGATCTACCTTTGTGAGGGCGATCCCTTTTCCTCAAAGTGACATTGTATCGCTCTTTTAGTCTTGTAATTGTAAAATAGTCTCAACGAAATGGCCTGGCGTCAGCAGCATGACACATTCACATTCGAAGTATTCCAGTTTCATCCGACCGAATGTTTTCTGGCAAATATTGCGCGTGTTCACGTACTTTGTATGTTTTTATTTGATATGTGTTATCGATAACCTACTATTCGCCTTTATAAACGTTCCGCTTTTCGATTTCGCACGAGCGCCACGTGCAAAATTTAGGTTTTATCCACTTCCGGTCAAATCGGTTTTAGAATAAATATATTTATGTGCAAAAATGTACAGGAGTTTTTAACCCGTGTAGCATGAATATTTTTAATAAAAAATTCTATCAAACTTACCAAGAAAATTAGGACCCGTTTATTTTGTCCCTGAGTGTACAATTGTATATATAATCAGCTTTAAGTCAAAGGCGTAGCCAATGTTTGAAACTCTAGTCATAACGTTTAATATTCCATCATGTCTTCTTATCCCTAGAGAATGTTCATTTTTTCATGAAGTATTTTGAAGCCATTGCACATGTGCAAGTAGACCGTGCCTCATCATGAGCCCCATACAAGTGAACGGCGTGTGATTCTAACCATGGAATACGAATTGATGGAATCAGCAAACGACAATTCACAATACTCACGCTTTATTTGAAGACATCCCTTATAAAAATGTAATCGAACACGATATATGTAAATGCAAACTTATTATGCATGTTGTCCAATATGCACTAGTTACGTGCAACAATGCTAGATTGTTATTCTTCATTATTTCTACATGAGTACTAGGTGCACATTTAAAAGGTCAACAGAAAAACACTCACATATCAAATTGGGTCATCGTCCCGGCATTATGTTGACGTCGCGCAGAATTCTAACGTGCATGGACAGACAGTCAATCATATACAGGTCCGTTATAGACAAACCGAAGAAAACGACACAACACGTAGATCGTTATTTAGTGACGTCATTTTGACGGGATCATCGAACATCATATACTTAGCTCGTGCGTTAATGTACTAACATATACAATGACTTTTGTGTGAAGTCATAGACGATACAATAGCTATTGAGAAGCTTCGGAATGTTGGTTTCGGTCCACTTATGTGTATTGTTGTTATTTTGTCACAAGGCGTGTTTAATGGTGATCAATCTTTGCGGGGTACTAGTCTTATTGATTGAATGCAGGTATTGACAAAATTTATCAACAAATTGTTAAATAATTTCATGTGTAACAAACCAATTTTCAAGACACTTAATTGCATATTGTGACCCCCTTGTTCCATATAATATGTATATGCTTATAAATAAAACCTCGTATCAGTTCATTAAAAGGTATCATCATAAGACATGTTTTCAGTGTTCAACAATATCAAAGATCATAAACCAATGCAGCTGCATTCACCTGCTGTTTAGATCCATGGTCTCAATATTGCCTGGCGCTCACTGAAATTTCGGACAGTACTGATTTCTTCGGTAAATAAACTATTGCAATGCGACAAAGACCGATGTTATCCGCATGGAATAATGGAATTAGTCTGGTTCACGACATTCTTACGAAATGCAACTTTTTTATTTATTTTTTGAAATCGTAAACCATCGAGAGCAGGTCACGTGACCCTCAATGGACTTTTTACTTAAGTCAATCCAATATACCTGCTCGCTCAAGGCTCGCAGGTAACAAAATGATATTCTATTACTTCCAACATTTTAATAAAATAAAAAAAATAAAATGAATTCCTACTGACTAGAGGGTTTGCATTGAGTTTATGATTTACATGTAATGTTGGAAAATGACTTACAATGGACTTACAAGTGATTATCCTTGTTCAGTATTATTTGTACTTTCCGTTTATACAGAAATATTGAACGAACGATAATTAGTACACTGGAAAGCTGTAAGTTGTTAGTACACACATGGATATGTTTTATACATTTACCCTTCATTAAAGTTTATGTTACGACAACATTCAGTTTCCTTGCATAAAAAGACACATGTATCCAGAAATCATACTCAACTCTGATCTTATTTACGAGACTTGCTACGCTCCGTCCTTAGTGCATGCAAATAGACCTTGAACTGTTTATCATTGAGCGGTGCAAAAATTCACTCTGTACCAGCTAGCTTTGCATTAATTTTCATTTTGTACTAAACGGATCACTGCACGAGGTGTATCGTTTATGAAAATCTACACAATCAGGATATTAACATTATATTAATTTAGGAGATTAACTTCAATGCGGACAAATGGCCGATGGTTTTGATGAACGATTCCGTCGTCTCGCAGTGGGGAGTTCCGACGCTTCCGTCTATCTAAGCTCGTCGGAAGATTTTGAATATATGTGTAATGCTTGTAAAACAAGCGGAGATCATGTTGAAGCCAAGGGATATTGTGTTGATTGTGCGGAGTATCTGTGTGTATCCTGTCTTAAACCTCATTTTAAAAACAGAGCATTAAAGGGACACGTTCTCTTCCACTTAGACAGTAGAATGACCAAGCTGTCTGATATCAATGCCGTCTACCACATTACAGAACGTCAACAACAAACAACGGGGGATAACTCATCTGATACTATTGAGGATATTGATAACTTAACATTTCTTAAAAGTTTGAACATCAAGGCCGGGAGTGACGACAAGGATTGTGCTATTGCAGCTATCGTCGTTTTATCGGGACAATTGTTGGCTGTAGCTGATAGTGACAACAACAGTGTGAAGGTTGTGGACTATAGTACTGATACTGTCAGGGACACTGTAAAACTGAAAAATTATCCATACTCTATGACACGTTTACCACAAGATCAGCTTGCAGTTACTATCCCTGACCATCAATGTATTAATATCCTTTCGACACTACGTGGTTTAAAGGTAATCAAAACAATCCGTGTGGACGGGATTTGTAAAGATATGGTTTACTTTAACGGGAAACTTCTGGTGTCCTTCCAATGTCCACTGATGTTCCAAGTTCTTGATGTGAACGGGAAAGTTCTTGAAAAAATAATTCCAGGACAAGATGTGACGTCATTGTGTTCGTTTCCAGGATACATTGCTTTAAGTCCGGATCAAAGAACAATATATATATCGGACTGGGAAAAGGAAATATGTTTGAGTGTAGATATGAAGGGAAATAAAATTGCTGAGTGCAAGGAACTTAAATTCCCTGCTGGTATTGTATGTTCTCCTAAACTTTCGTACATCATTGTCTGTGATCAGGACAAGCATGTTGTCAGAAAACTGACAATGGATTTACAATGTGGTGATATTTTGCTGAACAAGAGTGATGGTTTGATGTTTCCCAAGGTATTGTGTTATTGTCCTGAACAACGTTATGTGATTGTAAGCAGTATCAATGAAGACGCGGAACACTGTAATTATATACGTATCTATCAGTATTAATGAGAACATCTAATCAGTGACACGTACAATTATGTGTTATATATACACGTACAATTACCGGCGAACATTCTAGAACCGCCATTTTGAAATCTGATAATCTTCTACATTAGACAAAGTGTTAATCAAAGATACATTTCAACAAAACACGTGTTGAAATTAATTATAATATTTACTCAACGTTTCGGCATTTTGCCTTCATCAGGAAATGCATTAATGAAAACAACGGACGTGACGTCATGCATAATGACGTTACGTTAATTGATGGAAAATATTAATGAAACAGGACAAGATATGACAGTTTTAAAGCAAACCAATGTGGTTACATGTATATAGTTTCACCTGTGAAAGGTGTAGTTACTACTCATTGTGACATGTTTCGATATATGAAGATTTGTAGAATATTATTTGACGTGTCTGTGTCATGAATAAATATACAGATCATTTATTATACTATATTAATAATCACATGGCTGCGAGAGTGATAGATATTAGTTCCTTCAATTCGTGCGGAGTTCTATAAACAGTGAACATATAACTACATGTACGAGTGTAGTGCGATGTATATAACAATTCGTGCAGAGTTCTATAAACAGTGAACGTATAAACTACATGTACGAGTGCAGTGCGATGTATATAACAATTCGTGCAAAGTTCTATAAACAGTGAACATATAACTACATGTACGAATGCAGTGCGATGTATATAACAATTCGTGCAGAGTTCTATAAACAGTGAACATATAACTACATGTACGAATGCAGTGCGATGTATATAACGATTAATGTGTTATTATAAACCAGTAGCTGTTTAATGTAAAAAATATTCTGTTTAATAGACAAGTATAAACATTTAAGACATAATATAATATCGTAACAGATGAAAGGGAAACAACTCACTGATCTGAAGATTCATAAAGAGAGTATTATATGTCTCTGAGACAACTATATGGGTGATTTTAATGTGGCTGGTACAGTTATACCTTTGCAGACAGTTTCTCGTAACAAACGCTGTTCTTGAAACACTATTACATTCAGTAAACATTTTCTAAGTTATATGAATTGTGTGGTGCATTGTCTCGTCATAAGAGACAGTGAGAGTGTTGGTTTATTCAGTGAGATGGACCCACTCGTTGGACTGGCGTAGTGAACAATAAAACGGCTGGTGGAGTAACGCGCGCGTGGACGGGTGGTCATATAGCATACGAAGCCAGCCTAACTTGAAACAATATACATTTGTATATTGTGTATTTTACATGTTTGAATAAATCAGTGATGGATGTGTTGATTTATAAATGTGTTAGTAGTTGTACGAGGGGTGATCAATATATTCGTGAACTTTCGTTCTAACTTGTATATGTGTTACCTTAATCATCTTGACCTGTATACTGTATCCATTATATAGTGTTTTAATCAGAGCTTAATTTCTATTAAACAGTACTTTTGAATATGTACATACATGCAGAAAAGGCTATATAAATATGGTATGATAATAAATGACAATATTTGGTTCGTTATTTAGTCCTAATGTTGTTTTAGTAAACCTTATTGAACTGAAACTCTTGCATGAGTTTAATGTGGTCATATAATACATGCTGACATCACTAAAGGCTACAAATTCAAGACGAAATGTGTCAACATTGGATGAAAAAAAGGCGTAAGTATTTTATTTCTTTACCGGTTTATATGATATACGCGAGTCTAAGGGGAAATGTGTGTTTTCCATTACATGTATTGGTGCTGGAAAACGGCCCAGCTACTGAAAAATATCAGATACTTTTTCCCGTAGACGGGTGTTGTTTCATAGAAACCGATGAATAAATAATCTTGGATTTGTAGCCTTTAGTGGTATGCTACATTGTACAATGCAACTACCGGCCTTAATAGTGATAAAGTGCAATATTCATAATAATAATATGGAGAAGTTCAGGGTTGTACAAGTTTACCGATTTGTAATATTCAACAAGATTATATTAAGTCAGACAGGGAAGGCAGCACTCAACTTAACCAGCCGAGTACAGAAAACATTAAAAACACACAAAGCACAATACCCAACTGAAAACACGGCATCCCGTCCCGAAAATCTGCCGCCTCAGTCAGTCAAACTAAAACGGAACGAGAGCCAGTTGACGAGGAAAGTAACAACTGGACATTACACATCACAAGGACAATCTACAACATATATATAGTGTACATGCAATTTTGAAAGATACGAGGTAGACTTGTGATGAACAACGAGATTGCAGAATGGCACATACAAAATAAACAAAGTTCAACAAAAAGGCACAATGGCGAAATATGTTTGTAATTTTGTATTTTTACTATAAAGTGGACAATACATACATAGAGGAAGGTTGACTTAAGGGCTTCCGACTTGGTACGGACAGCGACAAATGTCACTGGGGACTTAAACGTTTTACAGTCCACCATTGAAACCTCACACTTAACTCAAAAACGTGGATGTAGTGCAAATGCTTCATTCCTGCATTGCAATCTTTACATCTATGTTTCGTTTGTTTCTTTTGAAGATGTCGACTTCATTGTATTATGTACATATATGGAAATGTTACAGATTGAGTCATTGACGCAAAACAGTTTAAAACTGGTAAGTTGAATAATTTTTAATTTGTTCTTGAAAAAACCACAAATCACGATTTTAAACATAATACTATAGTATTCAATTGTCCAACACAATACATAGTGGATATTCATATCCTTGATTTTCCAGACAAACGTACTTGTTTGAGGGATAAATAAACTTGAGGAAATATTCGATACAATACTGATAGCACGCGGCGGAAGTTGTGAAGTTCATCACGTGACTGCGCATGCGTCATACTAAAGTAGGAATTTCCTGACTTTCCACTTTATATATTTCTTCATAACGTTATACATAATCTGAGTAAATGTCTGGTGAATGAGGTTGGTCTCAGCTTGTTTAGCATTCAACATTTACTTCACACGTTTAGCATTCAACATTTACTTCACTCGTTTAGAATTCAACATTAAAATCTGATTCACTCCGGTCCAGGTGGGAAGGATATTGTCAAGAAGGAGTTGTACTCAGGAATGCAGATCTATGCACAAACTGCCCAATTACATAACTCGATACTTTTGCTACAGATACAATATACACTCAACAAAAGAAATTAACATGTGTTTTACAAACAGTCGCACGCGATGAATCGTCAAAGACGACCCCTATCATTGTCTGAAATAACCTCTGTGACACAGGTCTGGAAGCTGCGTATGGGCATTTGATGTCCCTTTGTTGAATGAGGCCCCATCACTCAGTAGGGGCAGCAGCCAGCTCATTTCTGGCTGGCGGCTAACGTTGTATTGCGGAAAAATGGTGCTGCAGTCTGTCCAAGGCATGTTCTATTTAGTTCATGTCTTGAGACGTAGCTGGCCATTTCATACGTTCATCACCTAGGTCGTCAAGATACTGATTGATGATTCTTGCACGATGAGCTGTAACATTCTCTTCCATTAATACTTAGTTCTGGTCGTGTGCACCAGTAGGCCTATACGGAATGACGTGAGGTCAGATAATCTCGTCAATAATACGTCTAACATTAACTGTGCCGATAACAAACACGTGAAGTACTGTGCGCCGTCGTAAGACCTTCCCGCCCAAACAATAAAAGAACCACTACCAAACTTGTTATGTTCGGATAGACATCACTCGCTGATGCGCTTATTTCCCTGTCACCATACAAGCCGACGTCCATCATGAAACTCCAGGCACACTTTGGTCTCGTCAGTGAATAGCGCATTACAAATGTGAACGAGCTTGCAATGAACGTGGTTCCTGGCAAAATCCAGACGGGTCTTGGCGTTAAATGCGGCCGTACCACAGGACGGTTTACAAGTATGTTAATTAGCCTCGTGAAGAATGTTGTGACGTTCTTCCCGAGCAGAAACGTCTAAATTAAACAGAAACTAGCATTTAACAGACATAATTTGTAGTTATTGATCGTTTTAACCTAACTTATTGATCACGACTATATTTAATATTTGAAAATATTGATCCAGCATATTATTCTTGTTATCTGTCATAGTCGTACTGAAAGTTGGCATTGTGTGCATTGTGGGTTATTCTGCCTGATTATACTTTATAATAACCCGAAATGGGGATCATCACTGTGATTAAGACTGTGTCGTTTGAACTTAATACATCTGATAGATAAGCATGTATGATAACATAACGCAAAAATTACCCGAGTTAAAAATAGGCAATAACTATATCAAAACTATTGATTGAGTTGCCTCATCCTGTCTACAGACTAAAGTTCTCGGTGACATATCGCTGTAAACACATATGATAAGTTACAAATCAATACCTATTTAATATATTGCACAGAATGACAACGACAACAAGTGGACAGGGGTCAATAACTCCAGCAACACATTTTATAATTACATCCTCCTCTCGTTTATACAGTGTGGCGATCGCAAAAAATGTTCCACACATGTCAAGAAACTAGTTTAGATTGTAACTGAGAAATGCTATGTTTTAAAAAAAATGATCGACCTTTCTAAATAATATATGTATAAACAAGGGCAAATACCTCTCGGAATAAAAATCACAGGGTTATCACAGAGTAATTCCATCCGGATTTGAACTCGGTGTCAAGATTAGACTTCAAGCACAGATTAATATCTACCTTGTTTCAATAGATTACCCTTTTGATTCCGAACAAGTTTTTCAAGTTTGAATTGAATACCTTTGATAGTTATTTGTAAATTGTTCAACAAAACATGTCTTTTAACTCCAAACTAGGGCAAATAATACTTATGAAAATACAAAACATAGGGTTATCAACTTTAATATAATGAATTGTACCAAATTGAGGTGTTTTAGCAATTGACATCAACGAAAAACTTAAATAAAACAACCACAGACGCCCACGCAGCTAAACGTCCCTGTCACCACAATGACTCATTTTTCTGCGAAAAGTCAAGCTAAAACAAATACAATATCAGAGTGTCTTTTCTACTGACTGGTGTAATAGATGTGTGTTTGTCCAGGTCATTTGTTATTGTTTGTTTGCTTTTATTTTTGGAAGATTTTAAGACTAACTGGTGAACCGAATGTCAGTCCTACCCAGACTACCAAGTTACATTATCCTGACTTCGAGTCTATCGGCAGCTACCTAAAGCTAAATATCCAGGGCGATATACCTGTACCTTTCAACGACTTTCTGCATGACGTGGGGTGGTATCCAACCTGATACCTCTCGCACTTTTAAAGCGAACGCTGTACAGTGTACTCCTTTTATGAAGTAGGTGTTGGTCTAATAAATAGTCGACGTGCATTTTCCCTACAAAACGTTTAGCGAGTTATCGACATAAGATAAAGCTGAGGTTATGAACGTATTATTTCATATTGACAGTCAGGTCCCGATGCAGATACAATATTTGTTCCAAAGCAAATTGGCGTTTTAGCGAATATGTCAAAATACCGCATTAATACACAATGTTTAAAAACATATGTTAATAGGGATTCTAATCGATCCAAGACGGCATTGTACGTGTTGCGAGTTTTTAACCCATCCGAAATTTGGTCACCCCTGTCCGATTGAGATTTGTGTGTACAGGAAGTGCTTTTTCGGGGTACTCTGAAGACGTGAATGGAATTGGCAAACTCATTAAAAAAATATTTTTGTTGTTAATAAATTATCTTTTATTTTCTAATGATGTTTAAAAATGTTCCTTGAGCCCTAGCTTACACAACATTAAACGCGATAGGGGAGGTAAGAATGCTAGCGCGCGAGATAAAGGCGGTCGGTTAGCATTTTAGACTGTCCCTCGCAAACGGAAAAAATTGTTTCATTCGACTGCCGTCAAGTAAGTACAGCCTACGATCGTTAAAATGACTGCTTATACGATTAAAGTACTTGTTTTAACAAGGAAAACTGTCTTTTATACACATAATTGGCGTAGGTAAACAAAGAAATCAACTTTCGATGCTAATTTGCATCATGAAGTTTGATAAACGAAGCGTATCCAAATTTGTTCGTACCCAAATTGTCAACAACAAACAATCAATCAACCAACCATTTATTGTGAATTAATTATCAACAATCATTCTCTGTTAGATGACCATGTTAATTGATCACAACTGTCTACTGCTGGTTTGTCAATACAGATCTCCGTGAAAAAATATGAGAATTGACCAAAATACAAACTATGTAACTTTTCATGAGTGCTTTTATGATTATTTATAAGAAATTTTTTTGGAAAAAAAGACATAACAAGACCGGAGAAGTGACAGATGTCCCAAGACCCTTCAAAGAACCCTCAGATCCAGTTAAGGTCTGTGTTGGTTGACCCGCGTTTAACAAAGTTTCTGTCGTGTTGATCGGTATTCATCTGTCGCTCTGCTGTGACTGTCCATTACAGTATGTAGCTGCCATGTGACCTCCGGTGTGATGCCATCATTGACCTAAGCGGTATCAACAATATTTTTAACCAATCGATTATCGATTCACATTTTAGAATATTCACCATATCGACATTACTGGTTAAAACCCGTTGTCTGGTATTACGGAATTAATTGAGCGATAATGTGCGAGATATTCTGAATGTACGTCAGGGGGGAAACTGATATAGCGTATAGAGCAACTAGGTACAAAAATCGCGATTATTTTAGCCAAAAGATAAGAATTTGAATAAAGTCTTACTTGAACACATTGACAACATTATTTTACGACCTCGCTGACAATATTTTTGCCTCAATAATATGTTTAACTTGAAAAATGCGTATATTTTCTCACAATCGGTATCGAGCTTCGAAAGCGACAGTGTAGAATAAAATGCAATATTCAAATATTGAACATTTTTTCAGATAATTCTTGCTAAAGTTTATAAAATTAAGATGTTTAATGATAATGTGCAATAATTGTTTTATATGTTTTTCATGTTTAAACGTTGAAAAAGAAAAAAATATACACTCCCGCTATACCGCTTATTGCTCGCTAACCCCCTGACCGTGAAATTCCGGATCCGGAAAATTGGGTTTTAATTACCGAGTAATGTCGATATCGAAAATCGCTACCTGGGTAAATGAATGGAACCACCGAAAATCCTCCTTTTCCTGCACAAAACAGTCCCTCTGTTAAAATGTAAGTTCACAAATTGTAAAAATGGGTCAAGTCTAAACTCTAACCAAAGGTGCTATCTCAAAGCTGAATATATACCCAACATGTACAGTGTAGAATGGCTAAAAAGGGATCATTGACTGAAAGGCCTGTTTCTTGTTTGTCTATTATAGGACTCCAACATTTTGCTAAGAAGGAGTCCTGGGACTCCTACTTCAAAATCCTACCGAGAACCCGGTCTATATGTGTAACTGTATAACGATGTATCGCCGATGCTTGTCTTCCTATATATTGGAATCATCGATATGCCTTGGGTCGTATCAATGACAGCTCTAGTCGTCATTCAAGAAAACGCTAAAAATACACTGTTCTTAAAACCATATTCTGGCTCATTATCATTTTGATTCCTTAGGGGTCTCCTAAAAGGTAGTTCAGTTATAACTGCAGATACGGTTTGTCACTGACCATATCAACATTACAGGATAAAACCCGTTTTCCAGTATAACAGAATTAATTTAGAAGCAATGTGCGAGAAATTCTGAATCTAATACTTTTTGACAGGGGGTGGCTGCATTAAGCGAATAGAGCAACTAGGTACAATAATCGCGATTATTTTTGCAAAAAAGGAAGATTATGTGAAGTCTATATAGTTACATTGTGACTCACTGAACTTATGTAATGCTTAACTTTTACTCCGGCACTTGGGGTAATGTGCGTGTGGACTGGCCATACGGCTTACAAAGACGCAACGCCATCAACAGCCATTTCTCTGTAACTTGCATGTAGAATTTCATGGAACTTAATCAAAATAAATATGAACAACTATACAGTACTTTGCTGATGCCTGTCAGGTGTTTTTCCTTTGGCAATCATCTACCTTGATTTATTAAATATTTCTGTCTGTCCTTCCGTCTGCAGCCATTTTTCTACTAACTGGTACATTTTTAAGCAACTTAAAATAAAAAAGTCATGATGCCCGTCAAGTTTGTTTAAGTTGGTCAATTTTCCTTAAGAGTTATTACCCTTGATTTACAGTATAATTCACTCTGACCGTCCATTCGCATTCCTTTCTTTGTAACTAGCTTGTAGAATTTCATGAAACATAAAATGAATATGAGCACCCAATTACTGTGATGATGACTGTCAAGTTATCATTATTGGTAAATTTTCCTTAGAGTTATTGCCCTTGATTTGTTGAAAAATTTCATCCGCCAGTCCATTTGCATTCAGTTCTTTGTAATTAGCTGGAAGAATTTCATGTAACTTAAAATGAATATGAACACACATTATGTGTGTCAATTTTCTTGAGTTGTCACCCTTGATTTATTGAAGAATTACCTCCGCCCTAGTAGTGATGGGACATCGGTTGCAAATCATAATCGATCATCAGCTAGAATCGACTGGCACTTCCAATGCGATTTTCCCGATTAATAATCGGCAGAACAGGGACTGAATATGCAGTGTACTAATGCATGTTTTCCTACTTCCCAAGTCTCGAAAAAAGGTGACAAAGGGAAAAACAATAATTTTTGGTAGACGTTTTACTATCTGAGTTTGAACAAATTCTTTGAATTGGTTCTAACAGGCATCCAATTGGTTCAAACTTCCATGCTTTGAATTTTCCTAGCAATTTTTGATTAAATAAGTCTTGTTTAACATTTTGTTATATTTATCCGATGATCGATTATGGATGAATGACATCGATCATCGGAATCGGCTGACTTCTGGACACCACTAATCGATGTTATCCGATAATCGGTACATTACTACGCTCTAGAGGTCACATTTTTTATGTTATATTAATGACACTTGGCCACAATGTGTAGCTTTATGAAATCTAAGTATCTGGGTAACTGGATCTCCTGGCGTCAAAAACTAGGTCACATCAAAGAAAAACCTTGTTAGCACTCTAGAGGTCACATTTTTACCTAATCTATATGAAACTTGGACACAATGTTTGTCGCTTTAAGTCAAGTGTGTAACTGGGTCATCTTGGGTCAAAAACTAGGTCACGTCAATTTTAAACCTTGTTTACGCTCTAGGTCACATTTTTTATGTTATATTAATGACACTTGGCGACAATGTGTAGCTTTATGAAATCTAGGTCTAGTTCGTAACTAGGTCATCTGGGGTCAAAAACTAGGTCACCAGGTCACTGATTCTGCCTAAACTGCTGGTCATATGGTGAGCGCTTTAGAGCCAATGGTCCTCTTGTTGTATTAGTCAATTTTCCTTGAGTTATTAAAATTCTATCTGAATTTCATGAAATGTAGAATAAATACAAACTGTATGAACAACCATACTGTGAAGATGCTCCTCACTAATAACTGTAATGAGTTATTTTGATATAGTATCAATGGATGATTGAATCCCCTTTAGGCAATGCCTTAGTTCATATTATATCGGATGTCGTTATATCGATCTCCCAAAGCATCTAAAGTAGAAATTTCATCTCCAATTGAGATTTTGTTCCAAGTAGAATCTGGGTTACAAACAAATCCGAAATTGGAGTTATTGACGTTATACTATGTTTGTTCTTGTTTTGTGGTGACATATGACAATATTTTAGATGAGATTTTCTCATATTGAGACGCTTTGGGAGATTAGGGCCTGGCTATATCGCATAAGTTTATATACATGTTTACGTGTTCTATATATTTATCGATGTTTTATCTTCCGGGTTTATTCAACAGTTGTGTTTACTTAACCTAAAAAACGCGATAAGACGGTGACAAAAACTGACAACATCACACGTGTATAGGTATGTGATCTCCGCAAAGTAAGACAAGTGTTCATTATATATGTTCAACTCACAGGTAACTGTATCATTTATAAAAAGTTTATTTTACACAATTTCTGTTAGATTCTATCTTAGATATTATACATTTTATAAAAACTTATTTACTACTTTTTAATGATACCTGTGGTTCAACTATGAATAAAACCCAATACAGTGCAAGCTTGTTCAACACGTTTGTGTTATTAATATAAAAAGCAAGTTTCTAGTTATCACTCATTGTACCTAACCTAGCGGAGAATAACGACCAACGGTATATCCCTTCCGCTACCATGGCGTACTAATGCAGACTCGCCGGGATGACCATTTCGGCCTTCCGTAGTTTTTGACCTAAATGCCCAAATAATGGAATTTTGCTGTCCATGGTACACAGGCATCCCAGACTAAAGGATATTACGGGCCCAGGGTCGTGCACACGTTTTGGGCCCGCTAGACCCCTTTAAAGAGGGCTTTGAACGTAGATTTTACAAAACTGAAATTACTGGTCCTACCCGCCATTGCGGTACGATTCCCTGTGGAATTGCATTAACATTTAGCGCCAAAAAGTTTTTATTTTTCTATATATAGAAGAAATATATAGGAAAGACAAAGGGGTCAAGATCAATGCCCTAAAGGGGCCAAAAAAGTAGACCTGTCAAGCTAAAAAAAAAGAAGTTTTTCGTGCAAGGGTCACCGTCACATCGTCATTTCCGGTGACCTTTTGTCGAAATGTTGACAATTTTTCCTACTTTCGGTTAGGGGCAAGTGTTTTGTTATAAATATAAAAAGCAATTTCTAGTTATCTCTCATTGTACCTAACCTAGCGGAGAATAACAACCAACAGTATATGCATGGATATGGTCAAAATAGTGAATCAGTCTGATAAAGAATCGAGTGTGTTCTAATTTGAATAATATTGAAATGTGAATATAATGTTTGAAGTGTAAAGTATTAGTTATCTTGTCTGCTGGTTTTTACTCCGACTATGTGTGGCTGACTAATGCGACATGTTGTCGTGTTGTGTAGCTGTCCGCTTGTGTAGCTTCTAATACTAGTATTGCCTAATCGAATTGAAATGCAACACCGATCCTAAGCTCGTTAATGAATGACGAGTCTCAGTTTAATGTGGTTTACTTATATATATAGATAAGTCTTTGAAAACCATTATCTTTATCAACTATTTAGTCACCTATGTACTCTGTTACTTCATACTCCAGTCCACCACAAGCGTGATTCATTGCTTTCGAAAAGGGCAACACTGTTTATGTTGGGTGTTGCTTTGTAGTCTATGGTGTGTGGACGTCCTTGTGATTTGTTGTCTTCTTTCGGTAGCTCTTACATTGTTTAGATAAGATAAGATAAGATAAGATAAATTTATTAACGTCTCACTCTTGTACATGTTTGTTACAAATATACATATAAAATGATAAAAATGTAAAACATGCACAAAACCACTCAATTTGAGTTATGAGAGACAATATTAACGGCATAAAATTTCAAGTATACATACATAAAAACAATAATGAAGAATATCCTTAAAATACAATATAATTCAATTACAAATACAAATGGATGTCATGATATAAATTATCATTATACATGTAAAAACCTTAACTGTACAATACATTTCTCCTGGTGACTAGAATTTCATGACAAGCTTTGGCACTGTATTTTACGATTTCATTATTTGATAAGATATAATAAAACTTTTCTAGATCGTTCAGATAATTAAAATCAGGGTAAACATTTTGAATACATTGATATAAATGACGTCTGGTGTTTTCATACAGATTACATGACATTATTACATGATATTCATTTTCGACAACATTCATACAATTAAAACAAAATCGTTCATCGATGGGTATCCCCTGATATCGTCCAATCTCAATTTTGAGGGGTGCAACACCACAACGGAACTTTGACAGCGCACTTCTATGAGTTCTTGGTATAATATTGTTCTTCACATAGGTTTCCGTTTCATATGAATGTTTAAATAGTCTATACGTTCTAAGTTTATTGCCTCCGTTTCCTCTTACCTGATCATTATTAATAGTTTGTAACCAATCTTGTTTGTACATATTAAACTGTTCCTCAATACAATTATTGATAATAGTTTTTCGCATAGAGTTACTATAATGAGTGTCAACTGATACGTTCACTTTCGTACATACTCTATAACACCAGTTTTTCGTTGCATGTCTACGTAAAAATGACCATTTAAAAACCTTAAAATTTAGTCTATCTCTTACCAGTGAGTTCAGACGAAACCACTGTGATAGTATTGATTTCCATTGTTTAGCGAATGGGGGTAACCAACCCATGTCACCGTTCACGCCTGCATTGGGTGTATATCTACCCACTCCTAAATAAAATCTGATAGCTCTATGTTGTACTGCATTTATACAAGTATATTCTTGCGCGCCCCAAATAGCTGCTCCATAACTGATTGTTGGCCATACTATACAGTCATACAATTTTGAATAAACTTCATAAGGCATACCTCCTGTCATTTTAAATTTAGAAATCAGTAGCCCTAGGGCACGTGTAGCTGATTTTGCTACATATTTTGCGGTGATATTATAGTCTAAAGTTTCGGACAAAGTGAGCCCTAAATATCGATATTCACTAACCAACTCGAGATCATTTCCGTTACATTTAAATCTATAATCAGTTTTAGTGGTTGACTTAGACCTAAAATGCATTACTTTGCTTTTATTTTGGTTAATTGTCATTCTGTTTTTCTCGCACCATGTAGTCAAGATATTCAACATTTCTTGGAGTTCACCTTCAGTTCCAGCGATGAGTACTAAATCGTCCGCATACAGCAAATGACAAATGTTAATTTCATTAATTCGTACTCCTAATCCTGTCTGGTTAAGGTGAATACTCAAATCGTTTAAGTAAAAGTTGAACATCGTTGTTGAAAGTAAACAACCTTGCTTTAATCCAATGTTTTGGCTAAACCAGTCTGTTCTGAAATTGTTTACTTTTACAGCGCATTTTACACTAGTGTAAAGTGATTTGAGAGCGTGTAGAATTTTTCCTTGAACACTGATATTTGCAAGTTTTTTCCACAATATGTCTCTGTTAATTCGATCATACGCTTTAGAAAAGTCAATGTATGCTACGAATGTTGCACGCTTGCACTTTTTTCGGTCTTCAATTATGGTTGTCAAAGTTGATAGCTGGTCAATCGTACTTCTGTTACGTCGGAATCCATTTTGTTCATCGGCGATAATTGCATGGTCTTCCGCCCATTGTGTTAACCTATTGTTAAGTAACGCACAGTATGCCTTGTAAATTGCACATGTAACTGATATACCGCGATAGTTCGACGGATCTCTTTTATCTGAGGAAGAGTCTTTCAAAACCGTGTTAGACTGACTAAAGGTAATATTAAGTCAGACAGTGAAGGCAGCACTCAACTCAACCAGCCGAGCACAGAAAACATAAAACACATACAGAAAAACAAGGCCCAACTAAACTAAAACGGTTGTCGTGTAGATTCTGTTGTCTTGTTAATTGGTGTGTGTCAGTTGAACTTGTACTTGTAATCTATGATTTGTGTTTCCTGTGTTGTTTTGTGATTGGCGTACATTATTGTCTTTGTAGAGAGCTATTTACGCTTTTCGATTTTACAGTTCCGGTCTAATCTCATTGCATTTCAGCATAAACATTTTATCCCTACATGAGTACTAGAAAATTGTGTTAGGTATGTTTTAAAGGTGCTGCCTCACAGATCGGGCTTAAATTTTTGTATGACATAATTTTCCTACCTAACCAAGTATTTATATAATAGAAAGTCACTCATTCGTCTGATGGTTGCTTTATGAAAGATTATATGGCATATGAGCAATTTCAATCACTCTTGATATTTGGCACTCAGTATTCTTCTGTTTGAAAATATCGCAGAGTTTCTTTCCAAAATGTTCTGTGATTTGTGTAATTCACACATGATCAAACTGTTTCGTCAACAAATTAAAGCCGAATTATTTATGAGGTATTCGGTTCGTTTCGCAATTCGTTTTCATCGAATGGAAACAAATTTCAGGCAATTTAAGTGATAGTAGTGCTTGTAGCAACGTTAAATGTCGCATCGATGCTAAATGTCGCACCTGACGTTAAATGTCGCAAGGCCGACGCAAAACGTCAGCTGATTTTAATTTTAAAACAATCCGTATAACTACATGTAGTACGAATCAGGAGCATATTGATAGTAAACTATTTGCGAAAATGCTTCAACAATGTTATATCAAATGTTAAACTTTACTATATGTGACGTATAAGAATTATTCAAATAATGATTTAAGCAAGTGATAGGGTAATGGACTCGTACTGCATAGAAAAGACAAATACTTGTTATTTTTACAATGTACAGGGTCACGTACATTGATCGAATCGAGTTCGTATACTAGAACCTGAACATGTATTTTCACGTTATATCAAGTTTCCACGAACGACAAGGTTTTTTATCTTCCTTTCAAGGAATAATGTGCATGGTTTGTTTGCTTAACCTAAACACGCTAGATAAAATAACACCAACTAGATTCAAGTCAGGTGCGGCGCCACAATAACTTAAAGCACAATACGTGTTAAATCAACGCGGTTTGTAATATTGCCAATAAACATAATTATACAATATTATAACAGTGTATCAACGAAACAATTGCCGGTTATCGCGTTAAGTCATACACGCTTAAATGTATAGTATCGCATAAAGTCATACAGCTACATAAAGGTTAATTTGCTCGCAATAAGTTATACAAGTGGATTTATATAGCGTCGCAATAAATGATAATGTGATAATGTTTATACAGTAAATATACGACCATATCCCGACATATAACTGCGCTTCTTATTGAGTTTTTATACATTAACTACTCTTTTAGGTTCTGTTACGTCAAAAATCTGTTCCCTTGCATAAATGAACACACGTACCCATAATCAATGCTGACCTTATCTACAAGACTTGCGTAACATAGTAGACGTACATATACCTTGAACATCTTATCATTTAATGATACAAAAGGTCAAGCCGTATCTGCAATTTTGCATTAAATTTCATTCTATACCAAACAGTCCACTGCTACACGTCGTGATTGTTTATGAAATTCTACCATACAAAAACAGGATATTTATATTATATGAAGCCCGGTGATTAGCATAATATAAATAAATAATATACCAGATTTATATAGCGCCCTTTTCATGCGAACGCACGTTCAAAGGCACTTTACCCATGTTGCAACCACAAGGGCGCAGGTGCATCCTCTGCCAGTGCAGATACAGTATGATCTGACCAGAGGGACAGACTGAGAGAAAGCCCCTGAAGGGAGAGAGAGACATAAGATACAGGCATGTCCGGCGCTGCAGAGGTGCGCCTAGCTCTTATTTCGAATACACAGCCTGGTTCTTTTAATGTGCCCAGTGTATAGCACCGATACACAGCTTCCTTGCACTTCCAGATACTTTGCAGACCACACGGCCAGATATAGCGGGAAATACTATAAATATTTCAGAAATGTCAAGTTCCGATGCCAGGGATTGAACCCACGACCTTTGGATTGACAGCCCAGTGCGTTACAACTAAGCTAAATCCGCTTATTCATCAATGCGGACAAATGGCTGAGGGAACTGATGGTCGGTTTCGGCGACTGGGTGTAGTAAGTTCAGACGCGTTGGTATATGTGAGCTCCGCGGAAGACTTTGAACATAGTTGCGATTCTTGCAAAAGTCGCGGAGGCCATGTTGAGGCCGTGGGATATTGTATAGAATGCACGGAATGTCTGTGCGTATCATGTATTAAATACCATCTTCAAAACAGGACATTGAAGGGCCACGTTCTATTATACTTGAAATACAGAATAACGGACGTGTCGGATATAAATAATGACAACAACAACCAACGCCAACAGCAAATAACGGGAGATAACCCATCTGATACTATTGAGGACATTGATAACTTAACTTTTCTTAAAAGTGCGAATGTCAAGACCGGAAGTGAAGATTGCCTCATTGTAGCTATCGTTGTTTTATCTGGAAAATTGTTGGCTGTAGCTGATCGTAACAACAACAGTGTGAAGGTTGTGGACTATAGTACTGATACTGTCAGAGACACTGTAAAAATCAACCATTCTCTATGACAGGTTTACCTCAAGATCAGCTTGCAGTAACTATCGCTAACGAGGAATGTATTAATATCCTTTCGACACTACGTGGTTTAAAGGTAATCAAAACAATCCGTATGGACGGGTTATGTCATAGTATTGTTTACTTTAACAAATCATTCCAGGACAAGATGTGACGTCATTATGTACGGTACCAATATACGTAGCTTTAAGTCCGGATCGAAATACATTATACATTACTGATTGGAAGAATAAAATATGTTTGAGTGTAGATATGAAGGGAAAGAAAATTGCAGAGTGCAAGGAACTTGCAGACCCTGCTGGTATTGTATGTTCTCCTAACCTTCCGTACCTCATTGTCTGTGATGGAGCTAAACATGTCGTCAGAAAACTGACAATGGATTTACAATGTGGTGAGATTTTGCTGAACAAAAGTGATGGTTTGGTGAACCCTTGGGCACTGTGTCTGTGTCCTGAACAACGTTATGTGATTGTAGGCAGTGCCTCTGGGACAGCAGAACACTGTAATTATATACGAATATATCAGTATTAATGAGAACATCTAATCAGTGACACGTACAATGATGTGTTTATATATACACGTACAGTTACTGATCAAAACTGAAGAAATGCCATTTTTAATATGATAACAGTGTACGTTATGACATACTGTTCTGTGACTACAAATGTATAAACTGATTTGACTGGTGGGAAAGAATTGTTGGAAATAGTTTTAATATTTGACAGAAGTATATACTTGCATCGCGTTATGAGTTTATCCACCTTTACTGGGGTGTGATTCTAGGAATTTTTCCGACATGTGATCAGAGTAAAAACATGCATTGTGTTTAAACTCATGAATCAATTTGACATTATAATCAATATTATAATATAACTTCGTGTGTTCTATATTACTGAACAACAGTATACCGTTATATACTTTTGTGGTGCATTTTATCCTGTGCTCTATTGTGTGCATTCTCATATTCCATTGTAATTGATTGGGGTAAACAAAGTTTATGTTGTTGTTTCGTACTGAAAACTTATATTATTGGAATGGTATATTTCGACTTCTGTTCTGGACGTCTTAAAAGCCGTAGGATGTTTTTTTCTTTTTGGATATAGTGTATAGTTGCTGTTGTATACTGAATATATTGACCTGACAGAAGCACGAGAGGTTCAGGGAAGGATCGTTACTTAGTAAGAACGTATTGATTAACAGTTTTATTCATAAACTATTAATGTTTTTGTATTATTATATTGTTTGTACATATCTGGCTATGAAATTCACGTAAAATATACACGTGAGTGAAGGGAGATAATTAGGTATGTAGTACTGTGTACGAGCACTGACGCTTGTACGAGTTACCTACCTTACAACACGTATATACGTCATACAGTTACACAATGATATATCAAAGTTCGACATTATACACAATACATTAAATATATAGAACAAAAGAACAAACGATGGATTAATTATACTTTTTTATTTCTTATAATTATTCGATGCTTTCAAGTTATATAGTAATATTTCTATACCAACTATGCAAACATTTACTCGCATCATATCTTCTTTAAAGCAATGATAACTGCAACTTCAACTTATACTGATAATCATGTACAAACATATTTATAACATTTTTGTATATATTATATTAACACATGTTTTGAATTTGTATTGTTTTGTACAAAACGTCTTGATCGCCATTTATTTGTATTATAAATTGCGAAAGATGTTCATTATGAATAAATGTATGTATATACCGGGTGTATCCGTGTTTGACTTAAATTGTAATGCACCTATCAATGTTTTCCCCAGGGGGGGGGGGGGGGGGCGAGAATAAACGGGACTTTTGACAGAAGGCTGTTCCCGATAGGTGGGAACTTGACAGACAGAATGGGGCCGAGTCCAGGAAAATTTTGACTTTGGCCGAAATTTTGATACCGGGGGGGTATGTAAAGCATCTCCCCGTGAAGGGATTTTGACAAATTGCCCTTATTCTATGGTGGGAATTTAGACTTTGAAAAACTACAAATTCCCCTTGGTCAGCCCGCCGCCCCCCTCCTGGGGGAAAACATTGATAGGTGCATAAGTACAGATGTACAGTACAACCTCTCCACAGTGACCATACAATACAGTGCAACCTCACTAGAACGACAACCAATTACAGTATAATATTTCTAGAGCGATCATCCATTACAGTGCAACCTCTTCAGCGACCATCCATTACAGTGCAACCTCTTCAGCGACCATCCATTATAGTGCAACCTCTCTACAGCGACCATCCATTATAGTGCAACCTCTTCAGCGATCATCCATTATAGTGCAATCTCTCTACAGCGACCATCCATTACAGTACGACTTCTCTAGATCGACAATCAATTATTGTATAACCTTTCTAGAGCGACCATCCATGACAGTTCAAACTCTCTTGAGCGACCATCCATGACAGTACAGCCTCTCTAGAGCGACCATCAATTACAGTACAACCTCTCTAGAGCGACCATCCATTACAGTACAGCCTCTCTAGAGCGACCATCCATGACAGTACAACCTCTCTCAAGAACGACCATCCATTATAGTACAACCTCTCTAGAGCGACCATCCATGACAGTACAACCTCTCTCAAGAACGACCATCCATTATAGTACAACCTCTATCTAGGGCGACCATCCACTATAGTACAACCGCTATAGAGCGACCATCCATGACAGTACAACCTCTCAAGAGCGACCATCCATGACAGTTCAAACTCTCTTGAGCGACCATCCATGACAGTACAGCTCTCTAGAGCGACCATCGATTACAGTACAACCTCTGTAGAGCGACCATCGATATAGTACAACCTTTCTAGAGAAACCATCCATAACATATCTACCTCACTAGAGAAACCATCCACAACAGTATAACCTCTCTTGAGCGACCATCCATGACAGTACAGACCCTCTAAAGAGACCATCCGTTTTAGTATAACCTCTCTAGAGCGACCATCCATAACAGAACAACCTCTCCAGAACGACCATACAATACAGTACAACCTCTTTAGAGTGACCATCGATACAGTACAAACTCTCTAGAGCGACCATCGATTACAGTACAAACTCTTTAGGGCGACCATCGATTACAGTACAACCTCTATAGAGCGAACATCGATTACAGTACAACCTCTATAGAGCGACCATCGTTTACAGTACAATCTTTCTAGAGCGACCATCCATGACAGTACAACCTCTCTACAGCGTATGTGATGTTTTTATGTTTTCTGTACTAGGCCGTTTAGCCTTCGCTAGCCGATTTTCTGTCATCTTTTTGGAGGCTTGATTTAAAAAGTAATATTTTAGCAGCAAAGTATTGCCGATAACATTAAAGCGATGTTTCCAGTTTATACTTTTCAACCATAACCTTTTTCTATGCAATTTCAGTATTTTTTTTTTTTTATATAATATGTCATAATTAGGAACTGGCGATACAGGATCATGGCCATTGTAGCTATCGCCGATAATTACTTTTAGGTAACACTTCCAACCTACAATGAAAAATCCGACATACATGCTGCACTCAAAAACAGAAATAGCACCAGAACCAGACCACAATCACACAGCACAATGAGAAATAGAAACTTTACTAATAAAAGGCCATTGCAAGTTTACGCTATCACAAAAGCCTTAAGTCCAAGTTTCAGTCGTCAAACAGTCGTGTGGTTGTCTTTTTTTATATAAGGTACTCATACCTTTATGTAATTGTATACATTTATCCTGTGTTGTATCCACGGAGTGTCAGGTTTGTCTGTATAACATATATATACCCTTATTTGACTGACATATCTTACATTATCAATAATATCGTTCAGTCCAATGACCTCGAGTTTGCACTGATTATTCTCATTCATATCAGATTACAACCAGTTTATCAAAATATTGATAATAAGCATGTAAACAGATGATTAACCTTAAAATCTTGCAACTCTCAACTAAATAAGTAGATAGTATTTGACAACGTGTCAGATTCTTGTTAGCATGTCTTTATGTATTTCTATATTAATAACATAACATAACTTAACTTATATTGTAAACATTGAGACGACTATATAATTATAGGTTTATATCATTAGGATAAACCCTCTCCGAAATTTCTATATGTTCTTACAGGGGCGGTATTCAATATACATCTTAAGGTTAAAATATATCTTAAATACCATTTTTTCCTTATCTCCAAGAATTATCTTAGATTTTTTCCTTACATCCTAAGGAAAATTTTAAGTTGTATTCAATAAGCTTCTTATCTTAAGATATTCCTTATATTTGTCCTTAACTCTAAGGTAACTCTATAGGTACCTTAGCTTTTTCCTTAAACTTAAGGAAAAAACGCTGATTTTTGTCAAGCTGCTATTTTCACCTGTTTTTCAACAAACCAACTTTCTAATACATACAGTAAGTGTTATTTACATTGTTTTTTATGTTTCCTATATAGACCTCGTCAACTAGATGTTTTAGACCGCAAGGGGAGACTATCGTTACATGATTTAGTGCCTTGACCTAAATGACAAACGCTCGCTAAAATTTGAGCGATTTTCCTGGATTAAATCACAATTTACACGCGTTTGTTTTGACGTTCAGTCGTGAAATGGTGTAAAGACTAGTTTCTGTATGGGCGATTAAGAAAATACACAGACTGGACCAGAGATTGCTGATTATTTACGTCGTTTTTGAAGTGTCATGTGAATTCGCGATGTTGACAATTTACTAAAACTTTCGGAATGAACTTTTCGGCTGAAAGAGGATAGATGTGTTGGATATATACGCCTACGTGATAGCACAGGAGAGATATTTGCTGACATTGCACCACATCATGATTAATGAAGCGACAATAGTGTTGTAATCGACTGGATTGAAGACATTCTGTTATAACCAGATATCCTGGCCTCGTTAACAAATTGTTAACATACTCTTCATCAACGAGAGGTCACCATTTGAAATCGGTTGTAGGTTCTAGAACTACTTGACGTTAGAATAGAACCTGTTTTCTATGAGAGTCATTGATATGTGGATTGCGTTACCGCCGAATGTTATAGATGCAAAGGATGTGAATGGTTTTAAAATACTGTTGGACTGTCACGGTGATATACCTTATCAGTTATAAACTATATTATAGAGTCAATCATGGGATGTCTGTTTGAGTGTCATGTATATCAAACTGACCTATGCTATACCTACATTCGGATGTCATTGTGATTAACCATACAAGTATGTGCTACATCAAGTCTACAAGAAGGGGGGGCTTAAAAAGGACACAGTCCTTACTACAGAGTCCAAGATCATCCTACAGGTATAACCACCCAGTGAATTGGATATAATCTGATTGGTGATGGAAAAGTTAAACTTAAAGAGATGTAGTATACTGCAGGGACGTGTGTACATTCTTTCCAGTATACTGTACATAAACAACTCAACTTATACAGACCACAGTTTGATCTGACACACTGTCATGGGGTGAAATTCAGAATTAAAAAGCAGTCACTACGAGATAGCAAGCCTGTCTAACAGAGATCTACATGTACATCTACCCAACACGGTAAGCTCAATTTTATACTGCACAAACTTCAAAGTAACAAATTTGCATAATTCCAATAGGGGAGGTAACTAAATTAATCAATGTTAACATACGCTGTACAGTATCCAATTTTTCACGATTATTTGTTTTAAGAAAGCATGAATAATTAAAGATTAAAGATAGAATTTAATTTCACCAAGAAACCAACTGACCGACATCATCATACATATGATCAGTCAGTGGTTAGTCAAGTTCCTTAATGACCATACGCATATTTTGAAGCCCGGTGTCATTGATGTTACGTTTCTTATTCTGTATGGTAATGGAACCATGCATCTTATTATTCAGCGAAAATAAAAAAATGATAATTTCAAAACTGGTATTTTCACTGATAATTCTCTATATTATATAATCCATTGATAGCAAATAATAAGAATCTTCCTCTAATATCATATATGTCATATGAATGGGTGCATGTTGAAAATATCAACTAATTTGGGTTTGAGCGGATATTGCTACTTTTGACCAAATAATACAGGAGTATGATCTTTGTTTTTACATGCATTGTATTAAACAGTTAAACGGTAAAACCTGTAATACTGTATGCATGACTTTTGGTATGATCAGTAATGTTTCAGCTATAGTTTTGTCTGAATTTTTAAAAGTAACTAATAATAAATTAATCAATACACTCGCAATTTTAAGACATGAGATTAAAAAGTAAATACTCTAGCAAATCTTTTTAAGCCTGTTCAAATGGTACTATTTGATCACAAGATTTTTTAAACTTCTGCACAAATGAAATGCTTGGGTGCACATTTAATGTATATGAAATTAAATTTTGGTATTGTTTAAATACTAAACTAGTGTTGGATATATAATATTTTGGTTCTAAATTGTACAGTTTATGGTGATTTCTAATTTCAGGTATTGTATGGTGACTGGTGAAGAACGGTATGAATTTTTCGAGTGAAAACATTGTTATATTCATAGAATATTCAACCATCCAAGTTCACATAGAGGTGTTGAAGTTAAATGGGACCTCCCACTTAACAGAAGGTGTTGAATTCAGGCAGTAGTGCATTACATGTGGATCAGATGAGATATTAAGAAAAACAATATATATACAAAAAATGGCAGCACGGATCAACTGTGAACGACTACTTTTCTCGAAACTATTATGTTGAAACAATTGGTGTGTATGTGGTGTGGCTAGCTGTTGGATTGGTTGTTGTTGGATTCTTGTAGTTTGGAGTAGGCTAATCTGGTTGTAGCCTTTGACTCCAGTCGTTGATAAATATTTCAATAAATTGTCCACAAAGTAATTATAAACTGATCACACAAAGATCTAATTCCAATTTCATATATTTAATTCTGGTAACAAAGTATATAATTGTCCACAAGTAAAGATATTACACAAAGTTCATAAACACGAAGTTCAGGTACACAAAGTACAGATATTATTGATTTACACAAAGTATTCAATTGATTCTTAAATTTAATGTTACTTCACTGAAGTCTAAAGTTATTCTCTTTTAATTATTTTACTGATCATCATCTTACACTCCATCTGATTGGTCCAACCTATAACTTACTTAGCCAATCACAGATCAGATAGTAAAATTGTCAAGATCTCATAGGATAATCTTTGATGATCATGTTAGTTTACCAATTATCTACAAATATGTCCAGTATCAATTTTATGACTTAAGTATAAGAATTAACATGATTAACTGTGTGATTACAGGGACAACTGGTATTAATTGAAACTATGCAAAATAAAGACATGGCTTTGCTTTGAATAGACAAAGAGAATTAATTCCATTAAATAACAAGAAATGCAATATTCACTGAATATTGCACAAAAATCAACATTACATATTAAAAAATATGTAATTCATGATCCTCATAAAATAACAATTAGTTTGATACTAAACTTGTCTTTATAATATTGAAATTAAGTAAAATGTGAATTTTGAGAACTACAAATATTTAGGTTCAATATTATGCAATTTAACAGGAAAATGTCCTTCATAATAATTCTTCTAAACTTCGAAGACTTTGGCCCCGCAAAGTAATTTAAAAACATCCATTATAATTGCATAATATATATCTTCATATTTACCAAGACACACACATTATATAACAATTGTTTTATAATTTCATGTAACACCTGGAATAGTCCAAAAAATACATGTTAACCTTTCTAATAAAATAAATCGAAAACATGAAATGGAAGACCAACAGAAGGTGGATTCATTCCATACATACACATATAACACAATAAAATATGAATATTCCTAAAGGTATTAAGCTTTAAGATTATAAGATCTGCCTGCCATGTTGTAAATAACATACATACGTGTACATGTATATACAAGTACAATATAATCCCAAGTTTCAATTACAGAAGAAATATAAAACATATACAACACATACAATAAAATACAGATATATCTACTAGTATTCAGCTTGAGAAGCTTTAGGACCTGCGCAATGTAAAAACATTTATAAACAAGTACCATAACATCTAAGTTCCAAATACAGGAGAGAATACACATACAGACAAACAAATACAACGCAATAAAATACAGATATATCTACGAGTATTCAGCTTTAGGAGAATTATGATATTGCGCCATGTAAAAACATTTATAAACAAGTATCTTTTCAAGTACAAAATACAAGTTTAGAGCAACCACACAGTTAGGAAATATAGACTGTCTTATGTCAGAACATATATATCGACACGAACAATATAACCTAGAAATGGGCATAAATTTTAAGGAAATACAAATATTGTCTTATGTACGAACACATAATAAGGACACATATAATATAACCTTCAAATAACCATAAGAAGAATAAATATGTAACCTGTGCCATGTAATAACATTTATAAACAGGTACCGAACAATATAACATAGAAACAAGCATATTAGTTAGGAATTATAAAGACTGTCTTATATGTAAGGACATATATATCGACACGAGCAATATTACCTAGAAATGAGCCTATAATAGTAAGGAAATATTATACTGTCTTAATGTAAGAACACATATACCGACTCAAACAATATAACCTACAAACAACCATAAGAAGTATATTTATGTAACCCGCGCCATGTAAAAACATTTATAAACAGGTACAAAATACTCTTAGGAAATGAAATATATGCCTAATGGACAATATACTTTAGACATGTAGCTAGGTACCCGTACATGTAAAAACATTTATAAACAGGTAGTACAAAAAGTCATAAAGTGGACCAAAGGTGAACATATATTCACATGTGTACATCATCATCATTGTACACTACTTAAATTTTAACTATGCATAGATATTTTTTTGTCTGGGTACATTGTACTTCTGTAACCCTTTTCGCGGCTCACTAATATGCTCGAACTATTTTGCTCTTATTCATTCAGTCTTATTAGTTTGCTCATACATTTTGCCATGGTGTATTTGGGAACATACACATTCAGTTTTACATTTTTAATAATGTCATTGTCCTTTGATATTAAATCAAATCTTTGATATTAAGTCAACTTATTAATTTGCTTGTGCAAATTGGTGTAGACCATCTACATTGAGTGCCCAAAACAAATATTTAATTGACATTACTTGACCAGCTGGATACCATTTCTTATTGTATAATTTAAAATGCTAACATTGTTCTCACAGATCAAATTATAGAAATGTATCTCTAAAACCAGTAATGGTAATTGACATTTAATTTATGCAATTACGGAATGATTTCTGTAATATTTTCAATTCATGCTATAGTTTGAATAACAAATGTATAATCACCACCAATTCAAGTACTGACAGGTATGTTACTCATCAGGTATCTGTCTATAAAGACTAAAAAAAAAACTGTTAGTCTGTTAGAGTAGGTGAGCGGAATATTTGATCAGAACATCCCTTAGCACCCATATACAACATCACTAGCAGAAAAAAACTTTTGAATTTAGAGTGCACAATCAAATATACCTAACTGGTCTAGTCAGGGTTTGTCGACAGATACAAGCTAGTAACCCCCATCTGAAGTTTCAGTACTCTTCAGGCATTTAGCTTTCTCTACAGACTTCAAACTTATAATCTGAGGCCTACATAATTGCCTTAACAGTATTCTTCAACAGACCGAGTACCATATGAGTAACAACTATATACAGGCCATGTAACATAGGTCTCAACAGACTTAAAACTTATAGTCCGAGGACCACCGTTAGATTGCCTCAACAGTATTTTACTCTGTGTCTTTCAAACTATTGGATAATTTTGACATACAGATTTCAAACAATTTGGAATTTCCATACTAAAAATAGTAAATTCGGTATAAATACTTAAACAGGCAATTTAGCACTTTGGCTATTTTTTTTTTTTTTTTTTTTTTTTTTTCAAAAACAAATCCTACAAAATTAAACAACAATCCACGAAACATGAAGTAAGAATGTTAATGGGGTAATTGTTTTAGTTAGAGAAGGTCTTGTCTTACCATAATATGATTATCTCCCTTAGTCACAAATAAATTAAGTAAAAAAAGTATAACATGTCACATTTTAGAATTATCTATTTGGGCAGAATGCCGCAAATGTCCTGACTCCTGTTTTGTTTAAAATGGTGCATCTAGGCAGAATGCCGATAAATGTCCAGGTTGATCACAAAATTTGCAAGAATGTAAACCATGGTATTGAACTATATTTGCGATACAATGTTTGTCCTCTGTATGATATGTGGTACTCCCACAGTCGTCACAACTAAACGGTAAACTGAAGAAATGTTCCATCTTGGCCGTATTTTCTCCTGAACCTATTATTACATACAATTTACTCAAATAACTTGAAAGTATGATTATATCTTCACACAAGATGTCGTAGATTGCATTAGGATCGGTGACTGTGTTTTCTCTGGTTTCACGCATAAGCTCTGTTTCTGGCATTGGGACATCTTTAGATACTGGTTTGTCAGTTGGTTTCAATTCATTTACATGGGTTTGTCGTTGAGTGGCATCATCATCGGATGTAGGGTTAGGGCCATTTAACTTCCATGTGTTGATTTCTTCCGCCAATCGATCCAGCTTGGTTTGAATTACTTTGATTTTGTAAGTAACTCCAAAACTTGAGTTGAACTGACATAGATCCGGTAAGTCCTTATGTTCACTAGTATGGAATGGCATCAATGAACAAATGTAAGCTCGTTCTTCTAGTGATGAGTCTTCATTTTGGGTTGTTATTGATTTGTTTGGTTCCACATCGTTGATATGGTCTACATCGTTGGTGAGGTCTACATCGGTGATAGGGTCTACATCGGTGATTATGTTCCTTGTTGATTTGCAATAGTTGGAGTAGTGTCCATAGCATCTACATTTGTAACACATTCTATGTAGTGCTTTACAAATCGAGTTCATATGATGTTGCTCGCCACATCGACCACATTTTGTCGAGCAGGCGTATGTCCATCTAGGTCTAAGGAAAGACCTAGCACTTGGTATTATTATCCTTTGTCTGAAATCCATTTTACACTTTCTTGCTAAGTACGGGGAATACTTTATCTCGCTTGGCAAGTTCAAGGCACCAAATAGTTCACTCGCTTGGCTAGCTATGAAGTCCACACACTTCCAGGTACCGGAAAAGCTACAGCAGCTAAAAAGTGCTGTATACCCAAGGTTCTCGACCAAAACTATTATGTTGAAACAATTGGTGTGTATGTGGTGTGGCTAGCTGTTGGATTGGTTGTTGATGAATTCTAGTAGTCTGGGAGTAGGCTAATATGGTTGTAGCCTTTGACTCCAGTCGTTGATAAATATTTCAATAAATTGTCCACAAAGTAATTATAAACTGATCACACAAAGATCTAATTCCAATTTCATATATTTAATTCTGGTAACAAAGTATATAATTGTCCACAAGTAAAGATATTACACAAAGTTCATAAACACGAAGTTCAGGTACACAAAGTACAGATATTATTGATTTACACAAAGTATTCAATTGATTCTTAAATTTAATGTTACTTCACTGAAGTCTAAAGTTATTCTCTTTTAATTATTTTACTGATCATCATCTTACACTCCATCTGATTGGTCCAACCTATAACTTACTTAGCCAATCACAGATCAGATAGTAAAATTGTCAAGATCTCATAGGATAATCTTTGATGATCATGTTAGTTTACCAATTATCTACAAATATGTCCAGTATCAATTTTATGACTTAAGTATAAGAATTAACATGATTAACTGTGTGATTACAGGGACAACTGGTATTAATTGAAACTATGCAAAATAAAGACATGGCTTTGCTTTGAATAGACAAAGAGAATTAATTCCATTAAATAACAAGAAATGCAATATTCACTGAATATTGCACAAAAATCAACATTACATATTAAAAAATATGTAATTCATGATCCTCATAAAATAACAATTAGTTTGATACTAAACTTGTCTTTATAATATTGAAATTAAGTAAAATGTGAATTTTGAGAACTACAAATATTTAGGTTCAATATTATGCAATTTAACAGGAAAATGTCCTTCATAATAATTACAAAGAGCTCTAGCATGTAGCTCTCTGTCAAGAACTATAATGTTGCTTTGAGCTTCGAAGATATTTTTTAAGATATTTTCTAATCGACTTGTTCCAGCTAAGTAACAGTATGAATGAAAACACTTCAACCAATGCTTAGCATTGCTGTTTTGGTCAGTATGTAGAATTTGGACGTTTCTGAGTCATGTCTATGAAAGACATATTTGACCTTTTTAAACATTAAAATGTTGGTTAGTGATAGTAATTGGATGAAAACATCATTTTAGCGCTTCCTTTGGGAGGAGGGGGGAATTAACGCGCAGAAAAGCTGAAAGGGACATTTTCACTCATTGATCTGCATTCATTTATCAACCCAATTTACCGGTGGACTCTCGAGTGGAAGAATTAGAATTCTTATGGGAGAAATATATACTCTGCAGAGAGGGGAAAGGGGCCTAATATCTCCATATATTTTAACCATAAAAAAACACTGACTTGTATAAGCTGTTGATTAATATACCCCATGATGCGAATTATAAAGGGGCTATTTTTCTTCCGGATACAAAGTATACTGGAGGTATATTGGAGTCATGCTTGAGGTTGGTTTGTTGGTCTGTGCAAAATTTGTCCACGCTATTAGTCACTTACCAATTGTTGGATTTCAGTGAAACTTTGAGAGACTGACATTACTTTTATCTGCACTATTTCTCTGTATTTAAACCAATGGTCTCATTTTAATTTAACTTTGCATTTGTCTTTTTTTTGTATTTCTTTTATTTCTAATTTTGTACTTATTGGGTTCTGGCTGACCCTAGATAGCCAGTGGTGTCATCCTAAAAGAAAGAGACGGCTTGAACAAACTAAGAACCCAGGTGTGCTAAGTCGGGGTTCGCCACAGTTGATAGCATTTATTGTTACAACTCATTAATACTAAGTGGATGTTTCACCTTCTCAATGTGACGTTCAAAATTGTGTTTTCAAGGAGTAGGTAACTGTATGAAGCATTTTATTATGCCCCTTTTTGGACTTAGAAATGCAAATGTTAAAGTAAAAGTTTTTTGTGCCCACACACTTATTTATAAGTGGGGGCATATATAGCATTAATGCTGTCCGTTCGTACGTAATGAAATATTGTGTGTTGAACTCCTCATGAACTCCTTCCCCCATTTGAAATGATATGTGCTATAATGGGGGTACCCGTGTCTCATAAACACATTCTAGTTTAACCTCCAACATTATCAAAGCGCATTGGCATATTACTTTGATAATTGTTTCACGAACACACTCATTACGTAGGAGTAGGCAACTATGTTGAGCAATTTGTCTACACAGAAGAGAGTATGCTGCAGCTTTGAAGCATTTTGTTACGCTCCTCGAAGGATGAGCATTTAGTCGCCAATTTGTATGTCCGACCGTCACACTTTTTTCCGACTCATAACTGTATTCGAGACATCATTTTGATACTTCATATGTGAATAGATCTCATTGAGGGGTGGTGCAGTGCCCAGGATCCATACCTCTTCTTTGCATATCTTATTAGCTCACCTGCCACAATGTGGCAAGGTGAGCTTTTGTGATTGTTTTTTGTCCGTCGTCCGTCCGTTAGACAATTTACTGTTAACACTCTAGCACTTTTAATTTTGCTTTGATCTTCATCAAACTTGGTCAGTAGTTGTATCTCAATGAAATCTAGGTCACGTTTGAAGTTGGGTCATGCGGGGTCAAAAACTAGGTCAAAAGGTCAAATAATAGGATAATCTTGTTAACACTCTGGTGGCCACAGTTTTGCTTTAATCTTCATGAAGTTTGGTCAAATTGGTTATCATGGTGACCTTAGGGTCAAGTTCGAAGTTGGGTCACGTGGGGTCAAAAACTAGACCAAATGGTCAAATAATAGAAAAACCTTACTTACACTCTTGAGGCCATATTTTTGCTTTAATCTTCATCAACTTTGGTCAAAATGTTTAACTTAATGACCTCAAGTTCACTTTTGAAGTTGGGTCCTTTAGGCCATATTTTTGCTTTAATCTTCATCAACTTTGGTCAAAATGTTTATCTTAATGACCTTAAGTTCACTTTTGAAGTTTGTTCATGTGGGTAAAAAACAAGGTCTATATGACAAATAATAGCAAAACCTTTATTAACACCCTGGAGGCCTCAGTTTTGCTTTAACCTCCATGAAGTTTAGTCAAAATGTTTATCTTGATGACCTTAAGGTCAAGTTCAAAGTTTGACCATGTTCAGCAGGTGAGCGCCCCAGAATTTATGATCCTCTTGTTTTATAACGCTCAATTCTTTTCCGGTCTAACTCTTGCAGTATTATTAGTATCAATTTGATACTGCATAGGTGAATAGATCTCATTGAGGCGGAGTGCACACTAACCATAATTTCAGTGCATATTATTGGAGTTATTCCCCTTTGTATTTATTACACTCAATTCTTGTCGGGCTGTAACTCGTTAAGTATTCTACGTTTCAATTTGAAACTTAATAGAGTATGTAAATAGAAAAGGGTACCACAGCATGAATGTACAAGTGGTGTTTGATGCTTTTGATAGATTGATTGATGTTGTGGCTAGATGGCCTGGTTCAACCCATGACAGTAGAATACTGCAAGAGAGTGGCCTGGCTCAAGTTATGGAAACGAGACTGCCAAATGGTACATATCACCTGTTAGGTGATAGCGGGTATGCTTGTAAGAGGTGGCTGCTTACACCATATTTGAACCCCTAGCCAGGGGCTCAAGCAGCATACAACAGGTATTTCAATTGGTGTTTATGCATGGTAATATGTTTTTTTAATTTTCACAAAGGACATGTTATTTAAAGTCCTTCATGTAAATAAAATATCCTGTGCTAAAAACGTCGGACCTTATTTTTTATTGCCGCCGCGCGCATAGCCTTTATTTGCCAGTTGAAATATGGCTGTCACATGTGTGCCTCCACCTGGATTTGAACCCGGTCGCCATATTCACTGTCTAGTGTATTTGACAGCATCATGTAAATATACAACATCCAATAATAACATTAAAATTAATATAAATTATATTGGTAATGCTGAATGCAACATATCGAACTATACGTATATGATTACCGAGTGGTGAAAAGCTTATCAATAAGCTTCAGTTTAGCTTATTCATATAAATACAAAGTCCTGCAAACGCATTTATAATGTTTTACTCAGTTTAAACTGATTGGGCTGAATCCGAATATATTACATATTAGGCTTTCCTATCTGCCTATGTTACAGTCACGACTGTATTTCACGCGGTACTACATGTATAAACAAGTCAAATAGTTCCTGCGAGCAAATGATGTACCGACTTCATTTGACAGAGAATTGACAGGATCCTCAACCTTCTATCTGCATAATTCAACAGCTAATGTGTATAAAATTAAGCATGACAATCTCAAAATTGTGAGAGAAAAATAAGCGCGATGGGCCGGTAGCTTTCAAATTGGGAAAACTATATGCACGATAATTTGACATACGAAATTTATCAACGAATTGTTAAATAATTTCATGTATAACAAACCAATTTTCAAGACACTCCCTTGTTCCATATAATATGTATATGCTTATAAATAAAACCTCGTATCAGTTCATTAAAAGGTATTATCATAAAACATGTTTTCAGTGTTCAACAATATCAACGATCATAAACCAATGCAGCTGCAGTCACCTGCTGTTTAAATCCATGGTCTCAATATTGCATAGAGCGCTGACTGAAATTTCGGACAGTTCTGATTTCTTCGGTAATTAAACTATTGCAATGCGACAAAAACCGATGTTATCCGCATGGAATATTGGAATTAGTCTGGTTCACGACATTCTTACAAAATGCATCTTTTGTCGGATTTATTTTTTGAAATCGTAAACCATCGAGAACAGGTCACGTGCCCCTCCACGTTTTTACTAAAGGCAATCCAATATACCTGCTCGCTCAAGGCTCGCAGGTAATAAAACACTGATATATTACACAGTAAGCGGTCCAGGTAAAATAGATATGGGTGGTAGATTATATTTTTGACAACGTGGCATTTGTAATATATACATTATGATATAATTGATCACGTGTTGCAGAAAATCCAGACAATTTCCCAGCGTGCGGTCTGTTTAATTTGCCTATGGCTAACATAGCACGCTTGTCCTTGGATCTCTCACTCTCACCATATCCTGTACATTTGTGACCCAAATCATGTATAAATTCCCGAAACTGATGAGATACTTAGTATTGTTAGGTCAAGTACTACCATTGTTAAATACGCTGACAATGCGTTTGTACACTTGAGCCACTTTACCGCGAAGACCAGAAATTATTAATATGCAACATGTACGAGAGGTGTTCAACTTATATTTGAACAGAATTGAACATCCAGTATTTTCATAAATTTCACATCGAACTCGAATTGTGTCTATTCAATAGTGTAAAGAAATGTATCACGAGACATAAACAACAATTGTAAAATGTATAATTATGTAATATACTTAGAACAGAATCAACTATTGTATCGAGTGTGTTGATTTTGCATTTTAAGGTCAAAAACCTCCAAGTGCTGATGCTTATAATTCGCTTCTCTAATCGATGTTTCAATATTCTCCAGATTTAAATTCTATTGCTAATTCTAAGGAGACTTCGGTATCCACTGTTTGGGTATAATATACTTCCCAGTCTAATTCATAAGGTACTTTATGACTTATTTTGTAGGGTGACAGGAAATTCAGTATTGGGGAAATACCCTGTCTTTGGCATGTTACCAGAAAAAGGGCGTGTCACATTTTTGTCGAAAAAAAAACCCATTTAAGCCGTTTGCATAAATAAAATATGCGTTAAAAACATTAACTCCCCAGGAACGAAACATATTTTCCAATCACTGTTCCGTAGTCACATATACAGCCTCCAAGACCTTTGTCTGCGCTTTTTGTTTTGCTTGGCATTGGGTTAATGAACACCGCACTTTTCTGAAATTCTGTATCTAACATTTTCGAAATAATTCAATTGAAAGTTGCTACTGATACTAACAACTTCGCTGCCATCCAACTTTGAGTTATTAGATCTGTGCTAGATATCACAGAACCAATGGACATGGCGATTACCGGTTTCGACCATTTGTTTGTGATTTTTAATATTTGACGCCATTTCGCCAACTTAAGCAGGTGGACGTATATCACCCTTCAAATGCCAAATATTACTGAATGTTTTCACTGACATGGGTTATCCATAATATACCAACACTTTTTTATGCTTCTATATGGGCAATTTCTGTTAAAAAACCCAAAACACAATACCCTCTACAAGATGGTTGATTTTGGTTAGAAGAACAATGCAAATATGAAACACACTGAGTGTATTTACCACTTAGACCCCGTTCACACTAGGCTACGCTCTTACTACGACCATGCCGATCTGTCCCGACCTGACTAAAAGTATGAATCGGGACGAGATCGGCGTCAAAACCAAGAAAATATAAAAAAATCTTAACCGGAACGTCTGATCGACGCTTGTGCTACGATTTCGCTACGATCACTGCGTTTCCGATACGATGCTTGTACGCTTACACCACGTTTCCAACGCGATCAGTGCCGATCATGAACCGTTTCTGCTACGATGTCGCAACGCTCTGCAAGACCCTAGTACGTTGGTAGACAGACCTAAAAGACTGTAACACGATGTTGCGCCGCTCATGCCGATAATACTACGAAATTGACGTGATCATAGTACGCTTTGGTATGATGCGTACACTTATCAATGAGTTTGGGTCATTTTTTTCACATCACTCATTGCCTGAAAGAGGCATTGAATCCATTGGATGATGTTTTATGTTTAACAATGAACAACTTTTTCTACATAGGTGTTATATGCTGAACGAGTTCATGTTGTTCAAATGTTCATGTACTTTCCTGATATATCGACGATTTTTGGTTAAAATACTTATGTTTTTTCACATAATAATTTGCTTTGGTCTATGTCCAACTGTTGTAAAGGAAAATGACTATCATATATAGCGATAGAATAACGCGATTTTACGTGTTTCAATAGAAACACATTACATTTGATGCCGATTGTACCACGATGTTATTACGATCATGCAGATCTCGACAAGATGCTTCCCCGATGTTTCTACGATTATGCCGATCTTAATACGACCTTGCTACGTTCTTCCCGACCTACGCGTTTCCACCACGACTCTACCACGTTCACAAAGATCCTTACCTGATTGACCACGACTGTCCCACGATTGGTCACGATTTGTACCAATTTTAGATCGTAGTAGAAGCGGGGCCCCAGTGTGAACGCCCTATTAACAATTGTTCTTACATGGCTCAATAGAAATAAATCGATTTTATTGTTTTAGTACGGCAAAATCCGATGTTCAGTTTTGTTCAAATATAAGTTGAACATCTCATGTACATGCATAATTATACGTATCATACGACTACTGGGGTATTTTATACATACAGTGCAACCGCGTCAGAGATGTCATATTTTTATTCAATGAGATTTTCTCAAATGAATATTTGTAAATGTCACAATACTACATGTATGTGGGTGTAAATATGTACAAATATTTGTGTCTGTTGTAACTATTTCTGTATGAAATGTTATAGTAATGTATGTGTGGAGGTGTCGGGAGCAGGTTCTTAGTGATCTAGGCGAAGCCTCGGGGAAGTCGTGAGATACTTTGTGACATCTTTGTGGAAGAATCGGAATAACATCGGTAAATTTCAATGCAAGCGATGTGGCTTCCCCGATGCATCAATAATGTTTCGCTAAGGTATCGGGGACCATCAGGGCGAATGTTCGGTGAACATTTCGGTGACACAATATATGTTATTAATGTTCGATAACATTTATCTTAGACCATGGTTAGCCGCTATTAGGCAGTCAACGGCTTTTATTGCCGTGGTAAATATTATATAGACAGCGTTTATTGAATCTGTTGAAATCGAGAAGCACGCCCTTTCAAATCGAGAATATCGTCCTTTTAAGTCCAGAAAATCTTTGCCAATCAACTGCCCTGCGTTCAGGGAAAAATAACGTGACGCACGTATCGAAACGTGCGTCATGTGATTTTTCCTTGAACGCAGGGCAGGATTGAATTAAAATTTGGCGAATATTTAACCCCGCGAACTACTTCAAAATAACAAGTTCGTGAAATTTTGTGACATCACGCAAATATATGACTTTACAATATTGAGATGAACCACGTCGGTACATCGTGTGACTCGTAAAATTAATGTTCTCTATTATCGAAAATTAACGAGAACCACAGACGGCACATTCAAACACGTATCTGCTTTATTGTCCACTCAATAACCATATGGTGAACTGCGTCATTATACAATACAATATACAATACAAAATGTTTATTGCATAAAACATACATACATATGCTTATAGCAAAATTATATTCATTGATACTTTAAGTAAGGCGATGATTGCGATTCGATGTGAATAGTAAATGAGTATTGTTGCTGCCGGGCTGAGACACAGACTTGCACAACATCACGTACCATGACAATACAAGGCGTCAACGCAAGAAAATACAAACATTAATTACAGGAATGTGTTATATGCGCGAGATGACGAGTTTCGTAAAGCAGTCTAGGGCATTTTTATCGCTAGAAAACTGTGACAATTATAACTTTATTACGTTCTTGGCTTTTTGGACCACATACCACTTGATTTTCAAACAATTTATCCACCCCTTAACGCAGTGAAAATTGGCAAGTGCGGAATGAGTTGATGAAGCATGCTGCTGAGTCTTTTCTAACTGACTCCGCTCGCCCAAAATAGGTAACACGTGAATTTTATCAAGTAAAGAACGGGTTTGTAGGCATGCTTTTCAGATAAACAATGAATTTTTTCGAGCTCGATTCGCTCGCATAATTTTTTCTCGGGGTGGGGGTGGGGTGTATCAACATTTACGCCCACTACACCAATTCCTGTATCCGTCACTGATTTCTATGATGCCGCTCAGATGAACAGTGTATTTTTAAACTTGCTTCGCTCACACAACGACTTTATCATTATCAAGTAGAGAAATAGTTTGTGTCGCAAATTATAAGATAATCAATGCTTGATTCGCTCGCACAAATACTTATAGTACGTATATTATCAACTTGATTAAGAATGGTTTTGTGCAGCATACTGCTTCGTTAGCTCATACAACGTCCTTACTCAAATCCTTCTCGTAATTAAACCATCCTTTGAATTCGTATGCTTCTATTAGATTGGTTTTAAAAGTCAATAAGTATGGACTATACGTAATTAATCGGCATGATTTGGATGATTATATCATGTAAAACCTGTCCTCAGGTGGATTCATCGTTTCCTTTTTGCATATCAATCTGTTCGCCATCCTTACACCTAATCAATCCTGTAACCGCCCCTGAATTATACGGGATGGATACTACATACTAAAGTTGTAAGATTTAATGTGTCTACAGAACTGTTTTATGGTTCAAAACTGGCTAAAGGTATTCGGGATTCAGCAAAAAAATAAGGTGGTATTCGGGATTCGCTGAAAAATTAAGAAGTATTCGGGATTCATGGGGTGAGGGGGTGACACCCTCAGAGAATTAAAAGAAGTATTGTAATAGCCTACTCTGACTAACCTACACTAAATACCGAAACTAGAATTTGTATACAATATATAAATCACTCACATTAATTAACCTAGGGGAAAATAGAATAACTATTTTAAAAATTTCATAAGCATTCGCGAATACCGATCGGAGATTTTATCTATGATGCTGGAACCGAAGTAGCGATACACGGTCCGGAATTACGGGTTTTAGCATCTCGACCATGCATTATCTCCACTTGCTTTGTTATCGTTTCCGGCGGAAAATTTGAATCGAACAAATCGAAATTCAATGTTTTATCAGGTAATAATCAATCTGTTGTGGTATTTATGTATTGTTTTATCACAAATTAAGAACTACACATATTTTGGCACCCTCCAACTATAAACAGGCCTGTGATTCTTTCTCCTTCAGACTGATTTTATTTTCAAAGTTTTTGTCTCAAATCTTCGAAACAAAATGGTTCAGATTCAGACTTTCAGTGTGACCAGGCAGCCAAACTGTTTCCAAGTGTGCTGCATTTTTATTTCTGACAGTCCAGCAAGTGTACTTTAACACGTCGAGATGGTTTCACTACAATGTGGCATTGTGGCCTGCTCCGAAGTAATTATTTTTTCAAGTGGGTGGGGTAATGTTTTCCAGACTTATCACAGTTTATGCTTTGAGCAATCACAGGCTTGTATAAAATACTAACTTCTGTGATTTTGTTGTCCATACATTGGGTTTGAACATTCACTAATAGTGATAATAATTTAAATTTTATTTTTTAGACCACATACACTTCTGGGTCTGTTTCCCCCCCCCCAGATACGAAGCTGGATGTATTTTTATCATCATCATTATATACCCAGACTCATACATTAATCACACAAACATTATTAAACGTATCTAGGACATACAAAAAATATTTGTAAATGCCTCTCTAGCTTAAATAACACAAAGATAAAAAATGTTTGACTGAAATTTCTTGCAAACATTCCTTGAGTATCGCGTCGTGTTTAACTGACTGTGCAACTGTCCCGTCTATATTTGGTGTCCTTCGGTCAAGCACACATTACTCTACACGACGATGATAGTGACAGAAACCGATATTCGCCCATGCCTCCACATTTTGCAAGAAAGTTTGCAATTTTCAATTAAAAATGCGCCATGCACATGTATAATCTTTCGACAATGGTTTCCCGTCTGATCAATACGAAAGTATGGCGTTGAACGTTGGAACCAGATATTTAAATAAACCTTTTGGAATACCGCGTTTGGGTCCAATGTTCAACGCGCGATGTAATTCTTATGTACTGGGGTGGGAACCATCATTCAATTTGTCGAAAGATAATGTGCGCGGCGCAAAATTAGTTGACAATTGTAAACTTTCTCGCATATTTTGAAGACAAGAGTGCCGATGGAATATTGTCAGTATAGTCATCGTAAAGATTAATTTGTTATTGACGAGAGATACCAGAAATATATGGGAAAGTTGCAAAACAAGTTTTCTAGGTCAGTGTGCGAGAAAGTACAGCGAAACATTTTTATCTTTGTGTTTTTTAAGCAGTAGAGGAATTACGTAGATTTTTGTATTGAATATCAAATATATCCAACTCCTCTCAGCACTGCTCCAGACCATTGCTTTCTTTAAGTTTCTTATGAATTCATTTTTATATAGTTCACTGCATCGGTAACGCTCGATAGCTCTTTGCTGTGCATCAGTCCGATATCTGCAAACTCTAGCCAGTAGCATATATATGTATTTTCCATTTTGTTCGCTATTATGAAGCAAGCTGTTTCCAAGCAGTGCTATTGAGCGGTTTGGTTAGGCAGTGGGAGCTCCTGAAAATCTGTTGAACCAACAGACCTGACTGGCAACAGGTCGGACTCAATATTTCGAAAATTTAATGACGATTGTTTAGAATCAATTAGGAATATGACAAGCTGTACCATCTTTTCCAGTTAAGAAGTCATGCAAGGATGCATTGGAGATATATGCGGAGAATGTAGATAGAGTGACCCTTACAGGATGGTGCTTGTGGCTCAGTATAGGTGGGTTCTGACTTCATTCAGCATACATTTAAAATCATTGTACATACAGGGTGTTAAAAAAGTTTGTTCTCAAAATTTAAATTCATACTAAGTTTTATCTCAGCCATGTACACAGCACATACAATTTTAATTTCTTACACTCATAGCTTCATTTAATGCTCGAAAGATTAGAGCAATGTAAAACCTTCTGGAATTTAACCTGAAAATTTTACATTTACAAATGTGCATGTCGTCAGGCGACACATGCGACTCGCGGAGCTTTTATTCTTGAAAAAAATTTAACTGCCTGTGCCTTTAAAGTTGGGAAAAATTAGCGTCGAAAATTGGGAATTATTAAAAAATATTGTTTTGAGTAGTAACTGTTCATGCTTGCTTTTTCTTCTGATAATACTCAGCTTATATGTAGCAAAGATTTTATTATAATAACTAGATTTAAAAATCTATTGTCTTGACTCAAAAACAACCATACCAATAAGTTGCTTTTATACCAGCGGGAACCAAATGGGGAATGTGTGCATTCTTTTTGGGAAAAAGGAGGTCATTTTCCTGGAGGTAAGTGCCTGTATTCAGCCTTAAAAATAGCCCAAAAAATCACTGACACATTTTATTTTTTCATGTTTAACATATTAATTAATTATTCTTAATATCTTCAGTAAATAAGAAGTCTGCAAAATAAATTTACCCGTTTGCTTTTTTTATTATATACTGCCATCCCCTGAGGTAACTTCCAGGTCAATCAGATCACCTTCACACCATGTCATAGAACTATCGGATTATTTTGTAAGGAAGTCTTAGGAGTTACGGCCCTTTTGTAACTTAAACATTTTGGTTAAAAGTATTTGTGTTTACAGTACTATCAACATCACATTTCAGAGCATATGTCCATTACAGTGACAGCTTTTGTTATGACATATGCTTGTACATGTCTAATCATGTCCTCTTATTCTTGCAGCACATCATTCAAGCTTTAATAGATAACAGCATCAGGTGAGACTAAAAAGCCATGTATCATGACATTATTGGGGATGCTGTTTACGTCTGGCAACTTGTGGTCTGCTCTATGAAATGTGAATCCTATAGACATGACCTGCTATAGATATAAAAGTTGAACGAAGAATCCCCACTGCAGAAAGAACAGCTATCATTGGTAATTTGCAGTTTATTAACAATGTGATTTTAACTTAACTTGCACACAAGTTGTATTCAAGTTTGTTGAACTGGGTGTATCCCATAATGGCTTACATAGAAACGACCCTTTAAGGGGCCAGGAATTGGCTAATTTGGTCTGGTGTGTGTGTCAATTATTATGATGAAGGTTTTTATCACAAATCCATTTTAACCCAATTTTTAAGGGTGTTATTTCTGTTTGTTTTTATGCCCCCCCTATCGATAGATGGGGAGGCATATAGTGATTCACCTGTCTGTCCGTTCGTCCGTCCGTCCTGGTTAACCCAAATTGACCGTTTCTTCTAGCATTAATATGGCTTGCTACAAAGCTTTCATACTTGCATGGATGTTGTGTATGAACACTCTCCTTTTGTCCGTCCGTTCGTCCTGGTTAACCCAAATTGACCGTTTCTTCTAGCATTAATATGGCTTGCTACAAAGCTTTCATACTTGCATGGATGTTGTGTATGAACACTCTCCACACGCCAGTATCACCTAACCCCATTTTTACCTTCAGCTTGACCAAATTTTGGACTTAGACTTATTTATGGACAAGGCTTCCAAAGGGGGCATAAGCGTTTATTGAACGCAGTCTTGTTTGCTCTTATAATTATATCCACGTTATTTTATGTGACAGCAAATTATAGAACAATGTTTTTCGTGTGTGATAACAAATGTTTGACATCTCAAGATTTTAGACGCTAAAACGTAACATCGCTGGCTTAAATATGTTATTTCTGATGTTGTTTTGGCCTGGTTACTTAACTATAGTTAAGTGTCACAGTGATAAAGATTGCTTTTCTATCTTAGCAGCATATCGCACAATCTTGTTGTCTACTTGGCATAATGATATTCACTGATAAAATTATTGTGGGAGCGAGGTAAAATGCGTTGATTTTCTGAGCAGCATGTCGCACAAAGTCATTCTCTGCTTGATGATATTGAGAAAGTTATTGTGGAGCGAAGCGAGCTAGAAAAAATGCATGGTTTTTCTTTAATAGCAATATAGGCCTACCACATAAACTCGATCTCTACTTGATAACGTTCAATCATGAATGATTAAGTTACCGTTACATGATTAAATCCGGTTTTGTACTGGTTATTTCAAAACTTAAATATGTGTATTATATTATTGCAGATGTTATTTCTGACAAGTTTGACATTGACCGATGTCAAGTCAAGGAGAAGATGCGGGGATAGCTGAGACGACTTAGGATCATGTTTCGGTAAAGACCTGCTTTCGTCCTTCTTTTTTCTGGACCAGAATGTTATCGAAGGAACCACATGTTACCAACAGGAGAGTCACAAGTGCAGTGGTTACTAGCTAAATAAGTGTCGCCCTGTGGTACAACAATTAAAACACATGTAGTAGAATAGTATCTCTAACTTAAGGCTTTTTATCTATTCTAATACAACCAGCAGATTCAGCTTTATACACATAGAGGAAATCACGGTGCGCATGAACTACCAATAAAACACAGGTACGGCTGAATAACTTCAAACTGCAAATAAGCCTTCCGACGAAGAAAATAGTGCAGTGGATAATGCATTGATCTGTTGTCAAATGCCGAATATTGGCTTTATTAGAATCGAAATAATGAATATGTACATGTCTGTGTTTTATCTATAATAAAGCACAGACACTTGTTCGAATGCATACGTTAAATCACTCGTGCTACGCACTCATGATTTAATTACTACTCATCCGAACTTGTGACTGTGCTTTATTCTACGATAAAACACAGGTACATGTTCATTATTATGCCCCCCATCTTTGATGAGGGGGTATGTTGCTTTGCACATGTTGGTCGGTCGGTCTGCCTGTCGGTCGTATTAAATGGTTTCCGTTCAATAACTCAAGAACGCTTTGACCAAGGATCTTCAAACTTTATATGGAGATTAGTCAGCAAGAGTAGATGACCCCTATTGATTTTGAGGTCAGTAGGTCAAAGGTCACTTTGACCTTTACCATTTCTGACTATTTAAATATTTTCCGTTCAATAACTAAATAACTCGTGACCTAGGATCTTCATACTTTACATGGAGGTTGGTCAGCAACAGTAGTTGACCCCTATTGATTTTGAGATCAGTAGGTCAAAGGTCGAGGTGACTGTGACCTTTACCATTTCTGACTATTTAAATGGTTTCCGTTCAATAACTAAAGAACACTTTGACCTAGGATCTTCATACTTTACATGGAGTTTGGTCAGCAACAGTAGTTGACCCCTATTGATTTTGAGGTCACAGGTCAAGGTCACTGCGACCTTCACCATTTCTGACTATTGGGCTGCCATGGGGGCATATGTGTTTTACAACCATCTCTGGTTTCTTAATTAAATTAGGGGCCAAAAATGTCTACTTACTTTTATTTTATCTATTTATTTTATGTTTTTCCTGATTACATTATATCAGCTCTATATATGTTTGATTATAAAGTTCTTTGCAATTTATTTTTATCATGCACGTACTTTATAACTTACTGTCATGAAGGGAACTCTCATTATGCTCCCCATCTTCGATGAGGGCGTATAAATATTATATTGCTTGGCACATGTCGGTCAGTCTGTCGGAAGACAAAATGGCTTCCATTTAATTACTCGAGAACGCTTTGCCCTAGGATCTTCAAACTTTATATGATGGTTGGTCATCAACAGTAAATGACCCCTATTGATTTTGACCTTAACCATTTCTGATTATTCAAATAGTTTTTGTTCAATAACTCAAGGACACTTTGCCCTAGGATATTCAAACTTTATATGGAGGTTGATCATCAACAGCAGATGACCCCTGTTGGTTTTGAGGTCAGTAGGTCAAAGGTCAAGGTCACAGTGACCTTTGCCATTTCTGACTATTAGGCTGCCATGGGGGCATACATGATTTGCAAACATCTCTTGTTGATTTTAATGTCCGTCTAACTATGTTACCTATTGCAACCTCTCCAGAGCGGTATTCCATTCAGCAACAACCTGCTTAAAACGACATGCCCGGTAATCATTTTGTTAAATAGTAACATTTTACTATATATTATACCTCACCAGACACAACCTCTGTACAACAACCAAACTTTACTGTTTACAACCGGGAGTTGCTCTGGACAGTTTGTTCTGTAGTTTAGTCAAAATGTAGCAAGCTGTGATGTTTATAACAATGAATTTAATTTGCTTATTTATGTCAAAAAAGTTATTATATTTATCTATTTATGCTATATCTTTCTATTAATGCAATGTCTTTCTGTATGTATCTACATTATTGTTCACCAGGTCTTTCATATTGTTTATATGTAAAACATTTGTTTTGTGTTTTGATTGTATTGTTGTATATCAGTAAGAACATTCTTATTTTTTCAAGTAAATATTTTATTAATTGATATTTATTGTTGTATTCTTTATCAAATTTGAAAAGGTATGTCATTTCATTTTAATTGATCAAAGTGAGTTTACACAACTAAAACAGCATTTAAACCTGGACTCCTCACATTGCTTCGAAAAGGTATTCCATTTAATTATTCCCCCGCACAACGAGTTGTAAGGGGGGTGTACTGGATTCAGTTTCTCTGTCTGTCTGTCTGTCTGTAGACGCAATCTTGTGGATGCAACTCCTCCATTCAGTTTTGGCAGGATTTCGCTCAAACTTTTACAGATGCACAACCTCAACATATAGATGTGCATGAAGAAAGGAATTTGCGCTGCCATGAATTTTGGCATAGTTGTGGCCCTTTGCCGGTGGGGGTATATTAGTCTGTGGAATGGCGACAGCTCTAGTTTAAATTGAATAAAGGTGAGTTAAAAGGGTGTTTAAACCGAGCTAAAGCTGGCTAAATGCGGGTTAAAACCGTGTTTAAGGCGAGTTTAAAGTGTGTTTTTTCACAGCTAAAACTCGCTTTTATCTCTTCTACTGGGTGGAAAGTTGGTTTCTTAGTGAGTTAAACATGAGTTTAAAGCGAGTTAAATGCGGGTTAAAACCGTGTTTAATGCGAGTTTAAAGCGTGTTTTTTCACAGCTAAAACTCGCTTTTAACTCGCTTTAAACTCACTTTTAGCTCACTAAGAAACCAACTTCCCATCTAGTAGAAGTGTGTTAAAGCGAGTTTTTTTACGCATAAAAAACTTACTTGCTGGGAAAAAGTTGGCTAAAGTGGGTTTTAAAACCCACTTAAAACCAACTTATTGAGAAAAAAACACACTTACTTGAAATAAGTGAGCTAAAAGTGAGTTTTAAAACCCACATAAGCGAGTTTTTCAGCACAGAAAAACACACTTAAAACCAACTTATTGAAAAAACACACTATAAACCCACTTTCTAGAAATAAGTGAGCTAAAAGCGGGTTTTAAAACCCACATAAGCGAGTTTTTTAGCACAGAAAAAACACACTTAAAAGCAACTTATTGAAAAAACACACTATAAACCCACTTTCTAAAAATAAGTGGGTTATAAAACCAACTTAAGTGAGTTAAAGCGAGTTAAAACTGTGTTTAAAGCGTGTTTTTCCCGGGTTTTGCTCAGAAAAAACCCAGTCGGTAAGCTAAAAGACGCACTTTTAGCACGGTGCCAATACACGGTTTTAACCCGCGTTTAACACGGGTTTTGCTCGCTTTTTGGAGAAGGGGAATGCCAACATCGTAAATGAACAAAATGTTCTTACGAAATCAAGCTTACTTTCGGAAGATATACAATTTGAATGTATAGGCGTAATGTCAAGTATTCAAGTTTGAACATATCACAAACATATACATGTATAGAAAAAACGTCCCAGATAGGCCAGAGTAAAGCTTAGCGTTCTATTAATTAACTTCAGTATTATATTTACAGTACACAGGTTTTGTCGGACGTGATCATTATCAATTTTTTCCATTCGCATCTCTACATGTTAGATACACTCAGGGACAAAATAAACGCAACTTGTATGTAATCGTAATAGTAAAAATTTTAATGATGTTATTTTTTTTTAAAATTCGTTGAAATTGCACACACACATGCATGACTTATTAATGAGGTTCATTTCAAAATTCCATTGATATTGGTGCAGAAATAATATTTTTACAAATGGTCAAATCTAACAGTCGAGCATGGCAAAGTTCACACATTTTCTCACATTTAATACCTGATGTTGCACCCTTAACAACAACGAATTACCTCATATTGATGCTATGATGGTTATCATGCGCTGTTGTGGGTCCATGTTCCACTCTTCAATGACGGTCTGGTGGGGTTCATCAACATTCCACGGTAGTGGCATACGTGCGCGAATCCGATGTCCGATTTCGTTCCAGACATGCATGTTTATGAATTCGCTTGGAGGCAGGCGCAAACGTTTGTCTCAAACCGACTCAACTGCTATATAGGCAACTAAGGTCACGAACAAATGCATTAAATTTTATTGAGTGTTTGTGATACTGCTTGTTAAGTTGTGTAAGGGTTGCGACATGTATCGGCTAAGCCTTAAACAAAGTATCGTTATAGTCTACAATGAAAAAGCCTTGAAACAAATAAGAATCAAAATTAAGGTATGATATTTTGAAAACGGAGTTATATTTTTCCTGCGATTGAGCATCCCCATAGTCCCCCCTTGTCTACCAGATGTTGTTCGGGATCTACCTTTGTGAGGGCGATCCCTTTTCCTCAAAGTGACATTGTATCGCTCTTTTAGCCTTGTAATTGTAAAATAGTCTCAACGAAATGGCCTGGCGTCAGCAGCATGACACATTCACATTCGAAGTATTCCAGTTTCATCCGACCGAATGTTTTCTGGCAAATATTGCGCGTGTTCACGTACTTTGTATGTTTTTATTTGATATGTGTTATCGATAACCAACTATTCGCCTTTATAAACGTTTCGCTTTTCGATTTCGCACGAGCGCCACGTGCAAAATTTAGGTTTTATCCACTTCCGGTCAAATCGGTTTTAGAATAAATATATTTATGTGCAAAAATGTACAGGAGTTTTTAACCCGTGTAGCATGAATATTTTTAATAAAAAATTCTATCAAACTTACCAAGAAATTAGGACCCGTTTATTTTGTCCCTGAGTGTACAATTGTATATATAATCAGCTTTAAGTCAAAGGCGTAGCCAATGTTTGAAACTCTAGTCATAACGTTTAATATTCCATCATGTCTTCTTATCCCTAGAGAATGTTCATTTTTTCATGAAGTATTTTGAAGCCATTGCGCATGTGCAAGTAGACCGTGCCTCATCATGAGCCCCATACAAGTGAACGGCGTGTGATTCTAACCATGGAATACGAATTGATGGAATCAGCAAACGACAATTCACAATACTCTTTATTGGAAGACATCCCTTATAAAAATGTAATCGTACACGATATATGTAAATGCAAACTTATTATGCATGTTGTCCAATATGCACTAGTTACGTGCAACAATGCTAGATTGTTATTCTTCATTATTTCTACATGAGTACTAGGTGCACATTTAAAAGGTCAACAGAAAAACACTCACATTTCAAATTGGGTCATCGTCCCGGCATTATGTTGACGTCGCGCAGAATTCTAACGTGCATGGACAGACAGTCAATCATATACAGGTCCGTTATAGACAAACTATCAGTGCAAGTAATATATTTTGATCAAGACGACCGAAGAAAACGACACAACACGTAGATCGTTATTTAGTGACGTCATTTTGACGGGATCATCGAACATCATATACTTAGCTCGTGCGTTAATGTACTAAAATGTCAACATATACAATGACTTTTGTGTGAAGTCATAGACGATACAATAGCTATTGAGAAGCTTCGGAATGTTGGTTTCGGTCCACTTATGTGTATTGTTGTTATTTTGTCACAAGGCGTGTTTTATGGTGATCAATCTTTGCGGGGTACTAGTTTTATTGAATGAATGCAGGTATTGACAAAATTTATCAACAAATTGTTAAATAATTTCACGTGTAACAAACCAATTTTCAAGACACTTAATTGCATATTGTGACCCCCTTGTTCCATATAATATGTATATGCTTATAAATAAAACCTCGTATCAGTTCATTAAAAGGTATCATCATAAGACATGTTTTCAGTGTTCAACAATATCAAAGATCATAAACCAATGCAGCTGCAGTCACCTGCTGTTTAGATCCATGGTCTCAATATTGCCTGGCGCTCACTGAAATTTCGGACAGTACTGATTTCTTCGGTAAATAAACTATTGCAATGCGACAAAGACCGATGTTATCCGCATGAAATAATGGAATTAGTCTGGTTCACGACATTCTTACGAAATGCAACTTTTTTTATTTATTTTTTGAAATCGTAAACCATCGAGAACAGGCCACGTGCCCCTCAATGGACTTTTTACTTAAGGCAATCCAATATACCTGCTCGCTCAAGGCTCGCAGGTAACAAAATGATATTCTATTACTTCCAACATTTTAATAAAATAAAAAAAAAAAAATGAATTCCTACTGACTAGAGGGTTTGCATTGAGTTTATGATTTACATGTAATGTTGGAAAATGACTTACAATGGACTTACAAGTGATGATCCTTGTTCAGTATTATTTGTACTTTCCGTTTATACAGAAATATTGAACGAACGATAATCAGTACACTGGAAAGCTGTAAGTTGTTAGTACACACATGGATATGTTTTATACATTTACCCTTCATTAAAGTTTATGTTACGACAACATTCAGTTTCCTTGCATAAAAAGACACATGTATCCAGAAATCATACTTAACTCTGATCTTATTTACGAGACTTGCTACGCTCCGTCCTTAGTGCATGCAAATAGACATTGAACTGTTTATCATTGAGCGGTGCAAAAATTCACTCTGTACCAGCTAGCTTTGCATTAATTTTCATTTTGTACTAAACTGATCACAGCACGAGGTGTATCGTTTATGAAAATCTACACAATCAGGATATTAACATTATATTAATTTAGGAGATTAACATCAATGCGGACAAATGGCCGATGGTTTTGATGAACGATTCCGGCGTCTCGCAGTGGGAAGTTCCGACGCTTCCGTGTATGTTAGCTCGTCGGAAGATTTTGAATATATGTGTAACGCTTGTAAAACTACCGGAGATCATGTTGAAGCCAAGGGATACTGTGTGGATTGTGCAGAGTATCTGTGTGTATCCTGTCTTAAACCTCATTTTAAAATCAAATCATTAAAGGGACACGTTCTCTTCCACTTAGACAGTAGAATGACCAAGCTGTCTGATATCAATGCCGTCTACCACATTACAGAACGTCAACAACAAACAACGGAGGATAACTCATCTGATACTATTGAGGACATTGATAATTTAACATTTCTTAAAAGTGTGAATGTCAAGGCCGGAAGTGACGAAAAAGATTGCCTCATAGAAGCTATCGTTGTTTTATCGGGACAATTGTTGGCTGTAGCTGATTGTTACAACAACAGTGTGAAGGTTGTGGACTATAGTACTGATACTGTCAGGGACACTGTAAAACTGAAAGATCAACCATTCTCTATGACAGGTTTACCCCAAGATCAGCTTGCAGTTACTATCACTAACGATCAATGTATTAATATCCTTTCGACACTACGTGGTTTAAAGGTAATCAAAACAATATGTGTGGACGGGTTTTGTCTTGATATTGTTTACTTTAATGGGAAGCTTCTGGTTTACTTCGAAAATCCACTGATGTTCCAAGTTCTTGATGTAAACGGGAAAGTTCTTGAAAAAATAATTCCAGGACAAGATGTGACGTCATTGTGGTCGATACCAAGATACATAGCTTTAAGTCCGGATCAAAGAACAATATATATATCGGACTGGAAAAAGAAAATATGCTTGAGTGTAGATATGAAGGGAAATAAAATTGCTGAGTGCAAGGAACTTGCATACCCTGCTGGTATTGTATGTTCTCCTAACCTTCCGTACATCATTGCCTGTGATAGAGACAAACATGTCGTCAGAAAACTGACAATGGATTTACAATGTGGTGAGATTTTGCTGAACAAGAGTGATGGTTTGTTGTACCCTTTGATGTTGTGTTTGTGTCCTGAACAACGTTATGTGATTGTAAGCAATGCCGCCGATGAAGCGGAACACCGTAATTATATACGTATCTATCAGTATTAATGAGAACATCTAATCAGTGACACGTACAATTATGTGTTATATATACACGTACAATTACCGGTGAACATTCTAGAACCGCCCTTTTGAAATCTGATAATCTTCTACATTAGACAAAGTGTTAATCAAAGATAAAATTCAACAAAACACGTGTTGAAATTAATTATAATATTTACTCAACGTTTCGGCATTTTGCCTTTATCAGGAAATGCATATAAATGAAAACATCGGACGTGACGTCATGCATAATGACGTTACGTTAATTGGTGGAAAATATTAATGAAACAGGACAAGATATGACAGTTTTAAAGCAAACCAATGTGGTTACATGTATATAGTTTCACCTGTGAAAGGTGTAGTTACTACTCATTGTGACATGTTTCGATATAGGAAGATTTGTAGAATATTATTTGACGTGTCTGTGTCATGAACAAATATACAGATCATTTATTATACTATATTAATAATCACATGGCTGCGAGAGTGATAGATATTAGTTCCTTCAATTCGTGCGGAGTTCTATAAACAGTGAACCTATAACTACATGTACGAATGCAGTGCGATGTATATAACAATTCGTGCAGAGTTCTATAAACAGTGAACATATAACTACATGTACGAATGCAGTGCGATGTATATAACAATTCGTGCAGAGTTCTATAAACAGTGAACATATAACTACATGTACGAATGCAGTGCGATGTATATAACGATTAATGTGTTATTATAAACCAGTAGTTGTTTAATGTAAAAAACATTCTGTTTAATAGACAAGTATAAACATTTAAGACATAATATAATATCGTAACAGATGAAAGGGAAACAACTCACTGATCTGAAGTGAGTTTTATACTTAAAGTTGTCTCCCGTACGGAGCTCTGTATTATAAAGGTTGAGGTTTAACTTCATAAAGAGAGTACTATATGTCTCTGAGACAACTATATGGGTGATTTTAATGTGGCTGGTGCAGTTATACCTTTGCAGACAGTTTCACGTAACAAACGCTGTTCTTGAAACACCATTACATTCAGTAAACATTGTCTAAGTTATATGAATTGTGTGGTGCATTGTCTCGTCATAAGAGACAGTGAGAGTGTTGGTTTATTCAGTGAGATAGACCCACTCGTTGGACTGGCGTAGTGAACAATAAAACGGCTGGTGGAGTAACGCGCGCGTGGACGGGTCATATAGCATACGAAGCCAGTCGAACTTGAAACAATATACATTTGTATATTGTGTATTTTACATGTTTGAATAAATCAGTGATGGATGTGTTGATTTATAAATGTGTTAGTAGTTGTACGAGGGGTGATCAATATATTCGTGAACTTTCGTTCTAACTTGTATATGTGTTACTTTAATCATCTTGACCTGTATACTGTAGTCATTATATAGTGTTTTAATCAGAGCTTAATTTCTATTAAACAGTACTTTTGAATATGTATAGTCCGTCAGCGACTTGGCTGGACCCCAATAAACCTTAAATATCTTTCAAAGTACTTATGCATTTTGATTGAAATTTGGTATGGTACACTGAATGACCTTTACCAACTCTGTGTTTAAATTTCAGAATTATTTACGAACTCATTAATTTTTTTACCATTGTGCCTAATGTATTAAATTTTAGATTTTAATCAACAAATGGACAGGGAGTAAAATTAGCCATTACGATCAGGTAGTTAAACTAATGCTATTGTATTTGTAATCACTGTAACGGGACATATATGGATAACTTTGACCTACATTTGACTGGTCATCAATGTGTATATAGTTGAGGCCCACCTTCTGATTGTAATGCTCATTCGTATTAACAAAATGTTGAGTCTTGAGATGAGCTTAAACGTCAAACACATATACTTTGATGTATGGGCCTAATTTTATATTTGCAATCGTCACTTGTGTGTTACTTAATGTACAGTTATATTGGACCAATTTGCTTACCTTTGCTGTTCCAGTCACTTCAATCACCCGTACGTATTTACTC